>OZ026626.1:86219247-86411747 GCA_964020975.1 Hermodice carunculata
GTGCTCAGCTGATCTAAGCTTGTTCAGAAAATCAAGGTTGCAACTGAATAGACCTGTGTGGAGCTTAAGCTGAGCGCATATGACATTTAGAAGTACTTTAGGATTAGCCTGAAGAAAAATTCCGTAAACGTGAATTAGCATTAGAATGCCCGTTGACTTATCTGTAGTAATCACTTGGACAGGTACACTTACCGATAAGTATCCGAATTGATAAAATCGTTAAAAGTAAAAAAGTCCACAGGAGTGCCACATAGACAACAACTTTGCTTGAACCTATCACAAGGAACATATCCACGAAGGTTCAGCCTAATCTCAGTAAAGGTTCTGGAGAAGTAAAAAAATGGCGAAAATACACACATACACACAAATTATAAAAACAAAATAGAAAAAATTGCCCTGCCACTAAGGGGTCTTTAAGAGTGTTTTTTGTGTGATATCAAAGCAATTAGGAGGGTGGTTTTGAAAAAGAAGATTTTTTACGACTTGCCCCCCCCCCAAAAAAATAGAACTGAAAAAAATACATAGAAAATCCAAAAATCACTGGAGCTTGACCATTTTCATAAAGGTGGTAGACACCCACCCAAGGGACACCCCCACTAAGTTTGAAGTGAATCTGGCAGACCGTTTGGTAGAAGTCAAAAATGTAAATTGTGGACAGACGACAGAAGAAGAGCATTGTCAGCAAGCAGAGCTTAAAATTAGAAACAAATGTAGCGCCACCTGGTGAATAAATTAGGAACTAGGAGTCCCTAGGAGCGTTCCTGTGTGATATCAAAGCAATTGGGTGGACAGTTTCGTACAAGCAGAGTTTTTTAAGATTTGCCCCCCCCCACCCCACCCCCCAAAAAAACCTTTGAAGCGAGACCATTTGAACAGATTTGGTAGAAACCTAGCCAATGTACATCCCCACCAAGTTTGAAGTGAATCTTGCTAACGGTTTTGGAGAAGTCAAAAAGCAAATTGTACACAGACAACAGATGAAGAGCGATGTCAGCAAGCAGAGCTAAAAATTAGAAAATTGCAGCGCCACCTGCTGAACAAGTTATGAATCAAAAGTCTCTCCGAGTGTTCCCGTGTGATATCAAAGTAATCTGGTGAGCGGTTTTGAAGTTTTTTAAAAAAGATTTGCCCTAAAAAAGAACAAAAGTGATAAAAAGTCATCAATATAAAAAATATCATTGGAGCATGACCGTTTGAACACACTTGGCAGAGGCCCACCCAAAATACATTGCCACCATGTTTAAAAATCAATCAAGCTGATGATTTCCGAGAAAAAGTCGAAAATGTGAAAAAGCATTAGAATGCCCTTTGAATTACATAGTAATCAATAGGAAATCTGCATTCCCCGAAAAGTACCCGAATTGAAAAAAAAATCGCTAAAAATCGGGAAGCCACAGTAGTGCCAGCTTCTTAACAGCTTGTTTTACCCTTAAACAAGGAACATCTGCAAAGAAAAAAAAACAACAACAAAGAATCATAAAAATCAAAATAATAAAATACGAACAAGTGCTGGTGAACCAATTAAGAACTAAGAGTGTTCCTGTGTAATATCAAAGCAACTGGGTGAACCGTTTCAGAGATTTTTTTAAGATTTGTCCCCAAAACGAAACGGAAAAAATATTTTTAAAAAATCAATGGAGTGTCACCATTTGAACATTCTGGTAGAGTGTTGAGTTATCTGACATCAATATTCTACTCAATATACGTGTGTGTGTGTGTGTGTGTGTGTGTGTGTGTGTGTGTGTGTGTGTGTGTGTGTGTGTGTGTGTGTGTGTGTGTGTGTATTTAATGCATTTCTGACAAATTCTTGAAAACTGGACAAACATTCCGCTGGCACTGCATCTTTTTTCAGAATCCAATTGATTGATTGATTTAAAACGTACATGCACTTTTATTTTCAATTCCATTAATTTGTTTTAACATCCACACCCAAAGAGAGCCCCATGACGCCCAGAATATAATATTGATCGGCTCTCGCTTTACAGCGTGTACATTGGGGCCCCATTCAGGTTGCGCTGAAATTGCGATCCTTTGAGCATTCTATAGGTCCCAAAACAGTTCAAATTTTCACATGTCATTGTCTTTAAACAAATCCTTACTAATAATACATCAAGCTGTCTCGAACAGTCCAGTAAAAGTATGGACAAAAATCGCAACAAGGTTGACCCAAATGGTTGATACTGGCTCGTTTTTTGCCACAAGCTACAAATAAAATCACGAAGGAAAATTTATGTGAAGATGGTAATGTGATTTTGGACAGGTTTCATACCCACTTATCGCACTACCATGTAAATAGGCAGACACGGCTATAAATAGCCTCCCCCCGCCCCCCCAAAAAGTAAAAAGAAATGGAAAAGGTGATTTTTGTTATTGTAGGGTGCAGCTCGGATATCAATGGCAAAGAAAATTGAGCATCCAGATCAAAACTAGACACGAGTACATTGCATATAAAACTGTACTTGGTGACCTTTGTTTGGGTCACCGTGACCCAATAATTGTGAAAACCTTGACCTATTTTTCAAGGTTATTATAAGCACTTACGAAAAGGACATGTTATTCAATATCTTGATAAAGACTACGGCGAATGAGATAATTGCACCACCAATGTGTATCATGTGAAAGTTTGACATTGCACAATATGGATGGAGTTGACTATAGTCTGTTGTTAATGAATAATGCTTCAAAGGTTGAGAGGACCGGTTTAAAACCACCAGTTGCCCTAAATGGGTGACTGCCTGTCTCAAGTCAGGAGTGATATTTGCTTCTTCACATTGGTATATTGGAAGATGAATGTTGATGCTTTGGTAACTCTGGAATCTCTTTGCTGTCATTGCTGGGTTTGAGAGTTATGAATATGAGTCATGTTTTTCGGTACTATTTGATAAATACTTCATTGGCTATCTTTGTGCTGTGGGCTGTGTTCTCCGACTCATAGTTATAATGGAAGTAGAGTGTGTTTGTAGTGTTCCAGATTCATATATATCACAAAAACAATGTAGGACTCCTTTCTTCTTTTGCTGTAAACCCAGCTGACTGACAAGTCAGGAGAACTAAAGAGTGATGGGCCTCCCAGGTCTCTTTCTATCTTTGGCAGAAGACAGTATTAAAACTTTGGATTTTGAGTGGTTAGGCCTATACATTTTGTCACCACTATAGTCTGTAGTTAATGAATAATGTTTCAAAGGTTGAGAGGACCGGTTTAAAACCACCAGTCGCCTTATATGGGTGACTGCCTGTCTCAAGTCAGGAGTGATATTTGTTTCTTCACATTGGTATTGGAAGATGAATGTTGATGCTTTGGTAACTCTGGAATCGCTTTGCTGTCATTGTTCGGTTTGGGATTTATGAATATGGGTCATGTTTTTCTGTACTACTTCATTACTTTTCAAGGTTGTGAAGGGAATGCATTTCAGAAAGTGATTTTTGCTGATGGTCGTCAGAAAAGCATTAAGCCAAGGGCCTCTTGTTGTCACATGTATTGTAAATATTTCTGACTATGACTATTTGCGAATTGTATTAACACCTAAAATAGCTGCACTTACGTTTATTCGCAGTGTATTGTCGATTGGACTTTTAAGCTTTATGACTAGCACCAAATCCAATCCAATCAAACATGAATGTGAAAGAGCCAGCTTCTTAATTTGGTGACCTATTGTCACGGAGATCCTGCCAAGGTTCATTTACATTAATTCTCTCAGTGCTACATTTTAGATAATTATACCTTAGGCATTAATCTAGTGTTCTGATGGGCTAATTGGGCGTGTAACGGTTTTGCCTGTTTACCGCAAGAAAATTACTGTTGCCCGCTGCCAATTTTTGTCACTAGGGGCACTGCACATTTGACCGAGGCTTGACCAAATATGCTTCATTTATGTCATGTAAATGATTGTTGATTTATTAAAATGGAATGAAAATGACGTGATATTTGTTCATTTATTGTTCTTCCGTATAATGAAGGAAATTGCGTCCTTGCCTTTGTCGGACAGGAAGAACTGTAAATCTTCGGGACGGGCTGTCAACTCTCAGCTTCGCTTCGGGATGACAGTCCGTCCCGAAGGTTTAAAGTTGTTCCTGTCCCATACAGGCAAGGGCACCATTTCATTACGGAGTCAACAGCTTTGCTCGGCGTGCTTTAGGCATAATTAGCCCAGAGCGCATGGAGGACTGCTGTTGGCGCAGACCATTGTATTCTCTGGAACTATAGGCATGCTGGAACTTGAATGTAAGGTGTTTTTACAAGGAACTTGAATCTGAAAGAGTTAAATGAAGTGCAGCTGGTAAACTGGTCAACAGTTTCAGACAAAACTACATCATGCATGTACACATATGTCCCGGTTGTGAATTAAAAAATATAGCCATGTTGAATAATTTAATCTCGAAGGGTGCCCAGGCGTCCCTGCACAATTTCAACCCAACTGGCCAAGCAGTTTTAGATAATTTATTAAAAATTTCCCAATATGACCCCTCCCTCACCGAATAATCATAAATAATACAGCACCACTACTCGTTGAACACACTTGGTGGAACCCCAACAAAAGTACGTGTCCTCCAGGCTCGAAGAATATCTAGCTGGCTTTTGGGAGGGGCTGAACGTCTTCCATGTGGGTTGAGGGCGGAGGATTAACACACCTGAAATGCAACGCTGTTCTCATCAATTTTCAACCGCATTCGACGAGCATACAGCCACTGGAATATGTGATGGTACATTTTACCCATCTTACATTTCTTGTGCATACCCTTTAACCCCGCCCCCTCCTCACCACCACATGGGTTATCACGAAACGACAAGGTCAAGAAACCCAGGGGTACAAAATATATCTTTTATTTGAGACCATTGACCGGCTTATGAATATACACAAATACAAAGTTTGACATCACAAAAACAAAAGTGGAATAAGAGTCGGTTACCGTTAGGCTAGGCATTGTATTCATGGCAGTACCACGCATATTCCAGTTAAGTTTGCTGATACTTGAGTGCAGCAGGATTTTTCACGCCAGAAATTTGTAAAAGTTGCAATAAATAAATTTGGTCTACATTATTATTTTGCTGAATTAAATTGATACAAAGGCACCTGTAAACTTTGTGTGAATAGAATTTTGCCACAGCACAATATGTTTTTTACAATATCCATGGATTTTGCACAAATGGAAGTCAGCACTTATATTACAGGAAACGAAAAGCGGCATACACATGGCATTTATGGTTTTACAGATCTATAAACTACCGTCATTAACACTTCAGGTGCAACAGATAGAATTCCCGTATATGAATTCATGTCACTGCTACCACTGCAATATGAAAACATTTTTTTTAACAAACTGAACATTACAGTTGTTCGAACATTAAGATGAAATGAAAACACTGTCTAAATATTCCCTCTTTGTTGACTTCATATCTTTGTTGAACGTCGTGAATTTATCCAATGTCATCACCGGGAAGGCAAACTGTTTTCTATCGCTGATACATGGGTACAGTAGCTAATAACGATGATCACACTCAATGACATGTGTATGTAAAAGAACAGAGCACGTGGTCTGCAGATTTCGCAACCCTTTATTTTGGTTTGCATTGATTGTGCACGTGCAATGACCAGGCGGCGAAGCTGGTCATTCTGCATTGGGTGGAGCTAGAACTATGTATCTCGGAGACGCTGAGAACAAGACAACTTTTACGACATAGAACACATAGTTGAAGGATAACAGTCATACTTGCATGTTAGAAAGCTAAGTAAATGCGATGTATTCCTACAATATAATTCTTTGGTATTGGCAATAAGTAAGTGACATATGTATGATGCCATACTCCCAAAAACATGTTCATGATGTCTGCACCAGACACCATGATTGGGCATAACGTCCATGACGCACGCCATACACGTGCATGGTGTTTGTGACATCATGCACCCAAAATGTACGTGGAGTATCTATAATTAAATTGACGTATGTCGCGTCTCAATCACATTTTCGTAATAGTGTGATCTCATGCAAACAGCCAAAATAGTATTACACACCGTTGGGGGAAATTGTATCGTCAAACCAACAATGAGACTTTTTTTGAGTAACACCTAGGATACATAGACAAATATTACAATGGATAGTCTTCATAGTGATGTTGTGTGCATTACTTGTGAGAAATGTGCAATCGTCCAAACAGGACAATGAAGATGTGATCACATCTCAATACGATGGCATTTGATACACCAACAACCAAAATCTTTCTTTTCGAAGACCACACAGCAGTATCACCCATTTATCATCCGAACTATCATAAATATACACAATTCCCTGCTTCTTCACCTTCAACGTAAGCAACTCTTTACCATGTTATAGAATTTTCTATTTACACTCTGTAAGTACACCAGAAAAAAAAGGTGGTTCGAGTGTCCAATATACCAGTTATATCAAGTATTGTATGCAGTCTCCCAGACTACGCGTGCCAAGCCTTCCCGATGGTCAGTTTTACTCTGCTTTTGCCGCACTGGAAATGTGTGATTCAAATGCGCTATATGCTTAATCCATCCTTTTTGCCATGATCTGTCGCGGCAAGGACAAAGTGGCATTTCTCATAAATGAACCACATTACATTTCAACAATCCAAATTACACAAACTTATGCATATGTTAAAGTTTTATTTTTCAATGCGTATTTTTTCCGGTGTTTTGTAATAAAACTGATACGCCAATGATACGCCAAGAATGACAATTCAAGAAAGCACACAATGGTTATGTACACTGACTCTCAAAAGTATCTCATATCTCTCTTTCAATGAACTCAGCAACATGCTTCTGTCTGTCTTTTCTGAGAGCTACAAGGAAGTTTTCCAGGTCCTCGATTGGCCTTTTCATGAGGTAATCTAACAGTCGTTCCACCTGAATATCCTCCGTGGAATTTAGCTAGAACGAGAGATTATAGTGGCTATTACATCAGACACAAAATACAAAACAGTAATTATGAAAATATGGATATTTACCATATTATATAACTAGGTTTGAGCTTCATTAACAGTCTTGGACAATATTTCTGAACAAAGAAATGCACAAGGACAATATTTCTGAACAAAGAAATGCACAAGGACATGCCTTTATTTCCTTTCACAGTGTTTGCAATCAAATATAGCTTGAAACCGATTTCCAACTGTCTATTATTATTATAACTGTAGTTATCACAGTCAAGAAATCATCTTACAAATAGGGCATAGATACGGATCGTATATGTTCATTACATAAAGTATCCTTGAGTGCCTTTGTGAATGTGATATAAACTTTGACCCGCTTGACAATACCATCACTGTTATATGTTACACACACACACACACACACACACACACACACACACACATACATACATACATCCTCGTATGTGCTGATAAGGAAACAGTCTAGCTAATGTGTTGTCTGTTTTATAAGGACATTACAAAATAACTCAGGTGCTCAAATAAACAAGACACTTTAACTTACCATAATTTTCTTTTGTATTGAAGGCGTGATCACGTGGAGGTCGATTAGATGGGCAAATAACCGATTATCTATGGAAATCATGTCCATAAATCTTGCTCTGTTTCTCATAAGAACTTCTTTAAATCTCTCTTCCCGATCTGCAAAAGTCAATTCAGACCAGTGTTATCAGTTATACTAAAGAGAAACTGTCTAAATAAATGTACCGTGTTTGACTCGGTCCTTGTCCATTCTATGCATTTTTGCTTCAAAATGACGTCATAAAACCATTACATCGGTATGACTGATCAATTGACTGATTGATTTGATTCATTGTGTGGCTCATATTGTCTGTTGCCATAAAACCGCCAAAATATCAGACACAATTGCACAAATGTCTTTTGAATAACGCTGACCGAGGAACTTTTGTACGATATCAGACCCGCAAGATATTTCTTTCCACATATGAAAAAAACTGAGGCATAAGGGCAGCGCTGCATCTGCCTTTGAAAGATCAAGCAACGGGAATCATGGTTAACAAGTCAAATTACTTGTGCCGCGTAACATTAACTCTTTCAGTGCCAACTACAACTTCAGTCGAACAACTTGAAACGAACTGCTCTGAATTCTACTGAGGATGCTGGAAACAGATTCCTTGAGATATTTCATTCAAGTACCAGCATGTCTATATAACAGTCCTAGTCAACAGTTTCCTTCTGCGCTGTTTGGGTGTAATGCAAGCAAAGCACGTCAATGAAAGCTGTTGACTCAGTTTACAGTGTGGCACTGAAAGACGGGCACACACAAAGAAAGTAATAAATTGTAACTTACCTTCATCAGACAAGTCATCGTCTCTATTGGAAATATTTGTTTTGTCGTTTTGGGGAGGTTTCAAATATTTTGTTACAATTTCTTCCTGGTCTGTATCCTCCAAAGCTTGACAAAAACCGTTGAAAGCCTTTTCTGGTCTTCTGGGTAAAATGGTTAACACTTCGTTTACTTTTTCGCTGTTTGTAGCCTTAGCCTATTTAAACACAAGAAAAGAAATAATAACAAGCGAGTGAAAACTGTGGAGCTGGGCGCATCATCAGCAAAAAAAGGTTGGCACAATTGACAATTACTCCTGGCATAAGTATAAACATATCCCTAGAATACGTTTTATATGGAATCATCCTTGCTAATCTGACCAAGTCTATATATATATCACTTCCTATGGTACAGATTTAATTTAGAGTAAATTTCCATCCTTGTTGTGAGGTTGAGGAAACCGAACGACTCGGAAAAAAACACGGTGCACTGCATAGTGGTAAGAACTCTTTCCACTTGCTTTGTGGGTCCAGAATTGAGGCCAAGTTGAAGAGGCGAGTGACAAATGCTATACCACTCAGCAAAACGTGATCCATAAACACACTCACTTTCAAGCAAAATGCTTTGAAACAAAAGTTATCATGCGATGGTTTTACCTAAAGACCGGACTTTCCTTTTCTAGCGCAACATCTAATTATTCGGTCCTGTCTTTTTCAAGTGCAAAATCTAACTTAAGACCCAAAAGAAAGAAAATAAACCTACATAAGTGCACTGGTACTGCCTGCACACCGTCTTGTATCACATGCACTAACTTGAAAATTATTAAAAACTATATCATCTTTTAACATAATTTGTTTAAACGGTTATGTAAAGGAAAGGGTTCTCAAATGAAAAGTTCCAGAAAGTTTGACAACAGTATTTGGAACACAAATCATTGAATGTGGGATGTCCTGCAAAACTGCACACTCACTTTAATGAAGAATGCAAAAAAGGGAAATTGACGTCTGCATGAAGTAGTACGTTGTGCCAGCACTTACACACACACACACACACACACACACACACACACAGATATATATATATATATATATATATATATATATATATATATATATATATATATATATGTCATGTTTGGGTCGATTTTAGTACTGTAACAGACTGGTATAAATACCCTATCATAGGCATAAAAACTACAGTGCCGCGATATGATGTATCGTATTCTTTCCGGTGGTATCAGCACTCTGCTGGTGGTACGGATACTGTTCCGGTTTCATCGGTAACTGTGTTGATGAGGAGTAAAACTTTCTGCAAATGTCGTTCTTATTTTTGCCTTGTGTATTGAAATATACAAATTGACCCAACATGAGATAAAAATGAGATAAAAATTTATAGCATGCCTTGTAGCCATATAGTAAACAAAGCATGCTGTTATCTGTAATATATATATATATATATATATGTATATATATATATATATATATATATATATATATATATATATATATATATATATATATATTTATATTATTTGAGTCTTTTTGTCCAGAGCCACTTTCTGGTGTTCATTACCCTATTCCACAGTCCGAACTCTTTACTCTTCATAAGCTAATCTGTCACTGTCTAACCTATATACATATGAAAGTACTAATGTCCATACTGCGCACTTCTTCTGTAGAATGTTGACAAAGGCTGTATTATCCCAAATAAACCAAAGAGTCTTCAGTGTGTAATTACTCAGAATATGTTTAACACACACAAACACACAGACACAGACACAAACAGACACACACACACACACACAGACACAGACACACAGACACACACACAGACACACACACAGACACACACACACACACACACATATATATATATATATATATATATATATATATATATACATGTTTGTGTGTGTGTGTTTTGGCCTACCGCGCGTTGTCACTTAACTGTAAGATGTATGTCGCAGCCAGTTGGTCTTGCAAGCAAAATGAGGAAAACATCCTGAAATAGAAACCCACTTACCAATATTCGTTCCTTATGTTCGTTTGTAATCACTCCATTTTCCACTAACGCGTGGACGAAATTAACACTGACTTCCACGTGTCGAACTAGTTGAAAGGAATTCCTTCTTAATGTCAGCTTGTCTGCATCCTGCATCGGCATTTTCAAGTCCCTAAACTTTCTTTAACTGTAAGAAAGGTAAAAGAAAATATTGCTATTTTTCATCCCCATTAGAGTAATTTAAACACACTTCAACTGCAGCAGAATTATACTTACCTATACTATTACATCATTTATACTCGTGATAAATAAAATAGCATCGAATTTGTCTTTTACCTCCAAACGTTCGGCCGGATTATGCAATGATTCTTTTCGTTTTCAGCCTAACAAGCGTCCACTCACGACAGGACACCAGAAGGTACTTCTTCTAAATCCCATTGGTATATATCATACAACATTTGCTGCTTCTCCAAAAACATATTCACATACAGCCAAATCCAGCATGCAAACATACTCTATCCACTCTTCATCTTGTGACTTTAAATGCATGCTACGCCACAGTTTATCGTGTATTTTAATTAGACTCGTACAGTCTATAATTTTGATCAAATTATATTAAACAAAATCTATTTAGATAACCCATCATTCAGTTTCCCCTACACAAGGTAATATATCATTCAAAATTGTAATCAAGAGGACTGTGGCAGTCCTGTGCTCAGATAATATGTACATGTACCCTTGCGATTTTTTTAAAGATTTGCCGCCAAAAAGAACAAAAATAATAAAATTCCAAAAATTAATGAAGCGTGACCATTTGAATAAATCACCTAGAGACCCACCAGAGGTACATTGCCCCCAAGTTTGAAGTCAATATGACTAACAGTTTCGCAGAAAAAGTAAAAAACGTGAATTAGCATTAGAAAGCACATTGACTTACATAGTAATCAATATGTAAGGTGCATTTGCCGAGAAGTACCTGAATTGAAAAAAAAAAAATCGTTAAAACTCAGAAATCTACAGCATTGCCTCCTAGTGTATAGCTTTGTTTGAACCTTTCACAAGGACCATATCCACCACGTTTCGGCTTAATCTGAGTGACGGTTCTGGAGAAAAGGTCGAAAATAGTAATAACACACAAAAACTCTTTAAAACATAGAAAAAAATCGCGGCACCACCTGGTGAACAAACTCAAAAATAGGAGTCCCTAGGAATGCGTCTGTGTGATATCTAACCAATTGGGTAAGCGGGTTTTAGAGAAGATTTTTTAAGATTTGCCGCAAACAAGAACCAAAAAATCATAAAAAATCCAAATATCACTGGAGCGTAACCAATTGAACAACCTGGTAGAGACGCACTCAAGATACATTGCCACCAAGTTTGAAGTGAATCTGGCTGACGGTTTTGGAAGAGAAGTCGATTGTTGACGACGGACGAAGGAAGATAAGATCAGCTCAGTTACTGACAAGTCAGCTGAGCTAAAAAGGTCGGGCATCAGATCAAATAACATGACTTGCACGTCGAAAGGAAAGCATAACATAATTTATGTTCCAAATATTGCATTAATGACAGTTTTCGTTTCCCTGAGCGAACCATACAAGTCTCCACTACATTTGAAAATTTGACGAGGTTATAATGAACAGCGCATGTTCAGAACCTCAGATATAGGCATTGATCACAGCTATGCTATATGAAACCACAAACCGTCACGCGTGTAACTCTCTTTTTTACTTTTAGAAAAGATCTGACCCACGTGAGTGTTCTTAAACACACTATCAACAATACATAACACCAGCAATGTACATACTCTTACGGATTATTACATTATTTCTAAAAAGTCGTTAACATTAGGAAATTAAAGTAACGTCACTTACATAGATTAAACATGTTTTGTGGAGACCTGGTCAAGCTACACTCCTGCCATGATTTGATATGAATTGAGATGGCAGTTTGGTAGAGGAAGCCAAAAACCTACACTGAACGGTGATCTTATTGCAAATAGGGTTTGCAGATGCCTAATCTGAGTAAATCCTCCGACGTTTGAAGTGGACCTGGTCAACGGTTTTGCAGAAAACTGTAAACTAAACAGTAATATGTATGTACTTTGATTATCACATATTAACTGCTCTTAAATGGTGTCTCGCCGATATTAGTATGGTGTACTACATTTCTGTCTTGAAATTTTCAGGACAACGAAAAGACTGACTGGTATCTTGTTTCTATGAAATGAAAATAGAATTGCTGTTTGCTGTTATTTTCGTTGTTGTGAACGAATCGCATTAAATTCCCTTTTTACCTTTAAGAGAAATAAAAATAAACTGAAGAGTACTGTAGCCCTTTTTTCTACACACAACGCAATGCTTTGTTTGACGAAAACGGGGGTGGGGGTTGGTGGGATGGGGGTCTTTTGGGGGTCAAATCTTAAAAAATCCTCTCCGAAGCCACTCACCCCATTGCTTTGATATTACATACAAAATCCCAGGGACTCCTAGTTCTTAATTTGCTTACCATGGGGCACTGCAATTTTTTTTATCATTTTTTGTGTGTTTTTACTACTTTGGACTTGTCCCCAGAACTGTCACACAGATAAAGCTGAACGTTGGTGCATATGTTCCTTGTGGAAGGGTCAAAACGGTTGTTCACAACGTGGCACTGCTGTGGATTCCTGAGTTTAAACGATTTTTTTTTTCACTTCTGGTACTCATTGGTAAATGCACCTTTCCTATTGATTACTATGGACGTCAATCATGAATGGGTATTTTTAATTCTAATTCCCGTTTTCAACTTTTTCTCGAAAACTGTATTCCAGATTGACTTCAAACGAGGTGGTAATGTATCTTGGGTGTGTCTCTCCCGGGTTTGTTCAAAAAGTCAACCTTCATAATTTTTTTTGTGCAAATCTTAAAAAATCTTCTTCAAAACCTCTCACCCGATTACTTTGATATCACACAGGGGCACTCCTAATTCTTAATTTGTTCACCAGCTGTCGTTGGATTTTTTTCTTTTTAAATGATTTTTTCTTCTTTTTTTTGTCGTTTTACTATTTTCGACTTCTTCTCCAGAACCGTCACTCAGATTACGCTGAAAGTTAATGGATATGTTCCTTGTGGAAGGGAAAAACAAGGCTGATCACTAGGTGGTACTGCCATGGATTTCTGATTTTTAACAAATTTTTCAATTCGGGTACTTATCGGAAAAATTTTTCTATTGATTACGAAGTAAATCAATGGACATTCTAATGCTTGTTAACATTTTGCACTCTTCTGAAGAACGTATCAGTCAGATTAACTTCAAACTTGGTGTCAATGTACCTTGCGTGGGTCTCTACTACGTTTGTTCGAATGTTCACGCTCCTGTTATTTTGGGATTTTTTTTTTTAAATCCTTAAAATAGTTTTAATATGAAAGTTTAACATGGGAATTTCTTGTCATAGTTATAACTTTGATAATGTTGGCCAGATTTGTGTCAAACTAGGTAGGGATATTCATTTTATCAGTGTCTACCTCTTTGTTTAAGTGGTCATGCTCCAGTGATTTTTGGACCTTGACCTCATCCCCAAGGTCACAGGACAACTGACATGAAATGTACTGTTCCCTTGATAACTTGAGATCTGTTTTGACTTTGGACCATGAAGTTGGACATGTTAATGTTTCTCTAAGAAGGTCAAGCTGAGACAGTACATGAGTGACTTTGACCTCACTTCTGGGATCACAGTGCAACATACATGAATTTTACCCTTTACTATAACTTGAGAGCTACTTCAACTGGGACCTTGATGTTGTACATGTTAGTGTTCTTCCATAAAAGCCAGACTTATTCAGCACATGGCTGACCTTGCTCCTATCCTAAGTTCACAGAGCCGCAAGTGTGGCGAATCTATAGGTCAGCCGAACATGGGCTGTCCATACAGCCCTCTTGTTATATAATATATAATCTCCCTCTCTCTCTCTCTCTCTCTCTCTCTCTCTCTCTCTCTCTCTCTCTCTCTCTCTCTCTCTCTCTCTCTCTCTCTCTCAGGAAAGCACTGCATTATCACAGACATTATGATGTCATATGTGTTTGTCTCATTTAAGATCCCTCTCTGATGAACACTAGACAGAACCTTTGTCAAGAAGACCTGTATGCTTAAAAAAAAAGTTTTCCCCACATTTTAATCGTGAATACACCCAACGCTGAACCAATTGTATTTGTGTCTTTTTGCCCAGAACCACTTACTAGTAGTCAATATCCTATTCCGCAGTTTGAACTCTTTACTCTCCATAAGCTAACCTGTCCCTGTCTAACCTGTATATATATGGAATTACTATTGTCTATATTGCACACGTTCCTCTGTAAAATGTTAATTCTTAGATTGCAACATGTGTACGATTTCGTCAGCTTTTTACTGTTTAACGCCATTTGTATGATTGTCTGAAGAGGATACATCCCAAGTTCAAGGGATTCCAGATAAATCACGAGAACAAGGGATGTATCCTTTTTATACCATCCCTTCTTTGTTTTCATGAATATAAATGCATTTAAAAATGTATTCACCAAAGCAAATCAGTCCTGTGTTGAAATTTAGCCATAGAAATTTAAAGCAGGGATATATGTGTAAGCAGGTGACATATGTATCCCTTGAGAAAACAAAGGAGGCATGGTATCAAATTCAATATGAATATCAATACTGTGGTCTGTTTTTGTGTACAAATTAAGGGGTTTTTTTCATACTTATTAGTGAATGGCCGATATTCAGAATCAATCCCGGTGTTTTATAAATTACCTGCAGTAGCTAGGTATCTACAAATCAGTTCCTACCTGCCAAGTTATCTACATAGCTGGAATAAAGATTAATGAAATGAAAGTTATGCTGCAGAGTGTAATATTTCATCCATTTTTTGTACAGTGGTGTACGACATATCACGTGCCCAGCTGCTCAAAAAATGTTTATCGTATTAGTTGTGAATGTGGCCGTTAGATGGCACTGCACATTCTTCTGTCGTGCATCAGTGCACGCACATTCAATAATACAATCCACTGCCTCAAGTCACATCTGCCTTGATGGCTCAGTCAGTCAGTGGCGTATTGGGCTGAAACAGTGAGTGCAGGACCCGGGATCTCTCTGCAAGTGTTGCAAGCAGTAGAAAAAAAAGGTAGTGAAGACAGTTGATGAGAGAAAAGGGGGTGTGAGAAACCACCCCCCAAGAAAAGAAAGAGCCCCTTTTGCAGGGGTGGGTAGAAGGGAGACCCCCTACCCACCCCTGCAAAAGGGGCTCTTGGGGGGGGGGGGGGAGATCTCCCTCCTCCCCCCCCCCCCCCGCCACACACACACTCAAGATGTGGGATGGATTCTGAAGAAGCTCCAAACGAATTATGGATTAGAATTTGTCACCTGAAGTTGCTCCAAGATTTAAATTTGTAAATGATCTGCTCTCGTATCTGACCCAGGACGGTTATGTACAATTTTCAGCAGCTCACAAGTGTGCAGCTGGCCCTATCAGTTGGGGATACTACTTTCGTGGCCTCAGTTTTTAAGCCCCAGCCAGGGACGTGTTTTATATGGTGGGCACACACGTTTGCATCATGAAGGAATAAACGTTTTCCGCACATTCGCGCAACTTACGACGACGTAGCTCCAGGGAACTAACCCCCGCGGACTGTTGGCTGGCGGGGGACGCCAGCCAACAGTCCGCGGGGGCTAGTTCCCTGGAGCTAAGGACGACGATGTTCTCTCAGCAAACGAGTGTAATAACCAATATGTGGCAAGAATAAGATGGTACGATTAAGTCAGAAAGGAGAAATTTTAATGCAAAAATTGTCATATTTTGCCAAGTAATGTCCCGATCACCACACGAAGTGACCATTCGGAAGTTGCGAAAGTAAACGACGACGTATCGTCACTGCCGATGCAGGTAGAAGCGCACCTCGGCAGCAGCCGTTTTGTTTATCTAACACCTTGGAGGAAGAAACCAGTTAAAGCGTCGCTGTGTATTCAGCGATAAGAGGGTGTATATTGGACGGCGGCGGTGTTGCACATATGCCCTCAGATCTTCTCTGCTTGTTCCTCCATCTAGTAGTTTGCATGTACTGCCTAATACTTATGTTTTTTGGTTCTTTTTTTTTTTTTTTTGATACGGACATGTCTTATTCTCAAGTTTTCTGTTTGGATGAAACTTTGTGGTCTCAGTCTGTTAGCATGACTATTTGTGTTGCTTGGCAATCAGTAGCGCATGCAGCAAGTGGTGTGACCTTATTCAGTCTCTTATATATGCAGTGGTGTGACCACGTGATTATTGATGCGACTCGGCAATCTGTATTTATTTTTTTCATATTTTTAAGGCATATTTAAGTTAGCTATTGGCTGTGGAGCATAGTGGTGTGACCTTATGTAGCCATATATGTATACAGCGATGTGACCCTAACTGGTCTCTTTTGAAATTACGTATATCTGGGGGAGTTGTTATGTTTTTTTACTTGGCTATAGGTTGCACGTGTAGCAAAGTGGTGTAACCATATTGCATTGGTGTGACCAAGTGATTAATGATGTTACTTGGCAATCTGTATTTCTTTCTCTCTCTCTCTCTCTTCATGTAAATATCTAGGTTTTGAGCATAATGGTAGGACCATATACAGTCGCATATGTATGCAGCTATGTGACCTTAAATAGTCTCTCATGAAATTATGTACACAGTGTGTGTGTTCTCAATACTAGCTACCCAGTTTTTAAGCCCAAGCGATGGGGGGGGGGGGGGTTATAAAATTGTCAATCAGTTTATAATAGTCATATACAGTATAAGACTGGGGGGGGGGGGCTCAATGGGGGCGGGTCACAAAATTCTGCAGACTTGCTGGGGGGGGGGGCACGAATTCTTGTCGGCTTTTATGGGGGGGGGGGGTGTCACAAAACTATGACGGTACTCCATTCCAATATCCCGAGCCCCCCCCCCCCCCCGTAAATAATGACCGCCCCCTAATACCTTAAGTTTTTTTTTTGGATACGGACATGTCTTATTCTCAAGTGTTCTGTTTGTATGAAACTTTGTATTGTACTATGTCTGACTGATGAGTCATGTATAACTTGTAATTCTGTCAATAAATTATTATTATTATTATTATTATTATTATTATTATTATTATTATTATTATTATTATTATTATTGTGTGATACTTTTACTTCATCGTTCAGAACATGATATGCTTTGTTGCCCATAAGCATAACATTGTGTACTTACAACAAATACCCGTTACAAATACTTCCCTATAACCACGACAATCCTGCATGCGGCTGACGTGTTATACCAGCTTTTTCTCGGTGCACCGACTGAACAATTTACAGCCGGCTACCTGACAAAACTGACGACCATACACAGTCACAAGGCAATATAATAATAATACCCACAAAATGCGATGTTCACTCATGCATGGTTGCCTACTACAAAGGGTACCAGCACCCTCCCCCCCCCCCTCACACACACACACAAACACTTAGAGCGTCCATATCAAAATTTTTCCTCAGTTTCGATTTATTCATCCCTCCAAAAGGATTCGTACCATCTTCATGTAGGCGATAACATATACATTTATCCTAACATATATACACCAGAAGTAACTAACAGTCAGCATCATGATGTTATCTTCCAAACATACACCTTACAACCTACGTTATCGTGAACACGGGATTTTCAAATAGAATTCTTACCTCTTCAGACAATCGACGACCAAAACAAGCTTGAAAACTACTCGCATGACAAAGCGCATGTATGGTTTATAGAACTGGTATAACCACGGCGATTTGACACGGCTGGGTAACATTTATACTAATATTACTATCGTCACGTGATAATCGAGAACTAAGCATGAGGTCACAAATTGACCCAAATTATTGTGTGCCCTAATAACGGACAAAACACGTTTATGTTGAAGTGCTTAGGAGTTTGATGTGAGATACCGTTTACATACATGACAAGGACATAACGCGAAATTCCCCAGCATTAGGGCAATAAGCTCACAAGGGATTGTGACACGGAACAATCGCTGGCGGTTCCTTCATGGACACAAGACACAGAGACACACATGACCAGCACATACAGAGAGACCTCATGCGGTCAACACTGAAATTAAATTTGTAAACAAACTCAGAAAGCTGTGAAGGTCAGTGCTTATTTGGTCCAATGTTCATGGCTCTATGGTGGGCCACTAATACATTTTTTCCACAATTGAGTACATAGCAATAGAAATTAAATATAATAAAATAAACAAACAAAACAATAAAATTCACAAGTTTATCTGTTCTACAGCGTTGAAATACACGGGATAAATGATCAATAATTTTCATCTACCCATCAAGCACGGGAGAGTCATCTGAGACACGAGCCGTCTCAGGCTAAAGGATCCCTTTCAGGTTAAATTAAGTACACTCAATTGACAACAAATAACGTTCAAATGACAGCAGATGGCGATAATTTATATGTCAACTTAAACTGTGTTCTGTGTATTGAAATGAAACTGTATTTTCACGGAACTATACGTACATAGACAATAGACAATACTGTAGTGAGGGCTCCCAGAACAGCGTGACGAATCGAGATGGGCGCCTGAGTAAAAAACGCAAATTCACAAAATTAACAGTGTGGTTCACAGGCACCAAGAAAGTGAAGCAAGCCAAGCTGGTGAAAAAATGGTGATGACTAGGAATAAAATACCCGACACACATAATATTCTATTTGTTCCAACCAATGGTTCCATGTTGGGGCAGTACGGGCGTGATTTTTTTCTTTAACAGAAACATGTGGAGATTACACAACGCTAAGTAGGCTAGAAACAATAAAACGTATGACCCTGCTTGAATATACAACTAGAACTCAAGGATGTATGTATGTATGTATGTATGTATGTATGTATGTATGTATGCATGCATGCATGCATGTATGTATGTATGTATGTATGTATGTATGTATGTATGTATGTATGTATTCGTATTTGTGTCTGTAGGTAGTTGTAATAATATCATTGCAAATGTTCCATCAAAATACAAATAGATACATAAATATAATAGAATCTCCAATTAAGATCACCTCCATAAAGTATATCAAGACCACCAATTTACAGTCCCGTTTTTATCATTGTTATATTCCCAATTAAGACCACTCCCCTATAAAGACTACATTTTGTCAGTCCCATAGGTGGTTTTAATTACTGTACATGTATGTATGTATGTATGTATGTATAGTATATTTATAAATATATGTACACTAATAAATGTCGGTAACACACAAATAACAGACACACAGGACATTGCATCACAATTTAATGACTTTTTTGTCAATCTTAGTCCAACACTTGCTGGAAAAAATGATACTCAAGTGAAAAAATATTTTTAATCGTATCTAGAAAATATCACTGTAAATTCTACCTTCCACTTTACTGTTGTGGACGAGGAACAAATTAAAAAAGTGACACGTAACTTAAATCCTTAAAAAGTGCAGGAGTTGACAATAATATATCCTCAATTCTCCGTAAACTATGGTTAGAAGCCTTAATCAAACCCCTGACGGCTATCATGAACCAGTCGTTAAGAAATGGCCTTTTTCCCAATCAAATTAAAAATAGCAAAAGCAATACCAATATATTTTGAAAAGATGATCAGCATGACCTCAACAATTCTATACCCGTATCTCTTCTACCATCTATTTCTAACGTGAAAAAGAAAGAGTTGTTCATGCACAGCTCTTTCAATATTTCACAGATAAGGGTCTATTTTACAACCATCAACATGGCTTCAGGAAAAGCATACACAGAAACTGATCTTCTAGAACTTATTGATCGATAACATGCAGAACTTGATGTGATAAAACTGCCACTTGCATTCTTTTTAGATTTTTCGAAGGCCTTTGACACTATAAACAATGGTACACTCTTTAAAAAGCTTGAAAACTATAGGATCTTAAACACACAGCTGCAGTGGTTCAACAGCTACGTAAGTAACAAATTTCAGTATGCTGAAATTAAAAATGTTAAATCACCTTGTCACGAAATTACAACCGAAGTCCCCCAAAGATCTTTTCTGGGCCCTCTCCTATTCCTTATCTACATAAAAGATCCATCCACAGTCAGCAATTTCACCTCATTAATGTGCGCTAATGACACAAACCTATTAATGACAGTCTGTAATTTAACTATGAAACATTGCCTCAATCTTCATTATCTGACCAAATAAATAAAGAACTTAAAAAGTTAGTGACTAGGTGGCTGTGAATAAGCTATCACTTGATGTAAATAAAACTAAGTTCATGATATTCCACACAAAGGAAAAATACTTATCCCCTCACCAATTACCAAATATAATGATTTACACACAAATAGTTGAAAGGTTCAAATTCTTAGGTGTCTTAATACACCATAACCTTATATAGAATAAATGTAAATTTTATTTTAAACAAATTATCACGGGTATGCGGCATACTTTCCAAACTGAAGGACATGCTGCCCCCCAAAGCATTCCACGGCTGATCTACAGAGCCCTATTTGTATCTAATTTGAACTATTGAATAACCGCTGGCTGGTTCCACTCCTGTGGCAGAATTGTCAAGCTGTAAAAGAAAGCAATAAGATGGATCAGCATTAGCAAATACAATGCACACACATCCCCTCTTTTTAAAGAACATTGTCTGCTTAAATTTACTGACAAATTTAAGTTACCCTGCATCAAAACTTACTGTAAATTCAAAAATGATATGTTACCCTATTGCTTTAACAATGTGTTTGACTCTAATCAACAGAGTCCACAGATTGACCGAACAAGGTGAATTGAAGTGTCCACGAGCAGATTTGAGGCAACAATCCTTGACATTCCAACTTTAACCCCAACCATGCCAATACTCTTCACAAATACTAAATTTAATCCACCGTGTATCAGACATAAAATACCAGACTTAACTATTAAAGATTGCTTACCTGAAATAGCCATGACAAAGATCCTCACCCATCCATTTAAAGGTTTCTCACAGTATGCGGCCTCTTTTCGACTTAAAAAAAATAGATATGATCAAAATTGGATAAAAATTGACCGAGGTGTGGGTAAGAGAAAATTTCAAATGGCAAAATGACCTTGGCCTTTAACCTTTAGAGGTACCATGTAGATTACAAAAACATGCAGTGTTACAAACATATTAATTTAAGTTGGATTGGTTACATGCACCTATAACATTTTTGGAGATATTCAAGATAAAAAATTTGAAATGGCCCTAATTTAAGAGAGAGAAAAAGAAAGAAAGAAAGAAATTATAATAAAATAAAACAGTGGGCATGATTATATTACCATATAAGGCATATATTATAGTAAAAGTCGAAATATTATTACTTTCTTATCGTTCATTGAGGCGTGAAATGATTACTCCAATTTCCCGTATCATTTTGTCTCTCATATTTCTGTCCCAATATTCTTTCATGTTGTGTCCCACAGAGACCGACGGTCTCTGTAGGCCTGTATCAAATCATCCGCCTGTTTTTGTGAAGTTGGTCAAGTACATAGGCCTAATTTATAATATCAACCTGATTGATTATATCTAATCTACATTTGATCAAGTCTATTCCTATCATGTCTATATGCTATGGGGACATAGGCCAATATAAGGGTGAGGGAATACCTATTTCGTTATGCGTGATTGGACCATTTACTTACTCCTTATTTGTGATGGAAGGAAAAATTAACCTTGAACTGTGATCCGGATAATTTCCCGTTAATTCTGATCAGATCAAGATAAATAGCTGTGGAACGTTATACAACTCCATTATTAAACGATATTTGTGATTTAGACAAATAAACGTGATTGAAGTTATAATGAAAGTAATTTAGGCCTCCTGTGATTTTGATAAAATTTGCCTTGATAACTTACCGTGATCTGTGAAATGGGCCTTGGACGTCGACTTTAACGTGAACCGTGATTAGAAGGGGGTATTCCCTCCTCCCTATGTACATGTAGATGATCAGGCAATAATCTAAGCCTATAGGCCTACTATTGGCTATACGCCTAGCACTTTAGCAGTAGGCCTACTGACGTTGGGATAGACCACTTACCTGTTTTTCCCCCTAAGTTGCCTATTTCTTCCATGCATTTTTGTTTGGTTTCACGGTTATAATATTTGGCATCATTTATGTCATAGAGACATGGCATAGTTTGCCATATTTCCGCCAGTTTGGCTTCTTCTGAAGCCGACCATGTCTATTTGGCCATCTTGAATGCCAAGAAAGGAGGGATGTAATCAAGTGGTTGCTTTCAACCGGGGGTTGCATGCACACGCTTTTCAACCTTTTGACGCACGTGTATCTTGAAACGTTGCATGCATAAGTTGCATGCAAGTCGGTTGTGATTTCTCTGTGAGATTGCGACATGCAGCATACGACAAAAGTTGCCCCGTGTATTTCCGCCTTTACATTTTCCTATTGTTTCAATGGGTGGTCGTATGCAACGAAGTGCCTACACGGGTCACAAGTCCTTCCAAAGTGCTCTTGCGAACCAACAAGTAACGCCGAAATCCAACAGTGCTGGATCAGGCGCGACCTGTTGCAGGACCTGATTTTGCAAAGTGTTGCATGCAACACGTCTCATGCGATAAGTCACCTCGTGTAACTCGGCGGCGCCCTAAAATTTTGCTTGATAGGCAGATATATAATATATAGGTGTCGGAATTAGGATTGGTACACTTAAATTGTTTTTACATATTAGCGTGAAATTTAATGGATCTTAAGATGCCGTTTGTCATCCAAGGGGAAACCTATGTAATTATACTTATTAAAACGTGCAGTTTTGGAAGGTCGGTGCTTATTTTTTTTATTTTTTATTTTTTATTTATTTTTTTGTTTGCACTAAGTATTATATTATCAAGCTTATTATAATTACTATTAAGATCGTGAAGCAAGTCCGGACTCAATTAAGCTGACATGATATCTATGTTACTTAGTTCCTAAGTTTTGGATTGATAACTGGTGTTTTGTTTCCACTTGGAGCATTTAGGAGGACAATGCAGGTATAGTTTTTGGTTTAAACATGTAAAGTGGGGTAGGTGATCAAATAGTCGTGTATATATAATACCTGACAAACTAGCCTTGTTATTGAAACAGACCAGAAAATACTGTCTATTAAAGTCGCACTCCTCACCAAAACAAAAACAAAAACAAAAACAAAAACAAAACAAAACTAAACAAAAAAAACCAAACAAACAAACAAACAAAACAAAAACAAAAACAAAAAAAAACAAAAACAAAACAAAACACCCCCCCCCCAAAAAAAAACACAGACCCCCCCCCCCCTTCCCGGTGGGTAATGTTATTTTAGGAAGAAAATTGTTATTCAATGGTTCGTTTAGTCTTTAATCCGAATACTTTTCTCTCGTATCGGCTTCTAAAAGATCTAAATTATAATCACCCATGATAAGTCTATCTGCTGTGATAAAACAGATAGTATGGGCGCAAGCTCATATACACAATTCAGTGTCTTCGTTTTTAACGCAAGGAGACCTGCAGATATCACATGGAGTGATCTTTTTCTTTGCCATGTCCAAAAATATTAATGAACTGGCCATTCCATATTTTGATTGGAATGTAAAGTTTTGACGCAGGAAAATTTTAATTCCGCTGTGTGAACTACATGCAGGTGGCACCAAGAGGAATGCATCGAGTGATCTAGTTAGTAGTGACACATGTCGAGATTTGTGCCCTGCAAACAAGTTTCTTTCATGCCAATAGCACAAAATTCAAACCTGAACAATACAAATATGACGTAACGAAAAAGTGGGATTTACATGAAATGGAACTACACAATATCAACATCCCTCTTTCTTTAGAGAATATCGCTATATATTATTAAATTTAGTTTACTATATGTCCTTTTGTTCTGCGGTCTTGAAATGTCCAAGCCTAAGGTATAAAATGGTCATGGATTTGTGTCGTGAATGGGTTTTTTAATGATGTACATGTACGCACGCGGCTTCCTTTACAATTGCCAGTCAGTCATAGGACACCGTGAAAACAGACAAAGTGCCAAGGTCACAGGCACCATACCCACACATCATGGCAGCAAACGTGAGATCAGAGGACGAGTTGGGCAGAAAGTGGGACCGCTGTTTGTCCGACACGTCAATAAAGATAGGTATGTAGATTGGGCGACAAAAACATATCCTTGTTTCAAAAGTTACGGCAGGGTTTCCTTCACACAGAGTACAGAAAAGGACAAATTTCTTTACAACTTTCATCAGCAATACACTGACACTGACGCTGTGAGTGTGATTGCGATGTCTCGATCAGCTTGGGCTGAGCTTGGTGAAAACCATCCACGTTTCTCATTCACTTACAAAAAATGTATATATTCCAAACTGAAGGTATACAAATCCCTGATTCACACACAATGGCACTCTTTACGAGTGAAGAACGGCAGATCTATTGTACCGAGGGTAATTGCGAGCTTTGGAAAGGGGAGTGCTCACCTCTGATGTGGTATCTCCATTTTATGGTACCGGGAGATACACTGACCCCTGTACAAAAATGGACATAATTACATGCTTTGTAGTCTATTAAGAAAAAATGATTGCAGAGGTATATTTTAGTTCACTCATACATACCTAGTGTACAGTATACTATATTTATACTGCGGTGAGATGTGTGGTGGATTCTAAACAATGGCCAATATTGCACTTACCTCAATAAAACTTCTTTAACTTCTGCAAAAAATAATTTTTGTACTGATAGATATTATTATGAAATGATCCCTGTGTTATACATATATTGAATCTTTATGCAATAAAGCACTTGAATAGGACATATGTGCATATTAATTTGCCACCACAACTGCATACCTGTCATGATTGTCTAGTCTTGCTTAGGGGGGATATGGCGAGATACGGGTCGGTACCTGTAGGGATGTTGTGCCTCAACTTCCAATGCTGCCTCATCTCGAGATGGGGCAGACCCAACTTGCTATTAACACTTAATTTTCATATTTAGCTCCAATAGTAATAGAAAAACACGCAATATGTACAATAATTGCTCCCTTGAGGAGGTCATTAGGTGACCTTTTTTACGTCATGAACCATGTCAAGTTGGGTTGCCCCAACTTGTTAAACGCAAGTTGGGGCAAATTGCAAGTTGAGGCACAACAGGGACAAGCAGGATATTACTAATATCTTGGAAATAAAGAATATTTATGAACGGCAGATGGAATGTTTTCTTTATATAAGGCTCGGGAAAAAACTAGATGAATACCATTTTATTGTTTGTGAACTTAAATTTGTCAAAAAACACTAATTTTGTGAGAAATGAACATGTGACCCTGTCTGTGACAGTGATGTGACCCACATGTCCCCCCCCCCCCCCCCCCCCCGATCGCCGGACGTCAAACCCGTGCTTTGTAGCGGGAAATTAATATGCATAAGACATATTGTATCAAGAATCCAAAGTGGCATTTTGCCCTCCACAACAATCTCACCATTCCGTGGCATAGATCCATTGTTGAAGCTCGTAATTACATTTTGTCTATACATACAACTTCAATGATCTGTGCCCCATAACCCCTTTTGCATTGTTTCGCAGATAACCTTGCACATGTGTATTTGGTATGAAAGTGACTTCCACCACACAAGATGCTGGGATGTGAGGAGGCGCAAGCTGTTGAGTTGCCTATCTAAATCGCAGTGTTGCTAGCATAAAATAGACTGAAGGTCAACTAAAAGGATACAAACATCATAGAAATATGATTTCAGGACCTTGACATTGAGGGTAGTCCGGTTGTCTGGGTCAACCAAATTTCCAGTGAGGGCAACCAAAAATTTTGTCGTATATGGGACTGTAACCCAGTGGTTGCCCCAAAATGTTGAAAAAGTGTTTTTGGGGGGGGGGGGGGGGGGGACAACCAGTCAAAAAGTTTAATGTTGATCCCTCCCTTGGAGAGCCTATATATATAGATATATATATATATATAAATATATATATATATATATATATATATACATATATATATATATATATATATATATATATATATATATATATATATATATATATATATATATATATATATATATGCTCTCCAAGGGTTAGCTTTTCTGACTGATTGTTTAGCTTTGAAGTGGAAAAAAATAGTGACGCAACTTTCACAAATTTAGCATGGAATAGATGGGGAATGGGGCCCCTGACCACATGGTGTCTCTAGCAGTGCCCCTTCCTCCATGGGAGCAAATGCAGGAAAAGTGATCAATGTTGGCACCCATGTAATGGGTTATGCACAGTTGCGACACTCGAATATACAAAACTGTTCTCTGAATCTTCAGAACACATGTAATCCCTAATTTTCTCACGATCTTACAGTTTTTTTAACCTTTTTTGCCATGTTTGGCTTGTTTTTATGACTGCCCTGTATTTCCAAGCCAATCCCAAAAGGTGCAAACAACAAGAATGGTTCAATGGAGGTAGTTATTTGTAAGTGCCATATCAACATATGTATGCAGTATACAAGTATATGTATTGAGTGGGCATATATTTCCAAAATCAGGGACTTAAATCCACCAGCATTAAGAAAATGCCAAAAATGTATATTTTTATTTTTCTTAACAAGTGAGACTGAAATTTGCAACTTTTGGCACCAGCTGCCTAACTAAAATGGGAAACACACATATCCACTTGACCAAATCCCATTGTAATAAAGAATGGTTCAATGGAGGTAGCTATGTTTGAGTCCCATGTCAAGACAATGATGCAGTGTATGTAGTGAGTTGGCATTTATTTCCATCACTGGGGACTTAGATCCACCAGCATTAAGGAAATGCCGAAAATATATTTTTCTGTTGGGAAAGAGCAAGACTCAAACTTGCAACCTTTGGCACCAGTGGCCTTGCTGAAATGGGAAACATGATATTATAAATCATGCCTGGAAAATGTTCTCAAAATCTTGACTTCAGACCCACACAAATTTAACAAAACCTCACTGCAAGAGCACTGTGCATCTGTGCACGCATGACGGGGGAAACAACTCTAGGCCTGTACGTCTTCATTCCATTGCAATTGTGCCCGTATAATGAAGTTGCGCCACAAATTTTGTGGAGCTAGGAGTTAGTGAGTAGAAAACATTGTTTCAATTGAAAGATTTGTGTTGTATCACTATGACTGTGCCATAAATTTTATTTGCCACTGGATGATGCAACAGAGCTGACAGGTACTCCACAGCCCAAGAGCAGGCAACAGCAGGTAGATAGACACACAGACAGACAGTCCAGGTTATATTTCACATGCAGTGCGTGCTGTAACAAGGTTGGTGCCGAGACTCACCAGTTGACACATCCACTGGACGAGAACGAGTGAAATACGAATCAGGCAAAGTATAAATTTCAAAGGTCTTGCCCTGGGGACAAACAAAAAATTGCCTCCACAGACAGGATTTAAATGTTTGGACAAGTTAATTCAAGAAGAGAGCAGATAAAACATGTGAACAACTAGCCCTGAAGACAAGCTCAGAAAAGAAGTTGTAAGGTGTAGGAGCTAATAATAATATATTAATATTTACATACAGTAGAAGTTTACAATCAATTGTGTTTGTACTTTTGTCTGTTTCAGCAAGTGGGATTGGCCTGGGTATTGTTTTCTCTGTCATTTTTTTCAAGCGTAAGTGTTGACTTTTGTCACTCTGCATGGTAAAGTTGAGAAAAATTCATTATTGATGTTTTCTGGGTGTTCTTAGTGGAAAATTTTGCTCGAAAAATGAAGATGTGAATGGCAAGAGGTAACATGTGTGTGATAAGGCCATCAGAATATCAGCCAGAAAACATGCAGAATTCATAAATTAGGCCCCAAAAAAAGTCTGTGTTTTGGGTTTCCCTACCGACCCTTGCCCAAACCCCCCTACCCTAAAACATTTTATTGATTTTCAAAAAAAAAAGAAAATCTAGGCAGATTTTCTTCATGAAATGCACAATTTATCCATTTTAAGTCACTTTTCTTCTGTTTTCAAAGCAAAAATTTAAAGAAAAAAAAAAAAGCCTACCTACCTACCCTATTTATTTTTGGCATGTAACCTCAAACACACTATTTTTTTTCTTTGGCCTTAGTATCTGACTGTATCATGTAAATGATGTGAAACATTATCAGCCAGTTTTGACTTTTGAGAAGGTCTGGGCTCATGTTGGAATGAGATAAAGCACTTACATATAAGCCTAGATGTGTGTGGCTTTTTATGTTTTCACATATGTAGGTACAGATCATCATCCATTTCTTCATTCCTGTTCCTTATACAATGTGTCGAGATTTTGTCTTTGTTATTAGATTTGGTTTCTCTTCCTTCACAGGAATTTTAGAATCAGTATCATGAATATTGCACAGTAATAACATGTTGATTTGCCTGTCCATTAGATCTCATGGTGTATTGGCAGTTGCCTGCGTTGACAGACCCTTCTTGCCAGGCTACGGAGATCTAATTTTAACCCTTAGAAATCCATACATAATAATAGCTAGGCCAATAGGACTGTAGACCTATGCAGGCCAAAAAGCCCTAAAACCATGGACCTTTGTCATTTATATTAGGCCAAAAAAAAAAAAGTCTGTGTTTGGGGTTTCCCTACCGACCCTTGCCCAAACCCCCCTACCCTAAAACTTTTTATTGATTTTCCAAAAAAAAAAAAAAAAATCTAGGCAGATTTTCTTCATGAAATGCACAATTTATCCTTTTTAAGTCACTTTTCTTCTGTTTTCAGAGCAAAAATTTAAAAAAAAAAAAAAAAGCCTACCTACCTACCCTATTTATTTTTGGCATGTAACCTCAAACACACAATTTATTTTCTTTGGCCTTATAATACCATATTCATTCAAATTATATCAGACTCCCTAGAAACACACACCGTAATTTTTAATCCGGGGGGGGGGGATTAAAAATTCAGTAATTTCAATATTTTTCAAAATTGAATGCTTCTGATGAAAGAGGAGGGTTCATTGTTGTTATTTTATGCTCTGTAGAGTCTATAATAAGGGGTAATTGCTTGTGGTATTGTAAATTAAGACACATTATTAACACAAAACTGCACAGAAACCAAGTCTGCTCCAGGAAATCTTTGCATTAGCACAGCATGCTACTATTGGAATGAATATTGTATTTGACTCTTAAGCCTTTCACAATATGGCCATAATAGGGTGCCACCTGTTGAACAAAACTTGAAATAAAACAGGTCTTAGTTTCTTTAAAGTTACAAGTACCCTAAACCTGACATACATATTTTGTTTCATTTTTGAGTAACACAGATGTAGATTCCTATTTATTTTAAATTTAGTTCCATTTTATCTGTGCAGGAAGACCTTGGCCGGTTGCCTTTGGGGCAGGAGTTGGTCTAGGCATGGGTTATGCCAACTGTCAACATGACTTCATGCAGCCCTATCTCTTCCACGGAAAAGTTAAAAAGGTAAGGCTTTCAAGTGTAGCATTGTTATGCATTACATTAGCATGGGTGAAAGCAGTCAGAACTATTTCAAACAGAATTCTGTTGTGAGCAAAAATGTTGCAAAAAAATTTTAATCAGGACATGCTCCAAAACATGCAAATTTGGTAAGAAATAAGGGCTGAAAATTATTAAGGGGTGTTTTATATTTTGCAAAAATTGTTGTACAGTCCATAGGGAATAAGCTGATCAGACATCTCAGCGGAGTATACCCATGAAGCCCAGCATCAATCTGGGCAACATGTCGTCAGGAATAACTTTCCCTCACGTAACATTTACTGAGGTCAAACTTTAAATAGGGAAAAGAACTGTTATGGATCGAAGCTTGACTTGTTTTGTGGTTTCCTTGTGTTTGTTTTTATAAATAGGCTATACTGTAGCCCTCATTAACATTAAAAAAGAGAAGTTTGATTTTGGTTACAGGGGTAACTTAACAAGTTGAATGGGGAAAGGTCATTTCCTGTCTGTTATGATTTCTCTCTCAAACAGAGGCCCAGCTGAGATGTCAATTTGGCTTATACACAAGTTAGTATAGTCCACAAGTATTTTGTGGAGTGCGATGTGTATTCAAGTGAATACACACTGAATGTCTAATTTTGACCTCTCCTGCTTGAGATTTTTTGTTTCTTTTCTGTTTTGTGAATTTCCTGTATCTTTTTCTTTTCTTATCTCATCCCTTCTCTCTTATCTGTGGTCGATTCTTCTCTTTTCCTCTATCCTCTTCTCATTTATTTCATTCATGTACTTTATTTTATGGATTATTTTCTTTTTCATTATAGATCCAGGGAACCAGCAGCCAATGACAAAGCGACATGAATGTGGTGAACATAGTGCATTGCGGGACCTTGTGTACATAAAAAAAACAGTATCCACTTTGCAACTACCTGGACAGTTACGTGGATCTCAGGCTAATACTAAGTCAGGAGTGTTCCCAATTGTTTATAAACAGTAATCCACTGGAGTATGTAGACAGTCCTGTGCTCTAGCATTGTCTTTTTCTGTCAAAAGTAGAAAATTTTCTCAAACTGATGCATGACTGTCCATGAAGATATGTGACAGAAATAAACCAAGAACTATCTCATCTGCAGTTTGGGTAAAAATTGGAAACCTGCTCCAGGGACTTCTTTATGGCTGAGTTTCAAGGTTGGTGCTAAGTAGTCTAAGTGGACCAGTGCTTGAGTGGAGCATTTTAAAAGTGATATTGTATGATAATAAATATTAATTTTGAAAAAGGCACTGCTGAGTTTGTGTTGTGTTTGATCTTTACCAGCTTGTTATGTCAGTGTGCCAACACAGCCATATTGTTTTTCTAGGAATTCTTTATTTCTTTCTTTGTTTTTCTTTCATTCTTCCTTCCTTCCTTTGGTTCTTTCTTTCTTTACAGGCACATTTGTCCAACATTTCATTTGAATAGTATTATGCTTAGAAATTCCAAACTTGGCACAATTATACTTCTATAGATGAAGTCTGGCCTTTTTATAATGAGAATTTATGCTTTTAGAAATTATGCAAATGAGGGCTAATTAAAGTTTTAAATCTTCAATATCTTGTATACTATAGTAGATGTGGTTCCGAGTGTATAGGAGTTCAATCATAGCAAGGTAAAGGTCATCTCAAATGTCAAAGGTCAATTTTAGGCCAGAATGTAATTTTTGAGGTCCAGGTTCACTTCAGGTAGATGTCATCTCAAGGTCAAAGGCCACTTTCAATAGTGGCTTTCTTCTAGCCATAACTTTGTCAATTGTCATCCGATTTGGTTCACGTTGGGCTTAAGTTGAGGGTATTGTAACACTGCCCAATTTACATGTGACCTGTAATGGTCAAAGGTCAAGGTCATTTGGACTTTGAAATTTGCATCCAGCCATAAGCTTAATGTAATGTGATGTACCAAAGGATATAAGTTGTAGCATTTAATATTTTACAACTTTTGAAGGCATAGATAGATTTGGTTTTAAGCAAATCTTCTTTTCTGGTTTCATATTGTATATATGTTTGCTTTGACATTTGAGGCGTCAAAATATACTAATCTTGTGATAGTCTCTGTTAAGTGTTCAGTACTGTCCACTTTTGATAAGGAGCAGTTTTAACAAAATATTGGCAAGTTTTGTTAGACCCCATAAAAGCCAAATAAATATTTTCAGGTCAGCTGACTTGTCAATATTCTAAGCTTATGATGGATTGTATGCACTATGTCCACAATTTGCATTTTCAGCTTCTCCAAAATCTTCAGCCAGATCTACTTCAAATATGGTGAGCGTCAACCAGTTTTCAAATGGAACTGTAATTTTTTTTCAAAGGGGGGGGGGGGGAGGGGGTCATGAAGAAAATCTCTGAAACAACATGCCCGACTACTTCAAAATTGAATACAGACAATTCTGGGGATTCCAACACCATAAATTTTTCAACAGCTGGCACTGCAATTTGAAATATAAATATATATATATATATATATATATATATACAGTGGTACCTGCTATTTAAGACGACCCCTACAGCCAACAAAAAGTGGTCTCATACTGCAGGTGGTCTTAAATTGAAGGTATATGTAACGTGTAAATACAGCAGAGGGTCTTGAAAGAGTAGTCTTAAAGAGACATGCGGTCTTAAATTGGAGGTGGTCTTTAGAGCAGGTACCACTGTATGTATATATATATATATATATATATATATATATTTATTATATGCATTTTTGCTATTATTTATTTGTTCTCCAAAACACCAGGTAGAGATTATGCATAATCTTTGTGGATGTGTACATGGATGAAAGTTTTTAGTTTTAAAGCTGAATCCTGTTTTGAGCAAAATTTTTACAAAAATATTTTATCTGATGTATGTTTTGAAAATGCAAATTTGCCAAGAAACAACAGCTGAAAATTTTAATGGGCCGTTTTCCATTTTGCCAAAAAGTGTTGGCTTCCATCTATGTATGTACCTTGTCGAAAGGTCAAAGGAAGTTATTCCCTGAGTAGTTCAGCTCTGCATCCCTGTTTTTTTTTTTTCTTATTTTTTATTTAGGTATTTGTCACTTCATGGATGTAGTCCTATTAATACTTTTTAAGGCTATGGGGATTGCAGTAGTTCATATTTTCTGCTTCTCTAAAACTGTCAGCTGCATCCACTCCACACTTTGTGGTGATAAGCCTTTGTTGAATTCCTACCAAATTTGTTCAAATGGTCGCATCTCATTGATTTTTAGATTCTTAACTCGGTTGACTTGTGCGTCGACAGAGCTTATAGGGTGGTCAGTCATCCATTGTCTGTCTGTCTGTTGTCCCGATCCATTCACATTTCACATTTTTGACTTCTCAAAAACTGGTGCCCCTGGCCTCCTCAAACTTGGTGGAGGTCCACCATGGATGGGCCTGTCCCAAGTTGTTCCAATTATTTTTGGATTTTATATGAATTTTTTAGCTCAACTGACCACAGGTCACAGGGCTAATGTGGTCGCTTATCCCTGTCCGCCGTCTGTCCATCCGTCTGCAAACTTTTGTTTGTTAACGTAATACCGTCATCAATTTTGATGTTATTGCCATATCACATTAGGAACTTACCAAGGGTATAAAAATCTAGGTCCAGTTCGATGTTGGTGATGCCACCTACAGTATTCAGTAATCATTGGGCCAAAATAGGAACATTTTGAGACTGTTGGTTTTTCAAAAGCTTTTCATGAATCTTCTTAGTGGGAATGTTGATGTGGCAAAAAGACCAAAAGGCACCAAAATTTGGTGGTGCCACCAACAGTACTATGGAAGATATGGACCAAAAGGAGTTCAAAATACGTTAAATCAATTATGTTAAAAAGAATATAATGATCCCAAATGTCCCACAAATGTGTATCGTGTGTAGAAGTTCTATGTGACATAATATGGATGACCTTGACCTACTTTCTCAATTTCATGGTGGGAACACATTTTAGGAAATGTTTAATGGTCACTAGATCTGAACTTATGCATGTCTGTCAACATACCAGTACAGAAACATTATACAGGCAAAGTCTTTGTTGCGTGGATTATTTGTGGAACCACTAATCATATGAAGTGGAACTAGCATTACAAGTGTAAAAATTACATTAAATTCAATATTTTGAGTATGGATTGAGATACAACTTCTAAATTTACATGAAATATGCATTGGGTTAATGGTTAAATTTTCTCAATTTTGGATGAACTTTACCTAATTAGACTGTAGTAGAGGACGATAAATTCTACATTTTGAGAAATGAGAAGGCTAGCAATGCCAACTATACCCCAATGTGTATCATGTATAGACATTTGATCTTGTTTACTATGGGTGACCTTGACCTACTTTCTGAAAGTCACAGGGGGAATACCTATCAGGAAATATTTTTCTTTGTCATGGTAATTAGGTTTGAACTTGTGCATGCACGTACCAATATAATGTTATAAGAATATTATATAGGTAAACGTCTGACGTGGACTCCCCGCAGTACCACTAGTGATATTAAGTGGAACTAGCATTATATATATTAAAAGTTCACTTCATTTATTATTTTCATTATACATATGAAAATTTCAAGAGAATTTGTAAATTGGAAAAAAAAAAAAAAATTGGGTCACCTTTACTTGCTCACAAACGACATCTAGTCAGGTCATTAAGAATTATGACTTTATTGCTTATCCCTTAAACTCTGTCATAGCTTTGACCAGCACATCTAGAAACAATGTAGTGGTTCTAATCGGTCACTTGTGAAATAATCTGCTTACATGTAAAAACACATCCAGTGAGGCTTTATATGCTTGCTTGTATCTTTCCTTAAAATGCTTATTTGACTTCATGCTGTCTTTGATATCTGTTACATAACTTAGCCTTTTACGGCTGGTTTATTTCCTTGTAACTTTATGCTATGCTTTATCTGTAGTTGATTATAATTTCATTAGGGGCAGGATTTGCATACTAAACTCAGGGCCTCTTGTCCCACCTGATCACTCTCCCGCCACAACACTTTGTCATATTAATGTTCACAACTTGTCCCAAGACATAATTAGGTGTATTCGCTCAGATATTGCCCAACACAACGATCTTGTAAGTGTCTCCGAAACCATTATGCCCAAAAATATTTCTGATAATAACCTTGCAGTAGTGGCCCTCCGTCCAAAAATGTGCAAAGACCACCTCACTGGATTAATCAGGGGCGTAGGCCTTTAAGTGTCCCAGCAGGTTTTAGCTTCTAGGCATCTTGACTGTAAAGAAGCTCCTGATCTTGAGTGTTATGGGATTAAATTAGAATACTACAAAAATTTTTACTTGGGATTATTTACAAACCACCGGACTCCCGTGTATCTGTCTGGGACAATTTAGGCCTACAAACCAATGTCGATCAAGCCAGATCTCTGGGCTCCCAAAATATCATCCTAAGTGGTGATTTTAATACCGAATTTACTATTGCACCAGGCAAAAAATTCGACCTTTTTGTGACACCAACATTCTGGTTCCTCATATTAAAGAACACGTCCGAATTACCAGTAGGCCTACCACTTCATGGTGCTTAGATCATATAATTTGACACATTCCCAATTCCATTGGTAAACAATGTGTCCTACCACCGATAGCCATCTTCGATCATAGCATAGCGTCTATCAACATTCTGTTTCGGCGTCACAAAGAGCCAGTTTACAAAAGATTAAATTGGGTATATGAGAAGGCAAATTTCAAACATTTTCATGAGCATTTATGTCAAATTCAATGGAATAACTGCTTTGCATCCAACGATGTCAATGAGTGTTGTCTTTCCTGGTCGGACACTTTTTTGCATGCATCAAAAGAAGGCATCCCCAATAAAGAAGTCACCATTCGCCCCGGTGACCTACCATGGTACAACTCATCCTCACGTTTTGGAAAAATGTAAGGTCTTGCGTGCTTACACCAAAACCAAAGAGGGCAATGTGGACCACATAGTCACGGAATATTGGCTACTTATAACCAAATAAAAAATCAATATCAGGACCATCTCCGCTTAGCTGAAGAACAGCATAATAATAAACTGGGTCACTCTTTAAAAATGCCTAAAAGGAAGAACAAAGCTTGGTGGAGAACTATTAAATATTTTTGAACAAGAACCACCGTCAGTCAATTCGGTCCTTATTATGCAATGGGAAGCGCATAATGGATAGTGCGACCAAAGCCGAAGTGTTTAATTCTTTTATCCTGAGCCAAAATAATCTTAACACTTCAACGGTCCAAGCTCCCATCCCTCCTGATCACCTTACCAATATATTGGGTGATCTGAGCATCACTGAAAATGAAATTCTCGACATATTTAAAAGTCTTGACAGCTTTAAAGCTACTGGTCCAGATGGAATAGGCACCAGGCTTCGAAAGAGGTGGTCCCTGTTATATACAGACCTCTAACAAAATTGTTTAATCTGTCCTTTAATAAAAAGCTTTTTTCCTCTGTTTGGTAAAACGCTCATGGTTTATAAAAAAAAAAGTGAGGAAAATTTATGCGATAACTACCGTCCCATGTCCCTTTTAAGTTGCACAAGCAAAGTAATGGAAAAAGCAGTTTTTAAACATGTTAACTTTTTGCGGGACAACACGGTAATCGCTGCAAACCAGTCGGAATTTATGTCGGGCGACTACACAATTAACCAGTTGCTTGCTCTTTATCATGAGTTATGCTTGGCCATCGACAAGCAACAGAAAGTAAGAATTGTTTTTCTCCTGACCACCCGTCTCTCGTTTTTCAATCCCATCGATTGGAAAATGTTTCTCAACACAAACGTCTGGGCCTTTTACTGAAATCCGATTAAACTGGAATGATCATATTATAGTATGGGAGCCAGGGACCCATTTTCAGGGTGGATGTGGCTCTCTCTGGGCAATGAATGAATTTTGTACCAAACTATGATTATATTACAGCAACATCATCCCATCCGTTTCCATTGTTTTACCGGCACCATTGCAAAAATGGAGCTCATTTCTGAGTCCTTTCCATTTGCTATGTTCGGATTTACTGCTCTGGTGCCAAGGAAGGAGAATACCCATCTTCAGACTGTCATCAGGGCACTTCCACTTGGCAAGATCCTCATGGAAAGTGATCCCCCCCCCCCCCCCCCCAATCTTCTCCCAAAGGTGTATCAATCCAAGTCTGAATATTGCAACCCAGCAATGATCATAGAGGTGGTGAAACACATCGCAGAGTTCAAAAACCTTCCACTGTATATCATCTGCTAAGCAACCTTGGAGAAGGCCAGCCACGTTTATAATGGTTAGGAGACAGATTTTTAATCTGACTCACAGTACAGAGAATCCTGAGTTGGGGTTTAATCAGGGTGATCTTATTAGTTTTCTGATGCCATGGATCCTGCTTTGTACAAGGGTGCAATAATCCTTTCTTTGGCATGTATGTATGTATGTATGTATGTATGTATATATGTATGTATGTGTCATTTTCACTCACTGAAAATGCTGATTTATTATATATATATATATATATATGTATATATATATATATATATATATATATATATATTGTCAAGGCGCTGTTTTGTAAGTTATGAAAGTTATTGCAGTGACATCTCCTGTGCCCTGGCTGTACTAATATTTAACACTTCTTCTATATATGGGGGAACTCCTCTGACACAACGTCGCCAATTGTTTTCAATCGCCGCATTTATTTTTACCCGCGGGACCGGTTTTCTCGCTTTCCTTCACAGCCTTCTTTTCGCTGAGCGAGGACAGACGTCCTTCACATGTGGCTCTGATATTCATGCCATATCATAGCATATTGGTACATGGTGAGTTTTTTTTATCATGAAATTCACTCGTATTTCCTCCAGCTTTTTTGGTATATATTTTTCGTTCTTTTTAACTCGCTTTTTGGGCACATTTTGTTCCTATAGCACCATGGGCGGCCTTTCCAAGCCAGCCACACCAGTCACAAGGGACTCCTGGTTTTGCCTTCCAAATAAGCTATGGTTTTGTTCCTGCTATGTCATGTTACTGTCTACTGCCCATTAGACCGCCATACACCATTTGTAAGTTTTTGATTGTCTTCGTTATTTGCATTATTGCAGCGATATAGGGATATAAATGCGCCAGTAAAATTGAATTTATATTTGTGTGCACATGACTTGTGCCGGCAGACAATTTGTATGCACGATTACATATAATGCTTTCAGCGTATTCAAATAACTTGAACGCAGAATTTGTAATAGATATAATATAGTAAACTCTGGTATATGATTGGAACTAGTTTGGTGCCCCCCACGGTGGGGGCACCAAACTGGTTTGTTTGACAGATAAAAGTGTGGTTTATCCAATCATATACCAGAGTTTATTATATTATATCTGTTGTATACCAAAGGGCCGCCCACAAAACGTCCGTCAAACTTCATTTGGACCCATTTCAAGGACAGATCTTCACGCGGGCCACGTGCACGCGCAAAAGTAATTAAAGTTCTAGTTCTTAACCAATTAGATTGGGATGTGAGCGCGCGCTGATATACCACAATTTTGCATTGCCTTTTCCCACGTTCAGGCCAGTGGAGCTCCAGACGCATTCGAAGTGGCGTGCGGTAAATTGATGCAGGAGCTGCCACATAACGAAAAATCTGCCAAAATGTCTGATTTTGTGGACGATCTTACTTTATCTCACCTAATGGATAAGTAAGAGTGAGAGAATGCGGCGTCAGAGAATATTCCACCTGAAGACTGGAACATTCTTGTGGACGATTTCACGCTTTCACAAGTCATGGTCATGGACTTGTTTGAAGATCCAGTTGATTTTGGAAATTTTGACATTTTTGAACCCGAAACTTTTGACTTTGAGACTTATGACCAGGATCGCGATTTGAAAGATGAGCCAAAACTGAGTGAAAAGACACGTAGATTTGCATCTCCAAAAGAACCAAAAGATTTCGAGGCCTTGCATCGCGCCATGGAAAGCCGACATACACGGAAACAAACAACATGGTGCGTAAGAGCATTCACTGACTGGCGAAATGAAAGGGAGCAACGTTTTGTATACCTTGGCATTGGCGAACCTGTCCCAAAACTTTCAACAATGAGTGCTCAAGAATTGGATAGGTTTTTATCATCTTTTGTGTTGGAAGCGCGACGTCAAGATGGCAGTAGACCCTAATTACACATCAAGGAGTCTTTACAGTCTCACGTGCGGGATTCTACGTCATTTGCGGGAGATTGGCAAAGCTGAAATGAATATTTTAGATGAGAAGGACCACAGATTCATCAACTTTCGAAAGACCTATATCGGTATGTGATAATTAAATCATTAATTTATTTTTGCACCAGTCATCGCCCGTTTTGACAGTCAACTATGCATGATTAATTGTGACGCTTCATGGACATAATAATTTATTCAACGTTCAAGGAAACGGACGTGTGTGTGTCTTTTTTACCGTCAGAAGAAGTGACAATTTGGAAATCGAGTAGGCCTAGTTCTATGGAGTGATTACCATTCGTGGATTCCAAATGCCTATTTGGGCATTGTCTGTTTTCTTGCTTGTTTTTCTAGTTAAGCATGTAGAACCGCCCACTTCTCAAGGGGCATGCTTTAAGATAAAAGTGTGGTATATCAGTAAATATACCACACTTTTATCAAAGGGAAACTGTGTCACCTATAGTATAAGGTACAAATGTCTTACCTGTGCATTAATGTTAGGCGTCGCTTACTGTCTGTTGTTTTTGGCGCTGAAGTTTTGCTGATTAATTGTGCCCACATATTGCAAAGATATGCATGTGCGCAAATGCATTAGAAGTTGCTTATCATATATTATGCTCATGACTACTTCATTTTGAAGAGCTTTTCTATGTAAAATATTGTCTGGTAACTAATTTTGCGGGCATGCAACATGTATTATGACTTTTCTCTCATGTGACGTAAAATTGCTTGAGTGGAATATTAGCTATGTAATTTCTTGTCGTCGCGAAGTTAAGAGTAATAAAAGTTCGCGTGTTCCCAGACACTGTAAATTATTCTAATGGCGGTTTAGAATTCACGCGTTTAGCCTGATGTAAATGTAAGAATAATGTGACACGCGTCATGCAAATTTAACTTAGAATGTGTTTGCCATCATGTTCCCGTGTACATTTCGCGAGTTCGCACATGTAGGCTTAATTGTCCTAAAGTTAAAGGTCCTGCCATGCTTAGTATTTGGCAAATATTTCGACATTGTGTGTTAAATCTTATGGCTGGTAAAACTTCTTGTAACAGTATTTTTCGCTGTGTGTGTGTGTGTGTGTGTGTGTGTGTGTGTGTGTGTGTGTGTGTGTGTGTGTGTGTGTGTGTGTGTGTGTGTGTGTGTGTGTGTGTGTGTGTGTGTGTGTGTGTGTGTGTGTGTGTGTGTGTGTGTGTGTGTTTTTAGCTTTATGAGATGTGTAAGGTACATATACTCAATAAAGGAATATGGTGGTCTTATTTGGACGTGTCGGGGATTTCTGTAGAAGTGACAGTATGTATGTATGTATGTATGTATGTATGTATGTATGTATGTATGTATATACTTAATGTTCTAACTTTCTGCTTTGTATTTTTCAAGTCTACATTCAGGGTAGAGGCACAGGGATGGCACCAAAGCTGTGTATGCGAAGTTGGGTTTGGATTGAGGGTACACAATATTCAAGCCAGTAACACGCTTCAGGCTAATGGAGAGGATATTAATTCTGCTCCAATAGGTAAAGCGTCATGCAAAGCATTCAATTTAGTTTTGAAAACTCCTCTGGAGAAACTTGGAATACACATTTTGATATTCAGCTTTTTATTGGCAGAATCCCAGCAACCTGGATAAGAAATTATGAACGAATTAACAACTGTCCTACAAATATGTTTATTTCATCTTTAGTGTCACATTACAAATAAATAAACAGATGGAAATTACTACTCCACAATTAAACACTTTTGCTTTCACACCTTTAGAGTATGTTTAACATATATAATGAATGGAATCTCAAAATTTGTTTCATTGGTTTTGTACATAAACATGCTGGAGTTTTCATATTCATGTTCTATACCGATCCTACTTATTGTCTCGCATTTGAACATTATCTTGCCTGTATCTCAGAGATTGAAATGGCAGGCCATTAGTCTGTGGAAAGCAACACAAAACAACTAAAAGCAAGTTCAAATTTTCAACAAAATTACAGTAAATATACAATGCGATATTTTTTTCATTTTGAAATATTATACTTTAATTTTAATAACATCTTACTACATCTTACATATATTATTATTATTAATGTTGGGTTTTTTTGTTTTGTTTTTGTTTTGCTTTGTTTGTTGGCTCTTTTTTGTTTTTGTTTTTGTTTTTGGGTTTTTTTTTCTTGAGTGGTGGTGGTGTTTCGTTTGTGTTTTTACTTTAGTGGTGTATGTGCGTTGTCTCTGTCAATGTCCAGGAGAAAGTTATTTTTCATACATTTTCTCATTTCTAAATGTTCAAAATTGTGTTATGCCTGACTGTCAGATGAGTCTGGGACATGTGCAGCATCTGTGTTGTACAATCGCAGCAGACCATACACCAGCTTAAAACTCTTGACAGGTGACTCTTGCAGATACACTCATCTTGGTCACCTCACAGCCTCACATTGACCCATGTTTCTGATGGGTCCGTGGGTGTTGGAATTTATTGAAGTTTTTTTATGTAATGTAAAATTTAAGCCATTCTGCAATGACTCATGGTAAAACATATAGCAGTGACACATGAACGTGACACGATTAAAAGTTTGAAGTAAGCACATTTTAAAAGTGGTATTTTGTCATCTTCCAAACACACGGAAATGATTTTTTCTTAAGCTGTGTTGAGTGAAATAAATGTTCATTCCCAGATCCCTGCCTCGCAGGGACTCGATTGATACCAAACGTATCATCTAACTCTTCAAACCTTTAACCTGTTAACAGTTAATGGTTGTACTAAGACGCACAGGAAATGATCTACCAGGTCAGACTTTTGTTTCTTACTTGGGCTTGGGGGGGGGGTCTTATAAAGAAACCATAGTAATAGTGAACTTATTAATCTGATGTCTTTGGAAATTGTGTATTATATATGGGTTATGATGAAGTAATGCATGTACCTGTTTTCGTGTGGGATGTAGCAGCAGAGAACTGGCTTCTTCTTTTTTAAACAAGATTATAAGTATCATCATCACCAGTCAGTTGCAAGTCTGTTCGCTATAGAGCTTGCACAAGAGACACGAAGCTTTGGAGACCAACCTGGACCAGCTTTCATATGTATTATTTATTATTCATTGAAAGCTTAATAAACATATACATTGCAAGGCAAACTTGAGAATTGGACCTTTCATTTCATTTTATATGGAAGTGGAAATACCAAGAAGACACGGGAGACCACGTACCTGTGCAAGAGCCATATTGAAATCTTCATGATTACACATTGCACGTCAAATACGCAGTCAGATGTACCATTGGTACAAGAGGAACTTTGTGTGATTTATCCCAGAATCTGGAGGTAGTTCGGCACTTCACAAAATATTACATGTTTAAAAAATATTTAAAGTCAGAAACACCAAAAGGTAGCATGCCTAGCTTTGCCCCTTTTTATGTTTGGTGCATTGAAAAATTTAGGGTTTCAAGTAGCTAGGCCTGTATGTTTAGGGGAAGTTTGCAGTTGATGAAAAATATTTCAAAGGTTGATAGAACCGGTTTAAAACCACCAGCTGTCTTTTATCACTGACTCTCTATCTCAAGTCAGGAGTGAAATTGTTTCTCCACATTGGCATGGAAGGCTGAATGTTGATGCTTTGGTAATTCTTGAATCTCTGGATTTTGCTGTATTTGACTTTGCTTTCATTGTTGGGTTGGAATTTATGAATGTGGTTAATGCTTTGCTGAGCTGTCTGATAAAAAGTGCTTGCAACTTTTGCGACAATGCTTGCAATGGGTATGCTTGGGGCTGTCTCCTAAACTTTGATTGATACCTTCTGTTTTTCATATACTAGATTAGCTTAAACTGTAATAGAGATGGGGGCTTCTTTCACGAACTCTGATTGGAAATTATTACTTTTTATGAACTGTGACAGTCAAAAAGTAATTTTCCTCAACTGTAAAAGGCACATTAACTTTAAAACATGATTCAGCATTTTAAGAAGTCGCTAGCAGGGAATTGGCATTTCAATACATCGTGAATTGCAAAATCAATGTTTATTTCTTATGAATTGCAAAATGCATGAAACATACCTTTTCACCATGAAGTGTGAAAGCACTATATTTGCTCTATAATGCATTAAAAACCCTTTACTTCCTTCTCCAACCCCCGTACATTTAACGCATCCCATAACAATCTCTGATTACTCGCACGTTATTTAAATTGAAGATCACTATTTTGTTTTCTTTTAAGTACTTTCCCTCCAGTACAAACATCCACAGTTTAAGTTTTTTTACTGTTTTGCACTGCCCACTGAAAAGTTGCACTGCAGGCAGTCGACGCATTTCAACACCCATTCAGCACAGAGTGGGTTAAATGCCCAGGTAACAAAATTATTACTCTGGAACTTTACATGCAATTAACAGATACAACATAGATCTTTGCATATAATATCATGCATTCATATCCATAGTCTTAAATTTTTCTCTTGGGTTGAGCCATGTCCCATGTGGAGCTAAGTATTGGCTTTTCACTATGGAAAGTACGTCACATGGATTCGGATGTCCTGATACTTTTTTTTAACCATATCAGTTAGGTACAGTGACTGTGTTCCCATCTCACTTCAATAACTGTAGCAGTAGCTGCAATTATGTATAGATGCCTACATGACTTACCGGAGTATATGTGTGCACACAGATTTAGTATTGCTGGATTCCTTTGGTACAATTGATTGTTTTCGGTATCATAAGACCTCTGGTGAAAATGAATTCCAAGGACTTAACAGGTAGGCAATAGTTCGGTAGCCTTTATAATCCACAGGTGTCTTAACTGAGTACATTTGATATTTTTGCAATTATTTTGAAGACGGTGATTTCTGCATAGGAATGTGGCCAACAAATGTACGGGGATGTTGCCACACGCTGATCCTCTTGACAAAAAAAAATGGTGAAGCGTTAGACCCAACATCATGTATATTTCTGGATCGTCATGGAAAATCTACAGATCAGTAAATAGTTAAGTTCACTTTGTTAGCACACCTGTTTAAACACCCCATAAAGATGGGCAGCGGATCTTGCAGCCTAGGTACCAATGTAAAACAATTTGATGGTCTTCAATGCATTACACGAGAAGTGTCCAACATAAACCACGAAAGGTTAAATCTTGCAGTTGAATCGCCCCCCCCCCCTATAAACCATCATTAAACCCGCACAGAACACTCAATCGCGACGTGATCGGCCTAACTGGAACTTGGCTGGTTAACCTCAGGTCGTCTGCTGAAGACACTGGTCGCAGAAGTGCTCAATTTTTTTAGAACAGTGCTCTACTTCATGTTTTGATAGAATTACCTTTGAATATTTGAAAGGTCTTGGTCCACTTGTCACAAAATGACAACTTATCTTCCCCTGCCAATTGGGATAAAACAAAGAGAACATGGCAACGCTCAAGTCGGGATGCAGGACAAGTGAAATTTGGGAAAATGTTTTCATCTAAAGGTAGGAACACTTGTTACTGGACAAGTAGTCTCTGGATAGAATAATCCTACCTTGAAGGCCTAATTATAATTTGAATATCCAAGATTCCCCAAGTATTTCTTGTTCAACACGTTTAAATCACTGAAACAGATGAAATGCTTTCATTACTGTTATGGGTAGGGGAGACCTCTATAATCTTTGGTTAATTGAGTTTTTCCACTGTTAAGTGTGCCCCTACAGAATAACATACTTAGATGTACTGTTTGCTATGTTGACACTTTTTGCTTCCTTTATATACCTTATTTAGTCTTGACTTCAGCACATTAAATTCATTTAGACCCATTACTAGTGGTTGTGCTTGCATGATATTGACTTTTGTGTATGTTGTTACATTTGTTAACTCATTCCACCCTGATAGAAGACTGAGTCAACAGCTTTCCTTGGCGCGCTCTGGGCGCATTGCGCCCAGAGCGCGCCAAGGAAAGCTGTTGACCATGGGCATATAATTTGGAATGATCTTCCATGCAAGTTTCATCCAAAATATTGAAAAATAATCCCTAAATTAGTAAAATACAATTAGCAGACGACATTTAGATTTTAGCGGGAAAAAGCGTCATCAGGGTGGAATGAGTTAAACTTGTCCTCGCTGAATAACCATTCTGAATTTTCTTCCTTTAGCAGCTTGGTAAGTGTACTCCCATGCATGGGCCAAACGCCGGATATATAAACAGATTCATTAAAACTGCCTATTGCTGATGGAACTGCTATAGGGCCTACTCTTTGTAATATTGGCAGTAGCAAAATTTTCAGTGCAATCCCATGTCCTTTGCAATGCAAACGAAATTTCCCTGTGAAAGATTTTCTTTTTTGTTTTTGCCGTTTTGGCAATTTTCTGTTTTTGTATTTCTGTTTACTTCCACTCGAATGAACTAAGATTTGAAGTTGTGTGTGTGTGTGTGTGTGTGTGTGTGTACGTGTACGTGTATGTGTGTGTGTACGTACTATACAGCCAAATTTATCTGTAGAAAAAACAGTTTGCTTTCAAAATATTTTTTTTATCATTTGAAATGGACACTGAATACATGTTTACATGTGTTTCAGTTGAGTGGTCTTTTAGATGTTTTCCTTTTCTCAGACAAATGCTGTGTTGTGAACATTGTCATAATAGTTCATGCACTATATGTGTTTCAATTCACCCCTTCTGCCAAATAAAAAAAAAGTCAAAGTGGCAGTTCGTTTGATAGCTGGTAAACATATTGACAACATCGAGTCAAGTGTCTTTAAAAGTGTGGTATTTTAGAAATGTGCGATGTCTCAGAACAGGTGGTTTTTATGGTAGATATGATTCACTAAGACTCAACTGTTGCAGTAATAACTTCCCTTCCACTTACTTCATGTGACATGTCACCGTCATTTAATCCATTGGATGGGTCATTAAATTTGCCCTGACAAACATATACCTTTGTGTTTTAGGTAAATACCGTAATTATAAAGTGCATTTTTTCATGGAAAACCCTCCATCTATCAAGGATTCCAAAAGTAGAAAAGGTGTAGACATCCAGATTGTAGGCTGAGCTGGGCTATATAAAGGAATTTGGATAAAGGGCAACCTCTTATGTCCCAGTCTTATACTACGGCGATGACCGATATTTATTGACAGTAGGCGTAGAACTAACACTTGAAATAATCGATGTTCCTGGCCTAAAATTACATGCATGTCTTAGAATGTTTGGCGTCAGGATAGCAACTGGTGCCCGCAACAAAAACTATGGCTGTTTTGGAATTAACATTTTACATTACTACTGATGGGCTTGACACACCTTTTTCTCCAATAAGAATCCCATCTTTATTGTTCCAAGCTGCTTTATACGTGTGTAAATCAATCAAATAAAAAAAAATCTAGATGATATCCATGCATCGGGGGAGGGGAAGGGATCTACTCCTTGCCGGCCCGCTTGTATGTAAATTTGGCACAATTTTCCCCCAACAAGAACTTCCATGTGTAAGATATGTGTAAAACAAATTTATCGAAACAATATTTAACACTATACACTGATATAAAAGGAGTTTTATAGGAATTTTTATTTGTCAATGATGTTATGACAGCTTTACAAAGTAGCAAAACAGTTTTTAATTACAGCGCTTTTCAAAGTACACACCAATAATGAACACTATCAGCATCCACATCTGAGACAATCTTTTAAAAATCAGCAACTAGAGCTGTGAGATTCTCAGCCAGTTTTTGGATAGAAAACTATCCTCCCTCTTTTTTCTTTTAGCTGAAATATTTCGATTTATGACAAGTTGTTGAACAACACGTCGGAAATTAATGTGTGCATTTAAAGCATTGGTCTTTCTGATTTGGTGCTAATTTCCTTCTTACAATGTGATCACTTTACTTTGTGACTTTAGTCACAACACCGCTGGCGATATTCTTTCAATCTGTCATTGAACAGATTTTCTGTTACTGTCCTGTCAGACATGATACTCTTGAGGTTGATAGTCAACGGTTGCCCTAGATCTGGGACAGGACCTGTCTCACTGATCAGCTCAATTAGTTCAATTTATGTAGAGAAAGTGTCTGATGCAACTGTGGATGGAATCAGTTTTATGCCAAGTACACTGTACACATGTATCCTTTGATATCGTGGTTCTTGCATAGCCCATGTGTTGTGACCCTTTCTATGATATTTCATCTCTATACCGTGTTCGGCCCCCTTCCTTTTGAAGATCTGCCATGTTTGTTACGTGCATAATTTGCATATAATTGGAGACGTTCATTGGCCGAAAGTTCTGACACATTAACGGTGACCTTCCCCTTGTACCTTTTCATTACTGCATCATTTAGGTCGTCCTATATTCCGGACAAGATTGCTGTGCCAAACTCTGAATAGACGTCACTATCATTAATCTTTCAAATGATGACACAATGCTCTTACCCGATATTGCATCATTATTAAATAACAGTGGACTTGGCTTAATGAACTGAAGATGCACACAAAATGCCAAAGCACACGCAGTTAATAGTTCTAAATGTCAAACGCATAAGATTTGATACTTGTTCTTGGACACTTTAAATCACGATAAAAATTATAAATCACTGGCAAGTTAAACCAAATTTAGAAAATAATTTTTCCAATTTGTGTGCTGCTTGACGACTTGACAGGTAGTTAGATATTGTCTTGCACACTTTTGTATCCACTTCAATGACAGGAGCAACCTGTGTTAAAGAAACACCACAAATGAGCAAAATCCTTACAGCACGTGACTTCATTATGGTTAAATTACTTTTTCCTCCTCATTATTGAACTCCAATGTGGCATTGTCATGTAATTTTGTTGCTAATTACGATCTTTTTGAAGCTCCTTTATATCTTGCTCGAGTGTTTTACATTTAAATAGAACTGTATGTTTTTGCAGGCTCATTCAATTTTGGTATTTCAGTTTTACAAGTGCTTATCTCTTATTCTAATGTTCTCTTCTAACTTTCAAGGTTTAGCCTGAGCTCTGAGGTTTTGGACTTCTATGTGGTGATGCGTCTGTCGAAGTGCTCTGGTTGAACGTCTAGATATGGAAGCAGTTCTATTTTATGAATGTTTGCAGAGTTATACATGTACTGTTCATAAAATTCTCGAAGCCATTCATATCTTCTTTTTGTTTGCTGTTGTATTTCTGTAAATTTCTTTTACTGTCACTTGTCGTTCTATCAATTTCCTGTGCACAGGATCCATTTTCTGTTTCATTGCTGCCTGTACTTTTGGATTTCACTTACAAGCTGGTTCTAAGTGGCCGCTTTTGTGATGCTTGTATATTGCAGAAGATAGGTTCCTTTTTCGTAGTTTCTACTCTCACAGTGCCAGTTGGAATTGTGAATGGCATGTTATTTAAAGTTTCATGTTACGTTCCTCTTTTTCTTTTTGTTGGTTTGTTGATTCTGTCAAGGTTTGACAAAAGATCCCCCTTGCTGTTGAAGTGTTCTATTTCACACATTTGCCTAAACCAATTTCTCAATGGCTCAACAGACACATTATTTCCTTCTTACATTTTGTGCAGTTTCAGAGCTATCCCATTTGACACTTTCATCGGCGACAAGTATTCTTTCGTACGGCGCTACATCTCACAAAAAGTGATATTTATAGATTCTTAGTTAAAAACTGTGTACAATATAACTGTAAGCTGGATAATCCACTTCATACAGTATTCTGGCATGCTACAATGTATATCTTGTATGACTGAAGCTATCTAGCACTCAAGCCATGTACTAAATATACACATGTGTGTACACTAAAGCAAGATGATGCTTTTCCATACATTTCAATTAACCCTTCTGTTTAAATTTCCTACACCACTTTTGTTCTGTGCCGAAACGTTTCAAATAATAAATGTTTAATTTTTTGCCGGCAAGAACCACGTCATGAACTAGATTATGGGCAATGTATGTTCTAATCCTGCAGCCTTGCTGTCTTTTATTTCCTCTAGATTCGTTAATTACCTCTGAATGTCAAGACGCAATGTGTGGAGAGATAAGTACACAGACAGTTAACGATTTAAGTCAATAAGAGTCGTATTCAGTTTCTGTGCATTAGAGAGGTTCGCCTTTTATTGTTTATTTGCATCATGTTCATACATTTTTCTACAATATTGTAGTCTAAAAGGTGGACTGGAGGAGTTGTCACAAATAATAAAAGAACTTGTGGCCTTTCTCTGTGTATCCCGTCACAACCTTTGCAATGCTTCTTTCGTGTTTTTTTTTCAGTGACAATACATATCATCAATTCGATTTCCATCTCTGTGTGTTATTTCTTTGATTCCGGCTGCTATCTTGACAATCTATAATGACTTTCATTTGGTTCCCTATTGGATTTTTAAAAGGCTACTGTTAGTTCCTTATATTGTACTGTCGTCCCACCCCTCTTGTTTTTGCGTCCCCTTCTACGCGAAAGCGTTTAGCGTTTAGTGGATGGACGCGATTCACCACCACTGCCGCCACGTCCGTAAATCTCGTTTTCGCAAGATGTCTCCAACCGTTTTCTTTGATATCAGTACTCATAATATACATGTCTGAGAAATTCTTCTCAAGTAAGGATCTTCATGCTCCCTAAAAGGTCAAACAGGAGGTCAAATTGTTAACTTGAATTATATCCTGTATATGGTGGATCCTAGACCACAATTACTATCAAACATTGAAAATCATCAATGGGATTTTATTTGCTGTTGTCAATCTTTACCTTGAGTGTTGCAAGTGTTGCCCGCGCAACCCAGAAAGTGCAATCCAATGGTGCGAAATATGATTAATCAACACTACCTTCAGGAAGGGTCAGCCGTTGCCAATACACCTCAGAAAGTGTTACCTAAATGGAATTGGAACTTTTGTACACGTAAAGCAAGAGCACACTTATGTAACCTGATAGGTCAATTAGCCTGCAAACCAACCAACAAAATAAATAAAAGAATATATCCTTCCAGTCTCGGTATGCTTGACAAATGGTAAATTTAGACAAATAAAAGAAAATTTTTGCATCCTTCACAGAGTGTTAAATCACTATCAGTGTCCACACTTTGTGCAGCATTCCACATGCAGGGATGCAGTTCCCCCTGTTATCTCCATTTCTTTCTTATTTTTGTGGGGGCAGTTGTGTATCAAAAGTAATTAAAAAAACACAGAAAATGAAGTTTTTAACTTCTGACTTAATCCACTGAACTATTCAAATAATGATAAACTGTCGTTTGTTCGTTCGAATGATGAATAAATCAATTTACTTATGTTCTTGGATCTGAATCGCTCAGAATTACAATCATTGACATTTGTTCATTATTCAAGTTCACTACGTCCTCATCAGAATCCGAGGTCACAATAACGCCAGGTTGATTCTGTACTTGCATAATTAGTTAATCAGAATGATAACGTTCTGCTTTAGATGCACGGTGGTCTGCATTTGCAATGTTAAGATGGCAGTGTTCCTCTGCCTCTTCTACTAAAAGGCTGTTGTCGTCTTCTTCAATGCAAAGATCACGGTACTCCTCTGCCACTGTATTCTTCAGTAGTTTCTTCATCAGTTTCAAGATGCTCCCCGTCCGCGTCGACGTCACTAAAGCTAAGCATCAGGTCATCAGTACTAGGTGTAATATAAGAGCGATGACCAGCTGTACCAAGCATCTTGTTAAAAATAAAAATATCCAATTGAAACGCATCATTTTAAACGTAAGCAATATTTGGTTTTCATCAAGAGAACTTTTTTATTTATATTACTTGTTTAATAGTTCTACACCGACGTGAATGGTACCCATACATTCAAGATATAGGTCTATGGGTTGTGTGAAATTTGCAGGAATTGGAAAACTATCTGAAATTTCCCTCTTTTTTTAGAAGGTCCATAAATACAGTTTTCAGCATTTCTTCCGTCATGTGGTGAGCTGGTGGTGTCTTTAGATTTCAAATTATATGGGTCAGTACACCTTTTTTCAAGCCCAGGGCTACAACCACCTGTCCCTCGTGAATTTTCTTGAAAACAGGCATGATTGATCTTGCACAACCACTCTGTCTGTACCTTTGGACTTTTACCTCAGGGTCTACCAAATGCTAAAAGCAAATACGAAAACAAGGCTCCAACAGTGTTCTTAATCTCACGAGAATTTAAGAAATGTACTTACTTTAGGACCTGACAAAATATTGAAACCAGTGGTAAACAAAAACAGTGACGCCTGTCAAAGGACGCTGCCATGTCGAAAACGCCGTGTGCCAAACCGAAAGCGTTCAACCAGATTTGACTTTTCTACGTATTTCTCTGCTTTAAACTTGCCAGCTTTGTCGTGGAAAAACGTCAATTTTACATTCTTAACCTGTAATCAAAAACAAAAATATTGAATTCAAAAGCAATGGGCTTTTATCGTTATGTCGTCAGTCAGTTTATGACTATAAACGGAAGACTGAAGCATATCATTTTCATTTTGAAAAAAAAAAGATGATGATGAAAAAGAAGAGGAAGAAGAAAAAAGATAATGCAAAGAAAAACAGACAGACAGACAGACAGACAGACAGACTGACAGAAAGAAAGAAAGAAAGAAAGAAAGAAAGAAAGAAAGAAAGAAAGAGAGAGAGAGAGAGAGAGAGAGAGAGAGAGAGAGAGAGAGAGAAAGAGAGAAAGAGAGAAAGAGAGAAAGAAAGAAAGAAAGAAAGAAAGAGAAATTTTCTGCGTTTTTAATTCAAAAATGACCCTTCTAAAAGAGATGAGGTTGGGTTCCTGGGCATGCACTTAAAAAGGACAGGCACCGAACATGGCGACCGGCAGCATCCTAAATACTAACTGGTAATTAAGCCCAACCTCAAACAATGTCAATCGTCAGCAAGGCTAATCAAAAATTGAACATAATAATTCCTGGCTGGATTGCGCCAAGCTTTATGACTTGGACTTTGACGTATTGCCACGTTATATATACAGTTAACAATAAAATCTACAACTTTGCAAACTATCAACATGCAATCGTTCATTCACCGAAAAATCCGGATTCCACCAGACAAACAATTTTCGTCCCATCACCGATATTGGAAGCCTTTGCCGATAATAAATCACGATACCCATTCTTGCCGCCAAACTTGTGATACGAGGCTGTGATATTTACCAGCAGAAGGATACATACAATCCAGGTGGCGTGTGAATCCTGTACATGCTGTAGGTAGGTGGGCGGCCGGGCGTGCGTGTGTGACACTTTGAAAATTTGGTAATCGAGGACCATTTCAAAGTTAGTTTTGAATGAAAGGTAGGGGCTTGTTGTGATGTTTGCCGCTGACAAATAATTGGACCCGTGCTCAAAATGCGTCTCCGTAACTTATTTTTTAATCCCCGAAGACAGGCTGGCATGTTATAAAGAGCACCCTAAAACGCCTGTTCACTAATGCACGCAAGCACGGGCGTGATTTAGCTCCACCAGAGTGAGACCTTAAAAGCTGGCGCCTTATTAGCCGGGACTAATAAGCTCCCTTTCCACCCATGGGCGGATCCAGACTTTCTTAAAGAAGGGGGGGGGGGGGTTCTAATGGCGACTCCCGAAGGCACGAAGATCAAATGAGGGGGATGGGGGGGGCTCCCCCTCAAATTTTTGAACCGTCGTTACACTCAGACGCCTTTTTCTGGCATTTGAGACTATTTTCACATGGACAATTTGATACCTGAGACGCACAAGATTCACTAAAGTGGGCTTTCCCATTAGCTTTCATATTCCCTTTCCAGCTATGGCATACGGGGATAAAATAGTGACAAAGTTGGTGCACATACAGATTAACGAGATATTGTACTGACTGAGTGCATATGGCAACATAGAAGACTTAGATAGATGAGGTTACGTATTGTAAATTTATCTATTTCTCAGTAAAACCCACTCTGAAGTTTTGAAAACGATGCCCTTTTGTTCCAAACACCATGAACCTGAAAAGAGTCATCCAAATTGTCCCTGCGAGGCCCATATTGGGATATAAGTCTTCAATTTTGAAAATTAAAGTTTTAGACATGCAATTTAGCAAATTTTAACTTCGCAGCCTCATGATTTTACCTCTGTTGCAGCCATGATTAAGCTCAGGGACACTGTAAAGTTTCATAGTACATGTATTTTGAAGAAATGGACCTTGTTTTTTCATAGGGTGCTCTTCTTATATACACAAAATAAAAAAGAAAGCAACTTCAAAGCACTTCCCTATGCTTCAATATATTGAAGAATTAGCACTTTAGTTCTTTGACATGTGCCCCAAATGACAGAATAAGACTAGACAATTCCCAAAAAATTACTACTTTCATAAACTAAAAAGATAAGATGAAGAGAAAGACAGCTCTGAAGTTACCAAACGAAACTATATGGATACGTATCAAGATGTGTTGAGAGGCGAAATGACTAGCCTCCTGTATTATAATCATGCTTGACTGAATCAGCGATCTGACAAATCTGTCGCTGGTTTCAAAATAAAATGGACAAAAGTCATGACCATAATGGCAACATCAGTACCACGTGTAACAATATTGCGTAGGCCAAGCCTTTGATGTAAAATATATCATTTTAATCCCCCAAATCGCACAGAATGGATATTGAAACGTAACGATTACATACGAAAGTATCGACAGTTTAAAGATCATGGATGCTTAGATATACCTCCAGAGAGTAAATTATTTTTTAAGCGATCGTAATAGGTCAAGCTGTTTGCTTTTATCTTCCAATGTGTTATTTTATTTCATTTTCCATTGCTTTATAATTTTTTTATTTATTTACTTTTTGAATCTCAGATGGGGGTTCGATCGAGCCCCTCCGACCCCCCACCCCCTCCCCAATCGGTCTGTGCCTCCTAAACTATATCTGTAGAACAGTGATCCTGAGGCCAATCTTTTCCCAATATAAAGGGATTCTATCCAACTGGGCGGTATAAAATTTGATTGAATAAGTTGTTAGGAATACATGTAAGTTTTGCAGCAATAGTATCGTTTTAACGTGATGGGGAAATACGCTGTTTTATTGTAAAACTCACCAATTGTTACCACAATTCTCCCCTTTACTCTGTGTAATAAATGTAGATAGTCACTAGGATCATGAGGATTGAAGTAGAGTTCATCATTGAAGTTAATATAAAATGAGTGTAACCTTTTAGAAGGAGGCGAAGCTACCCCATGGCAGAGTTTACAAAGAAAGCATATTGTTATTTAGGAATTGAAATTAAATCCGATGGTTCATTTATAAATGCTACAAAGATGCTCAGCAACAAAGCTCACAAGGCTATCGGCAGACAAAAGATTATTTTAATACAAATATAAGTATTAATATACTATTACGTTCATTTCATACTTTAATATCTTCAATCCTTCTGTATGCATGTGAAACGTGGGCACCCCATGCATACGATATCACCTATTAAATGTCTTGGAAACAACGGGATTGACGAGTATCTAAATATCTATTTGCGAAGATCCGCTTAAGCTTCCCACCTTCCTGTCTTGGGGTACATGAAAAGTCATCAAATATAGCCGTACTCAGTGAATTGGGAGAATATCCAATGGTGCTCAAAATATTCAGCCCAATTTGTAAAAATTGGTTAAGAATAGTCCATATGAAACCAGATTCTCTACTTTATGATATCTTTCTTTGTAATGCTGAAAATATACACACCGGACAATTGAATTGGTAAACGAGTATTCGGGACACATTATGTACTTTTGGTTATCAAACAATGTGAGAAAATCTTAGACTATTAACAAACGTCTTTCCAACGTTAAAATTCAAGAAAAGCAGTAGAGAATATTTCAGGCAATAATGGGGAAAGAGATATGCAAATGAACTTGGACTACGATAAAAAACCACGAACATATACCAAATTTAAAACTCTTTTCAAAATGGAGAATTATTTACTTCATATAAAAGATCGAACTTTAAGAAACAATATTGCGCGATTCAGAATAAGTGCACATAATTTGAAAATTTAAACAGCAAGACACAGAAGACCTAAAAAACACACCTTTGGCTGACAGAATTTGTGAAGATTGTAGTATTTTACAAGACAAAACGCATGTGGTACTTTACTGTTCTAAATTTAACTGTGAGAGAGAAATATTTAAAAACTTGTCCGGCATTTTCCCAGCATTTTCAACTATAAGCAATTCAAATGAATTCAATTTTATCATGGACTTTAATGATCACGATAAAATAAAATTTTTAGTGAATTTCTTCTCTGTCAGAAAGAAGAGAGGCCCATTCTAAATCAATTATAAATTCTTATATGAGAAGATTAGATGAACGAATGTTCGTTTGATTGATTGATTGATTGATAAACTCTCTCTCTCTCTCTCTCTCTCTCTCTCTCTCTCTCTCTCTCTCTCTCTCTCTCTCTCTCTCTCTCTCTCTCTCTCTCTCTCTCTCTCTCTCTCTCTCTCTCTCTCTCTCTCTCTCTCTCTCTCTCTCTCTCTCTCTCTCTCTCTCTCTCTCTCTCTCTCTCTCTCTCTCTCTCTCTCGGACATTGTAATGTGTTGTACGTGCACTGGATTATGTTGTATTGTTAAATGTATCTGTGTGTATTTTTGCAAAATGTCAATATTGATGTTGATGTAGCAAATAAAGTTCATTTCATTTCATTTCATTTCATGTAATGTAATGTAATGTAATGTAATGTAATGTAATGTAATGTACTTCGACAAGCTGCTTTTGCAGTATACATGTATGTACTGAGTCGGCATTTATTTCCAGAATCGGGGACTTAAATCCACCTACGTTAACGAAATGACGAAAATATGTATTTTATGTTCGGAACGAGAGAGACTCGAACGTTCAACTTTTGGTATCAGTCGCTTAGCTGAAGTGGGAAAACCACATATCCACTCGACATGTCTCTTTCTTATAATGGTACTAAAATAGACCTTTGCAGAATAAATCATATATTATACCCTGACAGGTAACTGTGTGACATTTCGCTCTGTGATTACTGGAATATCTGTGATAAGAAAAAGCTTACGAGGATTCATGCAGGCAGTGTTCACATTAACAAAGGGACCATACGCATAATTTGATGCGATTCAACTTTCTTGGTTTTACTCATGTGCAGGCGAAATTTGTTGTTGTCTCTTTGTTATAATGGTACTAAAATGGACCTTTGCAGAATAAATCTTGAAACTTCACTGAGAACATTTTTGTAATATCACTAAAAATTAAGTCTCTTTCATTATATTGTGTGGATTTTCAGGGGAGCCGTTAAAATTTTATGGCCTTGAATGACTGAATGAGGCGTTTTCTCAGTTTTAATAAAGGCATGGTTTTTTCATGTTATTTTGACCTTTGCGTAATATTTATTTATTTATTTATTTATTTATTTATTTATTTATTTATTTAAATAAATTTATTTATTTATTTATTTATTTATTTAATAAATTATTTATTTATCCATCTATCTATCTATCCATCTATCTATCTATTGCATCACGATTACATCGCTGCATATGGTAGCAATAAACATACTGGTGGTGTTTTCTTAAATATTGGAACATTTTATGCCGTATACATATTTTATTTATGGCTTCTCCCAGACAATTGAATTAGGGACGCACTGAACGAACATTATCATCGAATAATGGTAATGGGTTAAATCCGTCCGTGTTGATTCAGTGTACCGGGATCAACAGGCCTTCCGCAGGGAACATGGGGACCCTGATCAGACCCTATTTTGTGTAAAGCTGCTTTGAGAGCAAGTGAAGAGAAATGCATGGACAGTTTGCATTTTCGGTGGATAAAGTGACTTGAGGCATTTGTATCAACAGTTCGTGTTAAAGATCTGAGACCTCCCTTTCAGGGTATACAGTGTACAGTTTAAGGAAGCGTGTCATCAAATATACCCCGAATTAGAACCTTAGGATATTAAGCTCTCTACTGACCCATCTATATTTTCATTATTACCACTTATGCAAAAACCCGCCAGTACTTTCGGACCTGTATCCACTATCGGGGCAGCCTTCTACCGTAGGCTCCAGCTTTCACTCAACACAGGGGCTTAGCAGGTCCGACTAGTGCTTGGGGCGACTTCAGTGTCTGATACAAAATCCCTATTCTGGGGCCCACCGCTGCCTACATCTGCTAACCTTATGACACTGTATTTCCATTTTCAGGTAAAGCTGACTATGGAAAAGTCCCATTATATATTGTACATTACATTCATCGACAAATTGACCTTCCCTTAAAACTAATCACACATATATTTTGGATACTGCCCATTCAAAATATCTAATTGGGACTAACCCACAATGGCTGCCATTTTGAAAATTGTGGATTCGGCACCCAATGGTTTGTAATAAATGAGGATAGTGTTGGGACAATCTGGGGTAGGGGGCTATAACATATGCAACCGAACGTATATATTTTGCAAATGTTTCAGAGCATCAGTAATGACATGATATATGCTGTGACCACAATTCACTTTAATATCCACATGAAATGTGTGGCATTGTGCAATGTTTAAAATGTCATTCACGGGTGCCAGTGCAAGGCTTATCGTGTCGCATTTGGATTTGTTACTAACGGTAACAACTGCTTCAGACACAACCAAGCGGGCAGATTAATGTTAAGATAGTAAGTCATATTTTAAAAGTACTTTAACAACATGAGGAATTTAATATACTTAAAACATTATCTGGGCTCTAACCAGGGATTTGAAGGGAAAAAAAACAGGGTTGGGTGGAATCTTAGATGCATCCCTGAGTGTTTGTTTGTACTAATTTTTCTGATCAGGCGAGCAATTAGCCCTGGATGTGCTTGCTGGTACTTTAATTTCATCTTGAACAGAAAGTAGTGTCCCTTTTTGTCACTATGGGAGGGACTTTTTTAATCAATCAGTGTTTACAATTACTATTAATATGAGATAACAGGTTCACAAAAGGAACCTTCAATTGCTGTACAGTGCTTTAAGGTAGCGGTTTTTCAGCATGGACCATTTGCCCTGGTAACGCATAAAAGGACACATGAAACCAAGCGAAATATTACCTTAACAATCAACGAACAACGGGGCTATGGCTTATACTGTTTCACCGAACAACCGTGGCTATGCGTTATTGAAATTTGTCTTACTATGCTGTTTCCCCGGATCAAGTTAGCCCTCGAAACAAGTTGAAATAAAATGCTGTGTTTGTGCTGAATTTACTGGAAAAATAACGCCACATCACTGCTGCTTTCCTCATAAAATTTTTCAACCTGGGCTATGGCTATGCTGTTTCACCGAACACCGTGGCTATGCAGCTATGCAGCTATGCTCTTTTTTCGGCCCAACTTAACCCTCCATAAACCAACAACTGTGTTTTAGATAACTTTACTGCAAAATAACGGCACACGACAGCCACTTTCTGGATGAAATCTTTCGGCCAGGGTCAATCAATTTCGATTTGGGAAGGGTGGCTTGGAACTTTTATATATACATCTATATGTATATACACACACACACACACACACACACACACACACACATATATATATATATATATATATATATATATATATATATATATATATATATATATTATGTATCATAAAAAGGCCCCCCCCCCAAGGGTTAGGATCGGGAGTCGGCTCTTTTCAGTGGGGTCGGTCGGGTTATCGGAACCACGGGGGGGGGGGGGGAGGAGGGCACATGCTCAGCATCAGGTTGAGTGTGTGCTTCGGACAATTTTTATACAGTAACTTCTCTTAATCCTACACCATATGTAAAAAGGTACCCTTTCTTAATCCTGTAATGTGTTGAAAGGAATGCTGTATTGGTGCATTCTTAATTGTTACCCCTATCCTTATCCAGCTGTGTACATTTTGGGGGTCTTTTCTATTCCTGGGAGTAATGAAAACAGGGCCTTTCCCGCGGCACATACCCAGTACAATCCTACATGGAAGTACCCTCTACCCAAACCCCACCCCACCCCACCCCACCTCCGGGATCGGAACCACACATGCATATATTTTCGTTAGGCCTTTTATAACAACCGTTATTTCTTGTGAAAAAACGAGGTCATTTTCAACGTTTGTATAAAAACCAAGTGCAAATACAATTGTTGTGGGCGTTTGGGCACTTCCAGACACATTTGTTTTATATGGATTGCGAAAGAAGTCAATCATTGACTTATCGAGTCACTCTCCATGGCACAGATGTTGGCGTATACTTCCTACCTTGTCTGTGTTGGAGGAAACCGAAGAAATCGGAGAAAACACCGAACTACGCCCCCCCCCCCCTCCTACGCTGGCACAAGTCATATTTAAAATAGACATCGACAAATCAGAAGCAGTTTATTTTCCCATGTAAACAGAGAGTAGATATAACACTTCCAAATGGTGTCAAGCTGGTTAATAGGCCTATATTCCCTTGAATACAGTATTTTTATGTATTCAACGTGTTTGTTGTTTATTTTCAGGCAGCTTGTTTTCAGCTGTGGTTATTTCCTATTGACGCAACACAAATCTAGCTCCCCCCACTTGAGTCAACAGTACGTGGCCTTACCAGAAGTAGATCATATAAAGAACACCCTTATATAAACGACTGGAAGTTCGCATTGCTGATTGGCTATCTCTGCATAAAGACCAATATTGCCTGCTGAGCTTTCGATTTCCGTGACCATGGCAGATACGAGAACACCCAGTAGTTCATGCAAATTCCGACAGTCTTCTCAATCTGTTTTCCAACCTGACAGATTGATACTCTTTGGCGGTGGCAGATGACAGTTACATAAAATATATCGCACCTTACCGTTCAGGTGGCAGGCTAACAATTTAATGTACACATGTCTAGACAGTTTAATTGTGTATATTTCTCATTATAACCATTAAACCCGTCAAGCTGTTTGTTTTATTATTTAGAGTGCGTCTTCTGGCGGGATTAGAAAAGCCGCGTGATATTTGACCCAGTAAGTTTGCAGCCGGGCACAGCTACCTTCAAAAGCATTACCAATCTGGCGGTAACTCCAGCCAATCACTGTCCATCTACTGCTGGTCGGGCAGATACGGTAATTAATTTGCACGTGAATGTACAACACATTCATGCAAGGACAAAGAGCTCTCAGTCGCAGCGGAGTACCGCATTTGCCTGTACACCTGCAGGTGCATGGTTTTCTGCCGCTGGGCCGCTGGGTACGTGCTGTTTTATAATTCGTTTTATTTCCTTTAGCAAAGCTGACATTAAATGGCCCGTACATTTCTTTGGGAGTTTGTGGGATGAGAGTTTGAATGCTGTTTCGTCATGTTTTGAACTTGAATGCTTGGGTGTGAGTGCGTTTTCGTTTTGTCTCTGTGAGTTTTGTTTGTTGCTGCATGGACCCATAATACCGGGATCCATGGTTGTTCGGAAGGTTCATTCGAGTGTCATGGCTTAAACTCGTCAGAGGAAGGTCGGCGCTCAGAAGAAGCACATGAGAGCGTGTGGCATGGATGTTAAGTTTGACAAGCCTAATAAGGGATTTACTGGGAAGAAAAGGATGGGTCAGAACTGCACAGGACTTTCTGATACAGTGCTGGGAGAAACGAAATTGAATGTTCGATTTATCTAGAGAACAGTGTTAACTAGAGTGACATATTTTGAGGAATGGAAGGGAAAGACGATAGCCCGGCCTTATCAGGGCCCCCATGCCTCTGCACCTTGGAGGCCAGGATAGGTCTAAACTCAAAGGAAATGTTTTTTTTCTTTCTTTGTACACTGTGTCAGATGTGATACTGGGCTGCGGCAAAGTCGAAACATGAAGAAGGCCAATGTGTCTAAAATTTCAGGAACCATATTATGAAACATGACGCAAGGCAGGTTGATCCTCACTCCGTTTAGCGAACGTAATCCATGTAGTAAAGTTGGCAATCTCTTTCTTTTTGTGAAGTCCCGTCAGGTAATTTGAACGGGATACGGCATCAGTGTTTTACAAGAAAAGTGCGGCCTGTATTATCAGAAACTTTCTTTTGCAGAGGAACTAGAACCTATCGCAGGGCCGTTCTTCAGAATTCACCACCCTATAGTTCTCTTGCCGTGACAGTTATTTTTTAATTTAAACATATTTATTTATTCTGGATCACCTAATAGTATACATCGAGATACTAAAAAACAGGCTCTCCAGACATAGAGAGACACACAGAATATATACAATACACACAGGACAATACAATTCACGAAATGCTTTGTATGTACCACTCATTGTTACAATAATATTGAAAAATACACTTTCCTGAATGCTATGAAGTAAATACTCACAAGCAGAGACATGTCGATTAAAGAATGGGTACAAGTTATTGATCCAGAAAAATCCACTATGTCGCTAGCTCGGTAACCAAAAAAAGAAAAAATGACGACAGTCTTAGCCATAAACCGTATATTGACAGGATCAACATGTTAATCAAAATATGAATCGTCTGGAGTCAGAAATGAATTTTTGGACAGCATCAAATAATTTAATGTTAAGGTTTGCAGAAAGGTCATTGTTACCATGTATAAGATACCGGATAAGTATATCACTTGCTAGATAGACTACAAGACTAGGATTCACACCTGGAGCTAGAATGTAACAAACCGTTTTTAAAAGGGATTTCCTGGGAACTGAATAATAGGGACATTCTAGGAAAAAGTGAAGAATACTTTCGTCAGGATTTAGACATTTACAAGCTGGGGACAGTATTATATTAAATCTGTGTAGGTGGGAATTTAGTCCGGAGAAGCCCAAGCGCAAACGAGTATGTATGATATTAGAAAATCGACTACCGTGTGAGTAATAAACAGGAACAGGATCTACAGACAATAAAGTATTTTTCAAAGTAGATTTAAATTTGGATAAAGTTGCAGAACGTCTTATGTCGTCGGGGAGATCGTTCCATAGTTCAATAGAGGAAGGAATGAACGAATTTCCGAACCGTAAGGAGTTAAACCTGATTTGTCTTTGGCTGCGTCGGTTTCTTAACTGGACAGTGGGCTGACCATTGTTATTCGGAACGAGATCCGAAAGATAAGCGGGAGTTTGACCATTAACAATTTTATAAAACATGATTAATTTGAAATATTGGCGTCTTTTAGCTAGAGTAGGCCAGCCTAACTCCTTAAGCATAAGATGACGGGGAGTGCGTTTCAGGGCTCCTAAACAAATGCGAGCTGCTTCATACTGAACACACTCGAGGGAATCAGAGAGAGTCTGTGAGCAATTGTCAAAAATTATACATCCATACTCTAAGATGGGTCGTACCATGGATTTGTAAAGCCGAATCAGAGTATTGCGGGATAACCTAAATTTAAGTTTGTGGAGGAGAGACAGACGTTTCCTCGCTTTTTCCACGATTCTGGTAATATGGGCATCCCACTTTAGATTACTAGAAAGTGTAACGCCCAAATGTGAATGGCTAGTACCTTCTGGTATAACAGCATTGCCAAGGAGTAAAGGTGGGTGATCTGGCTTGTTATGTTTAGTGGAAAACAAAACAGCTAGAGACTTAATAGCATTGAAAGACATTTTCCACTGTTTGCCCCATGTAGAGATATGAACAAGATCTGCGTTCATCCGACCTGCAGAGGTAACGGGATCATGGATTATCTCCAGAATGCTAGTGTCATCAGCAAAAAGCTTAATATCACACACAATATTATCAGTTATGTCATTAATATAAACTAGGAAAAGAAGAGGCCCCAGAATAGAGCCCTGGGGTACCCCTGCCTGTACAGGAAGACAGTTCATTGACTTTTTTTTTTTATAGTAACCCCTTATTCCGTCAAGTAATCGGTGGTGACTTCTTAAGAAGCTCCGGCTTCTCACACGAAATGTCTGAGAAAAAATTGACTCGCATACTTTCAGTAGGAGTCACTTGAATAGGGGACGCAACATGCTACAGCGGAAACAATCAGACTTCTCTTACATTCCACTTGCTGCCAATTACAGTTACATTGCATTTTAATACCTCTTCACGCTCCATGAAAATTACAGGAGGTTTTTCAGAATACGGCACCAGTGTTTTAGAGTTTCTTTGGATTATACTTTTTACCAAAAATGGCGCTTTTCTTAAGTGCGGGTTCACCCACACCCACTGGCCCGACTTGTCACATCACATCAAATCACATATTTTTCTATGAATTCATTCACAAAATAAAACTGAATGAACGTATATAAGTGAGGGCATTGGGCCTACTTGGTTACGCCGGAAAGTTAAGATCCAGGCGGGTGAATAGTTGTCCTAGCACTCTTAAGCTTGTCATGGAGACAACAAACAAATAAATGAATAAACGACTCAAACGCACTCAATGAAAGCTTTGAATGTAGACACTAGTGAAATATGCAGTTGCCCCGTTTTGCGATCATGGTGGACCCAAGTTGGTTTTTCCCCATCCACGAATTTGAAGTAATTCTACTTGGTGAATCACTGTGATTTGTACAGTGTTGATGTGATCTTTTTAAACTTGGCAAATCGCCAACTGTTAACATTTATATTGAAAAGGAAAATGAAATCGCCGATGATACACGATAATTCTTTGGTTTAGGTCCACTTGAAACGTCAAAACGTTATTTGGTTTACACCGATACCGCGTGTAAACGAAAATGGCGGACGTAAAAGTTTTTAAAAAGTTTTTCAAAAATATTCTCCAAGAAATGGTGGTACTATCCACCCGTCCAGACATTCACGATACATCCGTACTTAGTCCCTGTGCGATGCGTATACGATAATAATTACCTTTTCGTGTTGCAAGGTTGATTTTCTAGGCAGAGTTATCATCAGTGTCTCTGTCTGGAAAGTCGCACTGGTTGTGCATGTATGGATGCAGTATCTTCCAGTCATTCCTTTTTACAGTACTTATGTCGAATGAAATGTCCAAAATTTTTTGGGATTTGTTTGTGGATATATTTTTTATTTTGCCCGTCCCATGGACATGCTGCAAGACCGAGTGATCAGCTTTCCCCATTTTACTTTGATCAGGAGTATGGGACGAGTCCATAGGCCTGGTATGAGGACCCAGAAAACCCAGTTTAAAGTTCAATAAGATTGCAGGCTATTTCTGATATTCTGTATAGACTTGACTTTGAATTCAACTTCCCCTTGATTGAAGGGCTTCATAAAATTGTTATGATCAACAATGAGTAGAGAATAGTTCTGGCCAAAAACATCTCTCTGCGTCACTGTACGATGTTACCATTTTATCGCGGCAAACCAACTTAGACTGTTCAGCTATTTTGCCGCCTGCTATTGGTGTAAACGAAATGGTGGACAAAAAGTTTTGGATAAGTGATGTTCCTGTCCCTTATATATAATGCAAAGGATGGGTTGGGTTTGTTCGTATCCACTGCGTTTTTTAAGAATGGACAGTCTTTTGTAAAATAATGCTTTTGTCTAGGTTGTGTATAACCTGCTGTTAATGGTTGTAAAAAGGTGCTATAGTTTCACTTACAGATGTTGATCAATTTAAAAGCGCTCTTAAGAAAAAACGAAAAAGATTTAATCGTAAAGTACTGATTGGTGTTGAACGAGGTAGTAAAAGAGATAATACTGGCGCAACCTGAGCGTGTCTGGAAAGCGCGGAATAAACCGTTTGGACAATTATAGCTGATTAAATCTCCTGTCATAGTTTCACTTTACAAATGTTGATCATTTTAAAAGCGTACTTTAGAAGAAAGATACGATTTAATCGGAAAGTTCTGATTGGTGTTGAACGAGGTAGTAAAAGAGATAAGTCAAATGCATTTAGTTATATTTGTTGATATTTCTATGAATTGACAAATAGAACAACTGCTAATTGATATGTATTTTGCAGCATTCCAAGAGGGCAAGGCACAGGAGCGACACAGCAACGAAAAGGATCTGACACGCCCAGACTGTGACTTGGAACCTCATCTTCTCCTTGGATATCACCACAGATAGTCTCATTACCATTTATAAAAAAATTCCCGCCGGCACATTCAGACCTGTGTCCCCTATTGGGCCAACCTTCTCAACTAAGCTCCACCTTTGACTTAAGCAGTTCATTTTGTTATCTGGGTACATTAGGGGTACTTGTTCAGGACATAAAATTCTCTTTGTCAGAGTTACTTTTGTATTATCCGCTTCCACTGCATCTGCATTAAAATGTCCGTAACCATTCAAATGAACAAAATCAGAAAACTCCTATGCTGGGTTCGTTTTTTGACACACTTTTATTGTGGCTCCATTGCCTATAGTCTCACCCTTCCATCTTTCAATGAACCATATTTCATTGATACTCTATATATGTATCAAGAACATGCAATCAAGTTAACAGATATTGCCAGATTTTAGTCAGTATTTTTGTGAGTCTTTAATTCTGTCTGTATTAGCATAGATGGTAACATAGTGGTCAAATGGACACATTAATATGCTGCCCATACTGGTTTCTTCTCAGATTGTTATAATTTGAGATTTCTGTTTAAATGTTTTTTGACAATATTTTTGTGTCCCCGTCCTGTACTGTGTCATCTTCTATTTTATTTTATTTTCAAAACCATATTCTAATGGTACTATCTATATGCATCAAGGACATACTATCACGTTGGCAAATGTTGCCAGAAATTGGTCTATATTTTTCCGAATCTTTAATTCTGTCTTTGTTAGTGTAAGAGTTCTCATGGTGTTTAAAGAAACACATTTGTCTTGTGCCCATGCAGGTTTCTTCTCAGATTGTTCCAATTTGAGATGTTTCTGTACAAATTTGTTCATATTATTTTATGTCTCCATTGTCTGCTCCATCATCTTTCACTCTTTCTCTGAACCATTTTGCAGTGACACTGTATATATGTATCAAGAATATACTATGGTAAACACATATTGCCTGATGTTGATCAGTACTTTTATGAATGTTTTACTCCTTATATATTAGTATAGATGTTTACATGCAAGTCAAAGGGACACATTTGTCTTCTGCCCATGCAAGTTTCTTCTCAGATTGTTCTAATTTGAGATGTTTCTGTTTAAATTTTTTGTTAATGTTTTTGTGGCTACATCATCTGTCATTTTTCCTCCCTTTCTCTGCAGCATTTTGAAATGATACTGTATATATATGTATGAAACCCATACAATCAACTTTGCAAATAATGGCCGATTTTGGTCAGTATTGTTCTTGGTCTTTAAATCTTTCTATTTTAGCTTAGATATTTACCAATTTTATTATTCTTGATCTTTCTCTGCTTTCAAACGGAACAACTAATTGCGCAGGTAACCTCATACTAAAATGCACTGAGTAGTGAAAGGGACCCATTGATCTACTGTCTCCATAGAATTTTACTCAGATTGCTGCAATTTGAGATGTTTTTTTATTTTTGTCACATTTTTATTGTTGCCCTTTCATCTGTACTTTTATTCCTTCATCTTTTTCCAAACCATGTTCTAATGATACTGTATATATGCATCAAGAACATGCTATCAAGTTGGCAGATATTGCCAGAGTTTGGTCCGTATTTTTCTGAATCTTTAATTCTGTCTATGTTAGCATGAAAGTTCTGATGTTGTTTAAACCGAGACATTTGTCTTGTGCCCATGGAGGTTTCTTCTCAGGTTGTTATAATTTGAGATGTTTCTGTTCAAATTTCTTCATATTGTTTTATGTCCCTGTCGTCCGCTGCCTCATCGTTCATTCTTTTTCTTAAACCAATTTGCAGTGATACTGTATATATGTATCAAGGACATGCTACAGGCAACAGATATCACCTGATTTTGGTCAATCATTTTTTTAGACTTTACCTTTTTCGACACTGGTAATACATGTTTACATGGTATTAAAATGGACACATATTTGTCTTTTGTCCTTGCAGGTTTCTTCTCAGATTGTTCTAATTTGAGATGTTTCTGTTTAAATTTTTTGTGAATGTTTTTGTGGCTCAATCACCTATGTCAGCTTTCATCCTCTCTCTTAAGCATTTTGCAGCAATACTGTATATATGTATGAAATCCATCCAATCAACGTTGGAAATAGTGGCCGATTTTGGTCAGTATTGTTCTTGGTCTTTAAATCTTTCTATTTTAGCTTAGATATTTACCGACTTTATTATGCTTGATCTTTCTTTGCTTTCAAACGGAACAACTAATTGTGCAGGTAACCTCATACTAAAATGCCCTGACTAATGAAATGGACCCATTCATCTACTCTCTAGATAGAATGTTACTCAGATTGCTGTAATTTGAGATGTTTTATTTATTTTTGTCACATCGTTATTGTTGCCCTTTCATATGTACTGTTTTTCCTTAATCTTTTTCTAAACCATGTTCTAATGATACTGTATATATGCATCAAGAGCATGCTATCAAGTTGGCAGATATTGCCAGAGTTTTGGTCAATGTTTTTCTGAATCTTTAATTCTGTCTATGTTAGCATAAAAGTTCTGATGTTGTTTAAACTGAGACATTTGTCTTGTGGCCATGCAGGTTTCTTCTCAGATTGTTATAATTTGAGATGTTTCTGTTTAAAGTTTTTTTATATTATTTTATGTCCCCGTCTTCCGCTGCGTTATCTACCACTCTTTCTCTTAATCCACGTTGCTGTGATACTGTATATATGTATCAAGAGAATGCTATAGGCAACAGATATCACCTGATTTTGGTCAATATTTTTTTTAATGTTGGACTTCTTTTATATTAGTACTATATGTTTACTTGGTAGTTAAATGGACCCATTTGTCCAGTGCCCTTGCAGGTTTCTTCTCAGATTGTTCTAATTTGAGATGTTTCTGTTTAAATTTTTTGTGACTGTTTTTGTTGCTCAATCACCTATGTCAGTTTTCATCCTCTCTCTGAAGCATTTTGCAGCAATACTGTATATATGTATGAAATCCATACAATCAACGTTGGAAATAGTGGCCGATTTTGGTCAGTATTGTTCTTGGTCTTTAAATCTTTCTATTTTAGCTTAAATAATTACCGACTTTATTATTCTTGATCTTTCTCTGCTTTCAAACGGAACAACTAATTGTGCAGGTAACCTCATACTAAAATGCCCTGAGTAGTGAAATGGACCCATTGATCTACTGTCTCGATAGGTTTTTACTCAGATTGGTGTAATTTGAGATGTTTTTTATTTTTGTCACATTATTAATGTTGCCCTTTCATGTGTACTTTGATTCTTTAATCTTTTTCTAAACCATGCTCTAATGATACTGTATATATGTATCAAGAACATGCTATCAAGTTGGCAGATATTGCCAGAGTTTGTTCCATATTTTTCTGAATCTTTAATTCTGTCTATGTTAGCATAAAGTTCTGATGTTGTTTAAACTGAGACATTTGTCTTGTGCCCATGTAGGTTTCTTCTCAGATTGTTATAATTTGAGATGTTTCTGTTCAAATTTTTTCATATTGTTTTATGTCCCTGTCGTCCGCTGCCTCATCGTTCATTCTTTTTCTTAAACCAATTTGCAGTGATACTGTATATATGTATCAAGCACATGCTACAGGCAAAAGATATCACCTGATTTTGGTCAATCATTTTTTTAGTCTTTACCTTTTTGGACACTGGTAATAGATGTCTACATGGTATTAAAATGGACACATATTTGTCTTTTGTCCTTGCAGGTTTCTTCAATGTAAATGATGGCTGATTTTCGTCAGTATTGTTCTTGGTCTTTAAGTCTTTCTATTTTAGCTTAGGTATTTACCGATTTTATTATTCTTGATCTTTCTCAGCTTTCAAACAGAACAACTAATTGTGCGGGAAACCTCATACTAAAATGCCCTGAGTAGTGAAATGGACCCATTCATCTACTGTCTCGACAGAATTTTACACAGATTGCTGTAATTTGAGATGTTTTTTTTATTTTTGTCACATTGTTATTGTTGCCCTTTCATCTGTACTTTTATTCCTTCATCTTTTTCTAAACCATGTTCTAATGATACTGTATATATGCATCAAGAACATGCTATCAAGTTGGCAAATATTGCCAGAGTTTTGGTCAAATTTTTCTGAATCTTTAATTCTGTCTATGTTAGCATAAAATTTCTGATGTTGTTTAAACTGAGACAATTGTCTTGTGGCCATGCAGGTTTCTTCTCAGATTGTTATAATTTGAGATGTTTCTGTTTAAAGTTTTTTATATTATTTTATGTCCCCATCTTCGGCTTCGTCATCTTTCACTCTTTTCTCTTAATCCACGTTGCTGTGATACTGTATATATGTATCAAGAGAATGCTATAGGCAACAGATATCACCTGATATTGGTCAATATTTTTTTTAATGTTGAACTTCTTTTATATAAGTAGTATATGTTTACTTGGTAGTTAAAATGGACACATTTGTCCAGTGCCCTCGCAGGTTTCTTCTCAGATTGTTCTAATTTGAGATGTTTCTGTTTAAATTTTTTGTGACTGTTTTTGTTGCTCAATCACCTATGTCAGTTTTCATCCTCTCTCTGAAGCATTTTGCAGCAATACTGTATATATGTATGAAATCCATACAATCAACGTTGGAAATAGTGGCCGATTTTGGTCAGTATTGTTCTTGGTCTTTAAATCTTTCTATTTTAGCTTAGATAATTACCGACTTTATAATTCTTGATCTTTCTCTGCTTTCAAACGGAACAACTAATTGTGCAGGTAACCTCATACTAAAATGCCCTGAGTAGTGAAATGGACCCATTCATCTACTGTCTCGATAGAATGTTACTCAGATTGCTGTAATTTGAGATGTTTTATTTATTTTTGTCACATTGTTATTGTTGCCCTTTCATCTGTACTTTTATTCCTTCATCTTTTTCTAAACCATGTTCTAATGATACTGTATATATGCATCAAGAGCATGCTATCAAGTTGGCAGATATTGCCAGAGTTTTGGTCAATGTTTTTCTGAATCTTTAATTCTGTCTATGTTAGCATAAAAGTTCTGATGTTGTTTAAACTGAGACATTTGTCTTGTGGCCATGCAGGTTTCTTCTCAGATTGTTATAATTTGAGATGTTTCTGTTTAAAGTTTTTTTATATCATTTTATGTCCCCGTCTTCCGCTGCGTCATCTTTTACTCTTTCTCTTTATCCACATTGCTGTGATACTGTATATATGTATCTAGGACATGCTATAGGCAACAGATATCACCTGATTTTGGTCAATATTTTTTTTAGTGTTAAACTTCTTCTATATATTAGTAGTATATGTTTACTTGGTAGTTAAATGGACAGATTTGTCCAGTGCCCTCGCAGGTTTCTTCTCAGATTGTTTGAGATGTTTCTGTTTAAATTTTTTGTGAATATTTTTGTTGCTCAATCACCTATGTCATTTTTCATCCTTTCTCTGAAGCATTTTGCAACGATACTGTATGTATGTATGAAAACTATAGAATCCGCTTTGCAAATAATGTGCGATTTTGGTCATTATTGTTCTTGGTCTTTAAATCTTTCTATTTTAGCTTAGATATTTACCGATTTTATTATTCTTGATCTTTCTCTGCTTTCAAACGGAATAATTAATTGTGCAGGTATCCTCATACTAAAATGCCCTGAGTAGTGAAATGGACCCATTGATCTACTGTCTCGATAGGTTTTTACTCAGATTGGTGTAATTTGAGATGTTTTTTATTTTTGTCACATTATTAATGTTGCCCTTTCATGTGTACTTTGATTCTTTAATCTTTTTCTAAACCATGCTCTAATGATACTGTATATATGTATCAAGAACATGCTATCAAGTTGGCAGATATTGCCAGAGTTTGTTCCATATTTTTCTGAATCTTTAATTCTGTCTATGTTAGCATAAAGTTCTGATGTTGTTTAAACTGAGACATTTGTCTTGTGCCCATGTAGGTTTCTTCTCAGATTGTTATAATTTGAGATGTTTCAGTTCAAATTTTTTCATATTGTTTATGTCCCTGTCATCCGCTGCCTTATCGTTCATTCTTTTTCTTAAACCAATTTGCAGTGATACTGTATATATGTATCAAGGACATGCTACCGGCAACAGATATCACCTGATTTTGGTCAATCATTTTTTTAGTCTTTACCTTTTTGGACACTGGTTATAGATGTCTACATGGTATTAAAATGGACACATGTTTGTCTTTTGTCCTTGCAGATTTCTTCTCAGATTGTTCTAATTTGAGATGTTTCTGTTTAATTTTTTTGTGAATGTTTTTGTGGCTCCATCATCTATATCATTTTTCGATCTTTCTCTTAAGCATTTTGCAGCAATACTGTATATATGTATGAAATCCATACAATCAACGTTGGAAATGATGGCTGATTTTCGTCAGTATTGTTCTTGGTCTTTAAATCTTTCTATTTTAGCTTAGGTATTTACCGATTTTATTATTCTTGATCTTTCTCAGTTTTCAAACAGAACAACTAATTGTGCGGGAAACCTCATACTAAAATGCCCTGAGTAGTGAAATGGACCCATTCATCTACTGTCTCGATAGAATTTTACTCAGATTGCTGTAATTTGAGATGTTTTTTTTATTTTTGTCACATTGTAATTGTTGCCCTTTCATCTGTACTTTTATTCCTTCATCTTTTTCTAAACCATGTTCTAGTGATACTGTATATATGCATCAAGAACATGCTATCAAGTTGGAAGATATTGCCAGAGTTTTGGTCAAATTTTTCTGAATCTTTAATTCTGTCTATGTTAGCATGAAAGTTCTGATGTTGTTTAAACTGAGATAATTGTCTTGTGGCCATGCAGGTTTCTTCTCAGATTGTTCTTATTTAAGATGTCCTGTTTAAATTTTTTGTGAATGTTTTTGTGGCTCCATCATCTATATCATTTTTCATCCTTTCTCTGAAGCATTTTGCAGCAATACTGTATATATGTATGAAATCCATACAATCAACGTTGGAAATAGTGGCCGATTTTGGTCAGTATTGTTCTTGGTCTTTAAATCTTTGTATTTTAGCTTGGATATTTACCGATTTTATTATTCTTGATCTTTCTCTGCTTTCAAACGGAACAACTAATTGTGCAGGTAACCTGATACTAAAATGCCCTGAGTAGTGAAATGGACCCATTCATCTACTGTCTCAATTGAATTTTACTCAGATTGCTGTAATTTGAGATGTTTTTTTTATTTTTGTCACATTGTTATTGTTGCCCTTTCATCTGTACTTTTATTCCTTCATCTTTTTCTAAACCATGTTCTAATGATCCTGTATATATGCCTCAAGAACATGCTATCAAGTTGGCAAATATTGCCAGAGTTTTGGTCAAACTTTTCCGAATCTTTAATTCTGTCTCTGTTAGCATAAAAGTTCTGATGTTGTTTAAACTGAGACAATTGTCTTGTGGCCATGCAGGTTTCTTCTCAGATTGTTTTAATTTGAGATGTTTCTGTTTAAAGTTTTTTATATTATTTTATGTCCCCATCTTCGGCTGCATCATCTTTCACTCTTTCTCTTAATCCACGTTGCTGTGATACTGTATATATGTATCAAGAGAATGCTATAGGCAACAGATATCACCTAATTTTGGTCAATATTTTTTTTTATGTTGAACTTCTTTTATATTAGTAGTATATGTTTACTTGGTAGTTAAATGGACCCATTTGTCCAGTGCCCTTGCAGGTTTCTTCTCAGATTGTTCTAATTTGAGATGTTTCTGTTTAAATTTTTTGTGAATGTTTTTGTTGCTCAATCACCTATGTCAGTTTTCATCCTCTCTCTGAAGCATTTTGCAGCAATACTCTATATATGTATGAAATCCATACAATCAACGTTGGAAATAGTGGCCGATTTTGGTCAGTATTGTTCTTGGTCTTTAAATCTTTTTATTTTAGCTTAGATATTTACCGATTTTATTAGTCTTGATCTTTCTTTGCTTTCAAACGGAACAACTAATTGTGCAGGTAACCTCATACTAAAATGCCCTGAGTAGTGAAATGGACCCATTCATCTACTCTCTAGATAGAATGTCACTCAGATTGCTGTAATTTGAGATGTTTTATTTATTTTTGTCATATTGTTATTGTTGCCGTTTCATCTGTACTGTTATTCCTTCATCTTTTTCTAAACCATGTTCTAATGATACTGTATATATGCATCAAGAGCATGCTATCAAGTTGGCAGATATTGCCAGAGTTTTGGTCAATGTTTTTCTGAATCTTTAATTCTGTCTATGTTAGCATAAAAGTTCTGATCTTGTTTAAACTGAGACATTTGTCTTGTGGCCATGCAGGTTTCTTCTCAGATTGTTATAATTTGAGATGTTTCTGTTTAAAGTTTTTTTATATTATTTTATGTCCCCGTCTTCCGCTGCGTTATCTACCACTCTTTCTCTTAAGGCACGTTGCTGTAATACTGTATATATGTATCGAAGACATGCTATAGGCAACAGATATCACCTGATTTTGGTCAATATTTTTTTTAGTGTTGAACTTCTTCTATATTTGTAGCATATGTTTACTTGGTAGTTAAATGGACAGATTTGTCCAGTGCCCTCGCAGGTTTCTTCTCAGATTGTTCTAATTTGAGATGTTTCTGTTTAAATTTTTTGTGAATGTTTTTGTTGCTCAATCACCTATGTCATTTTTCATCCTTTCTCTGAAGCATTTTCCAACGATACTGTATGTATGTATGAAAACTATAGAATCAACTTTGCAAATAAAGTGCGATTTTGGTCATTATTGTTCTTGGTTTCTAAATCTTTCTATTTTAGCTTAGATATTTACCGATTTTATTATTCTTGATCTTTTTCTGCTTTCAAACGGAACAATTAAGTGTGCAGGTAACCTCATACTAAAATGCCCTGAGTAGTGAAATGGACCCATTGATCTACTATCTCGATAGTTTTTTAACTCAGATTGGTGCAATTTGAGATGTTTTTTTATTTTTGTCACATTATTAATGTTGCCCTTTCTTCTGTACTTTCATTCTTTAATCTTTTTCTAAACCAATGCTATTATGATACTGTATGTATGTATCAAGAACATGCCATCAAGTTGGCAGATATTGCCAGAGTTTGGTCCATATTTTTCTGAATCTTTAATTCTGTCTATGTTAGCATAAAATTTCTATGTTGTTTAAACTGAGACATTTGTCTTGTGCCCATGTAGGTTTTTATTCTCAGATTGTTATAATTTGAGATGTTTCTGTTTAAATTTTTTCATATTGTTTTATGTCCTTGTCGTCTGCTGCCTCATCTTTCGTTCTTTTTCTGAAACCAATTTGCAGTGATACTGTATATATGTATCAAGCACATGCTACCGGCAACAGATATCACCTGATTTTGGTCAATAATTTTTTTAGTCTTTACCTTTTTGGACAATGGTAATAGATGTTTACATGGTATTAAAATGGTCACATATTTGTCTTTTGTCCTTGCAGGTTTCTTCTCAGATTATTTTAATTTGAGATGTTTCTGTTTAAATTTTTTGTGAATGTTTTTGTGGCTCCATCATTTATATCATTTTCGTCCTTTCTCTGAAGCATTTTGCAGCAATACTGTATATATGTATGAAATCCATACAATCAACGTTTGAAATTATGGGCGATTTTTGTCAGTATTGTTCTTGATCTTTAAATCTTTCTATTTTAGCTTAGATATTTACCGATTTTATTATTCTTGATCTTTCTCAGCTTTCAAACGGAACAACTAATTGTGCGGGAAACCTGATACTAAAATGCCCTGAGTAGTGAAATGGACCCATTCATCTACTGTCTCGATAGAATTTTACTCAGATTGCTGTAATTTGAGATGTTTTTTTTATTTTTGTCATATTCTTATTGTTGCCCTTTCATCTGTACTTTTATTCCTTCATCTTTTTCTAAACCATGTTCTAATGATAGTGTATATATGCATCAAGAACATGCTATCAAGCTGGCAGATATTGCCATAGTTTCGGTCAAACTTTTCTGAATCTTTAATTTTGTCTATGTTAGCATAAAAGTTCTGATGTTGTTTAAACTGAGATAATTGTCTTGTGCCCATGCAGGTTTCTTCTCAGATTGTTATAATTTGAGATGTTTCTGTTTAAATTTTTTGTGAATGTTTTTGTGGCTCAATCATCTATATCATTTTTCATCCTCTGTCTGAAGCATTTTGCAGCAACACTGTATATATGTATGAAATCCATACAATCAACGTTGGAAATAGTGGCCGATTTTGGTCAGTATTGTTCTTGGTCTTTAAATCTTTTTATTTTAGCTTAGATATTTACCGATTTTATTAGTCTTGATCTTTCTTTGCTTTCAAACGGAACAACTAATTGTGCAGGTAACCTCATACTAAAATGCCCTGAGTAGTGAAATGAACCCATTGTTCTACTCTCTCGATAGAATGTTACTCAGATTGCTGTAATTTGAGATGTTTTTTTTATTTTTGTCACATTGTTATTGTTGCCCTTCCATCTGTACTTTTATTCCTTCATCTTTTTCTAAACCATGTTCTAATGATACTGTATATATGTATCAAGAGCATGCTATCAAGTTGGCAGATATTGCCAGAGTTTTGGTCGATATTTTTCTGAATCTTTAATTCTGTCTATGTTAGCATAAAAGTTCTGATGTTGTTTAAACTGAGACATTTGTCTTGTGGCCATGCAGGTTTCTTCTCAGATTATTTTAATTTGAGATGTTTCTGTTTAAAGTTTGTTATATTATTTTATGTCCCCGTCTTCCGCTGCATCATCTTTCACTCTTTCTCTTAATCCACGTTGCTGTGATACTGTATATATGTATCAAGAGAATGCTATAGGCAACAGATATCGCCTGATTTTGGTCACTATTTTTTTTTAATGTTGAACTTCTTCTATATCAGTACTATATGTTTACTTGGTAGTTAAATGGACCCATTTGTCCAGTGCCCTCGCAGGTTTCTTCTCAGATTGTTCTAATTTGAAATGTTTCTGTTTAAATTTTTTGTGAATGTTTTTGTTGCTCAATCACCTATGTCATTTTTCATCCTTTCTCTGAAGCATTTTGCAACGATACTGTATGTATGTATGAAAACTATAGAATCAACTTTGCAAATAAAGTGCGATTTTGGTCATTATTGTTCTTGATCTCTTAATCTTTCTATTTTAGCTTAGATATTTACCGATTTTATTATTCTTGATCTTTTTCTGCTTTCAAACGGAACAATTAAGTGTGCAGGTAACCTCATACTAAAATGCCCTGAGTAGTGAAATGGACCCATTGATCTACTGTCTCGATAGGTTTTTACTCAGATTGGTGCAATTTGAGATGTTTTTTTTATTTTTGTCACATTATTAATGTTGCCCTTTCTTCTGTACTTTCATTCTTAAATCTTTTTCTTAACCGTGCTCTTATGATACTGTATATATGTATCAAGAATATGCTATCAAGTTGGCAGATATTGCCAGAGTTTGGTCCATATTTTTCTGAATCTTTAATTCTGTCTATGTTAGCATAAAAGTTCTGATGTTGTTTAAACTGAGACATATGTCTTGTGCCCATGTAGGTTTCTTCTGAGATTGTTATAATTTGAGATGTTTCTGTTTAAATTTTTTCATATTGTTTTATGTCCTTGTCGTCCGCTGCCTCATCTTTCATTCTTTTTCTTAAACCAATTTGCAGTGATACTGTATATATGTATCAAGCACATGCTACCGGCAACAGATATCACCTGATTTTGGTCAAACTTTTTATTTAGTCTTTACCTTTTTGGACACTGGTAATAGATGTTTACATGGTATTAAAATGGACACATATTTGTCTTTTGTCCTTGCAGATTTCTTCTCAGCTTGTTTTAATTTGGGATGTTTCTGTTTAAATTTTTTGTGAATGTTTTTGTGGCTCCATCATTTATATCATTTTTCGTCCTTTCTCTGAAGCATTTTGCAGCAATACTAAAAATGTATGAAATCCATACAATCAACGTTGGAAACGGTGGCCGATTTTTGTCAGTATTGTTCTTGATCTTTAAATCTTTCTATTTTAGTTTAGATATTTACCGATTTTATTATTCTTGATCTTTCTCAGCTTTCAAACGGAACAACTAATTGTGCGGGAAACCGGATACTAAAATGCCCTGATTAGTGAAATGGACCCATTCATCTACTGTCTCCATAGAATTTTACTTAGATTGCTGTAATTTGATATGTTTTTTTTATTTTTGTCATATTGTTATTGTTGCCCTTTCATCTGTACTTTTATTCCTTCATCTTTTTCTAAACCATGTTCTAATGATACTGTATATATGCATCAAGAACATGCTATCAAGTTGGCAGATATTGCCAGAGTTTTGGTCAAACTTTTCTGAATCTTTTATTCTGTCTATGTTAGCATAAAAGTTGTTTTGTTGTTTAAACTGAGATAATTGTCTTGTGGCCATGCAGGTTTCTTCTCAGATTGTTCTTATTTGAGATGTTTCTGTTTAAATTTTTTGTGAATGTTTTTGTGGCTCAATCATCTATATCATTTTTCATCCTCTCTCTGAAGCATTTTGCAGCAACACTGTATATATGTATGAAATCCATACAATCAACGTTGGAAATAGTGGCCGATTTTGGTCAGTATTGTTCTTGGTCTTTAAATCTTTTTATTTTAGCTTAGATATTTACCGATTTTATTAGTCTTGATCTTTCTCTGCTTTCAAACGGAACAACTAATTGTGCAGGTAACCTCATACTAAAATGCCCTGAGTAGTGAAATGAACCCATTGTTCTACTCTCTCGATAGAATGTTACTCAGATTGCTGTAATTTGAGATGTTTTTTTTATTTTTGTCACATTGTTATTGTTGCCCTTCCATCTGTACTTTTATTCCTTCATCTTTTTCTAAACCATGTTCTAATGATACTGTATATATGTATCAAGAGCATGCTATCAAGTTGGCAGATATTGCCAGAGTTTTGGTCGATATTTTTCTGAATCTTTAATTCTGTCTATGTTAGCATAAAAGTTCTGATGTTGTTTAAACTGAGACATTTGTCTTGTGGCCATGCAGGTTTCTTCTCAGATTATTTTAATTTGAGATGTTTCTGTTTAAAGTTTGTTATATTATTTTATGTCCCCGTCTTCCGCTGCATCATCTTTCACTCTTTCTCTTAATCCACGTTGCTGTGATACTGTATATATGTATCAAGAGAATGCTATAGGCAACAGATATCGCCTGATTTTGGTCACTATTTTTTTTTAATGTTGAACTTCTTCTATATTAGTACTATATGTTTACTTGGTAGTTAAATGGACCCATTTGTCCAGTGCCCTCGCAGGTTTCTTCTCAGATTGTTCTAATTTGAAATGTTTCTGTTTAAATTTTTTGTGAATGTTTTTGTTGCTCAATCACCTATGTCATTTTTCATCCTTTCTCTGAAGCATTTTGCAACGATACTGTATGTATGTATGAAAACTATAGAATCAACTTTGCAAATAAAGTGCGATTTTGGTCATTATTGTTCTTGATCTCTTAATCTTTCTATTTTAGCTTAGATATTTACCGATTTTATTATTCTTGATCTTTTTCTGCTTTCAAACGGAACAATTAAGTGTGCAGGTAACCTCATACTAAAATGCCCTGAGTAGTGAAATGGACCCATTGATCTACTGTCTCGATAGGTTTTTACTCAGATTGGTGCAATTTGAGATGTTTTTTTTATTTTTGTCACATTATTAATGTTGCCCTTTCTTCTGTACTTTCATTCTTAAATCTTTTTCTTAACCGTGCTCTTATGATACTGTATATATGTATCAAGAATATGCTATCAAGTTGGCAGATATTGCCAGAGTTTGGTCCATATTTTTCTGAATCTTTAATTCTGTCTATGTTAGCATAAAAGTTCTGATGTTGTTTAAACTGAGACATATGTCTTGTGCCCATGTAGGTTTCTTCTGAGATTGTTATAATTTGAGATGTTTCTGTTTAAATTTTTTCATATTGTTTTATGTCCTTGTCGTCCGCTGCCTCATCTTTCATTCTTTTTCTTAAACCAATTTGCAGTGATACTGTATATATGTATCAAGCACATGCTACCGGCAACAGATATCACCTGATTTTGGTCAAACTTTTTATTTAGTCTTTACCTTTTTGGACACTGGTAATAGATGTTTACATGGTATTAAAATGGACACATATTTGTCTTTTGTCCTTGCAGATTTCTTCTCAGCTTGTTTTAATTTGGGATGTTTCTGTTTAAATTTTTTGTGAATGTTTTTGTGGCTCCATCATTTATATCATTTTTCGTCCTTTCTCTGAAGCATTTTGCAGCAATACTAAAAATGTATGAAATCCATACAATCAACGTTGGAAACGGTGGCCGATTTTTGTCAGTATTGTTCTTGATCTTTAAATCTTTCTATTTTAGTTTAGATATTTACCGATTTTATTATTCTTGATCTTTCTCAGCTTTCAAACGGAACAACTAATTGTGCGGGAAACCGGATACTAAAATGCCCTGATTAGTGAAATGGACCCATTCATCTACTGTCTCCATAGAATTTTACTTAGATTGCTGTAATTTGATATGTTTTTTTTATTTTTGTCATATTGTTATTGTTGCCCTTTCATCTGTACTTTTATTCCTTCATCTTTTTCTAAACCATGTTCTAATGATACTGTATATATGCATCAAGAACATGCTATCAAGTTGGCAGATATTGCCAGAGTTTTGGTCAAACTTTTCTGAATCTTTTATTCTGTCTATGTTAGCATAAAAGTTGTTTTGTTGTTTAAACTGAGATAATTGTCTTGTGGCCATGCAGGTTTCTTCTCAGATTGTTCTTATTTGAGATGTTTCTGTTTAAATTTTTTGTGAATGTTTTTGTGGCTCAATCATCTATATCATTTTTCATCCTCTCTCTGAAGCATTTTGCAGCAACACTGTATATATGTATGAAATCCATACAATCAACGTTGGAAATAGTGGCCGATTTTGGTCAGTATTGTTCTTGGTCTTTAAATCTTTTTATTTTAGCTTAGATATTTACCGATTTTATTAGTCTTGATCTTTCTCTGCTTTCAAACGGAGCAACTAATTGTGCAGGTAACCTCATACTAAAATGCCCTGAGTAGTGAAGTGGACCCATTGATCTACTCTCTCGATAGAATGTTACTCAGATTGCTGTAATTTGAGATTTTTTTTTATTTTTGTCATATTGTTATTGTTGCCCTTTCATCTGTACTTTTATTCCTTCATCTTTTTCTAAACCATGTTCTAATGATACTGTATATATGTATGAAGAGCATGCTATCAAGTTGGCAGATATTGCCAGAGGTTTGGTCGATATTTTTCTGAATCTTTAATTCTGTCTATAGGTTAGCATAAAGGTTCTGATGTTGTTTAAACTGAGACATTTGTCTTGTGCCCAATGCAGGTTTCTTCTCAGATTGTTATAATTTGAGATGTGTCTGTTTAAATTTTTTGTGAATGTTTTTGTTGCTCAATCATCTATATCATTTTTCATCGTCTCTCGGAAGCATTTTGCAGCAATACTGTACATATGTATGATATCCATACAATCAACGTTGGAAATAGTGGCCGATTTTGGTCAGTATTGTTCTTGGTCCTTAAATCTTTTTATTTTAGCTTAGATATTTACCGATTTTATTAGTCTTGATCTTTCTCTGCTTTCAAACGGAACAACTAATTGTGCAGGTAACCTGATACTAAAATGCCCTGAGTAGTGAAATGGACCCATTGATCTACTCTCTCGATAGTATGTTACTCAGATTGCTGTAATTTGAGATGTTTTTTTTTATTTTTGTCATATTGTTATTGTTGCCCTTTCATCTGTACTTTTATTCCTTCATCTTTTTCTAAACCATGTTCTAATGATACTGTATATATGTATGAAGAGCATGCTATCAAGTTGGCAGATATTGCCAGAGTTTTGGTCGATAATTTTCTGAATCTTTAATTCTGTCTATGTTAGCATAAAAGTTCTGATGTTGTTTAAACTGAGACATTTGTCTTGTGGCCATGCAGGTTTCTTCTCAGATTGTTTTAATTTGAGATGTTTCTGTTTAAAGTTTGTTATATTATTTTATGTCCCCGTCTTCCGCTGCATCATCTTTCACTCTTTCTCTTAATCCACGTTGCTGTGATACTGTATATATGTATCAATAGAATGCTATAGGCAACAGATATCACCTGATTTTGGTCAATATTTTTTTTAATGTTGAACTTCTTCTGTATTAGTACTATATGTTTACTTGGTAGTTAAATGGACCCATTTGTCCAGTGCCCTCGCAGGTTTCTTCTCAGATTGTTCTAATTTGAAATGTTTCTGTTTAAATTTTTTGTGAACGTTTTTGTTGCTCAATCACCTATGTCATTTTTCATCCTTTCTCTGAAGCATTTTGCAACGATACTGTATGTATATATGTAACCACTTTGCAAATAATGTGCGAATTTGGTCATTATTGTTCTTGGTCTTTAAATCTTTCTATTTTAGCTTAGATATTTACCGATTTTATTAGTCTTGATCTTTCTCTGCTTTCAAACGGAACAACTAATTGTGCAGATAACCTCATACTAAAATGCCCTGAGTAGTGAAATGGACCCATTGATCTACTGTCTCGATAGATTTTTATTCAGATTGGTGTAATTTGAGATGTTTTTTTTTATTTTTGTCACACTATTAATGTTGCCCTTTCATCTCTACTTTGATTCTTTCATCTTTTTCTAAACCATGCTCTAATGATACTGTATATATGTATCAAGAACATGCTATCAAGTTGGCAGATATTGCCAGAGTTTGGTCCATATTTTTCTGAATCTTTAATTCTGTCTATGTTAGCATAAACGTTTTGATGTTGTTTAAACTGAGACATTTGTCTTGTGCCCATGTAGGTTTCTTCTCAGATTGTTATAATTTGAGATGTTTCTGTTTAATTTTTTTGATATTGTTTTATGTCCCTGTCGTCCACTACCTCATGGTTCATTCTTTCTCTTAAACCAATTTGCAGTGATACTGTATATATGTATCGAGGACATGCTATAGGCAACAGATATCACCTGATTTTGGTCAATCATTTTTTAGTCTTTACCTTTTTCGACACTGGTAATAGATGTTTACATGGTATTAAAATGGACACATATTTGTCTTTTGTCCTTGCAGGTTTCTTCTCAGATTGTTCTAATTTGAGATGTTTCTGTTTAAATTTTTTGTAGATGTTTTTGTGGCTCCAACATCTATATCATTTTTCGTCCTTTCTCTGAAGGATTTTGCAGCAATACTGTATATATGTATGAAATCCATACAATCAACGTTGGAAATGATGGCCGGTTTTGGTCAGTATTGTTCTTGGTCTTTAAATCTTTCTATTTTAGTTTAGATATTTACCGATTTTATTGTTCTTGATCTTTCTCAGCTTTCAAACGGAACAACTAATTGTGCGGGAAACCTCATACTAAAATGCCCTGAGTAGTGAAATGGACCCATTGATCTACTCTATCGATAGAATGTTAGTCAGATTGCTGTAATTTGAGATGTTTTTTTATTTTTGTCACATTGTTATTGTTGCCCTTTCATCTGTACTTTTATTCCTTCATCTTTTTCTAAACCATGTTCTAATGATACTGTATATATGTATGAAGAGCATGCTATCAAGTTGGCAGATATTGCCAGAGTTTTGGTCAATATTTTTCTGAATCTTTAATTCTGTCTATGTTAGCATAAAAGTTCTGATGTTGTTTAAATGGAGACATTTGTCTTGTGCCCAATGCAGGTTTCTTCTCATATTGTTATAATTTGAGACGTTTCTGTTTAAAGTTTTTTTCATATTATTTTATGACCCCGTGGTCTGCTGCCTCATCTTTCACTCTTTCTCTAAACAAATTTTGAAAATATGGCTGCCTGAGCCCGTTTTTCGTCGAAAGATTGAGATTTCCCTAATTCATATAATTTGACGGAGCGTGTGATTTGGAATAATATTTTACAGCATTACAGGTGCAGCCAATTGTCCAGGTAGGTTTATCATGTAAGTATGGTTGCAGAGATTCTGTGCTCATAAAAGCAACTCTTCTACTTTATAAGTACAAAATTTATCCCACCCAAAAAGGACGTATTCACATAAAATATGTAACATGGTACCAATACGTAAAACGAATTAAAAGTAAAAGTATTCTCCAATTTGGGGCTCCCTTCTTCCATGCAGTGCTGTGTCATGTCATGCTCAGCTGACATGGATGGGCAAATGCATCGTCATGGGATGTTACGAAAAATCTCCAAGGTCACATTTCTACAAGACAATCATTATTTTGATTTAATTTGAAAGTTTTCACTCACAGTTCTGGTGTCACTATTTTTAAATGAAGGGAGACAATTGCGATAATATCAACTTATATCAATTGACCTTTCAAGTTCATGAAAATTCAAAACTGGCAAAACCAAAAGAACCCTTGGGGGGCTACTATTATTTATGGGATGGGGCGATAGGTTCCACGATATTGGGTGCGTCACAAATTTATATCCACCCCCCCCCCCATATGGGGTCCAGGGAATTACACAATCTTCAGGTGGCGAAGGGCGAGCATAAAATGACAATGATAGAGGAAAGCATTGTCAATGATCATAAAATGTAAAACATCAAAACATGTTAAGCACCATGATCGACTTCTTTTGTTCTTGCAAGTTTGATCAAGAGAAAAAGAAGTCTCTCTGTGTATGTCCTTGAATAATAGATCATGGTCATTTAAAATTTGACCATTGGCCCAACCCTTTCTTTTTTGTAAATCACATCTCAAATCATAATCAAAATAATGAATTGGTGGTTTGTATCACGTAAAGTCGTACTTTTAATTCAAACAACGATAACAACAAGAGGCACGTGACAGTCTTGTCTGTATGTGATCTAACATCCACAGACTAGACCACTTTCTCCTGGTCTAATACTTCTGCAAATTTATGAAAAAAAAAGGAAGGTATTTGTGTTTAAAAGTCCCTTCAGCATGAAAATATGACTGCCTCAGCCCGTTTTTCACGAAAAGATTGGGATATTTCCCTAATTCTTATAATTTGACGGAATGGTGATTTGGATTAATATTTTACATCATTACAGGTACAGTCACTTGTCCAGGTAGGTTTATCATGTAAGTATGGTTGCAGAGATTATCTGCTCATAAAAGCAACTTCTTTAATTTACTAGTACAAATTTAATCCCCCCCCCAAAAAGTACGTATACACATAAAATATATAACATGGTACCAATACGTAAAACGAATTAAAAGTAAAAGTATTCTGTAATGCGTAAATACATAGATTTTTGTGTTACCATTAATTAAGGTAAATATTCATGATAATAATTTGTATGAAAGATTAAAGTGTAACTTCTAAATATAATTAAAACTGCCTGCTTTATTCCTGAGCAAGATTTTGGCACTTTTTAAGTATTGCTCTTAGTAAAATGTAATCTTTAAGTATGTAACGTTCCGCAGGCATGTACCTAACTTTTATTTGACATTCACTGGTGCGCTACGATCTTGGAACAGCGGCTCGCGGTAGAGCAACCGGATGCTGTTCCCGTGTGAAGTAAAGTTTAAGGGCACCGGCCACGGGTGTTCGCCATGTTTGGGGTTCATGGCAGGAGGAAGTCTGGTGCAGCCGCCTTACTGTCCAGCGTCCTCTGACGTCCCCCACTTCACACTTCTTTTTTTAAACCATTATATCCATATCAATGATACATTTGGTGCAGTAGAAGACACACTCTTTACTTGTTCTGTAATAATTCTGGGAGCTGTACGGAGTGCAGTGTGCTCAGTCATTATTGCAAGAACACAACAGAGTCTGTCTTGGCAGGCAACATGCAGAACTATGCCTCCCCCCCCCCATCCCACACCCCATGCCCCAGCCCTCCGATTTGGGGCTCCCTTGTTCCATGCAGTGCTGTGTCATGTCATGCTCAGCTGACATGGATGGGCAAATGCATCGTCATGGGATGTTACGAAAAATCTCCAAGGTCACATTTCTACAAGACAATCATTATTTTGATTTAATTTGAAAGTTTTCACTCACAGTTCTGGTGTCACTATTTTTAAATGAAGGGAGACAATTGCGATAATATCAACTTATATCAATTGACCTTTCAAGTTCATGAAAATTCAAAACTGGAAAAACCAAAAGAACCCTTGGGGGGCTACTATTATTTATGGGATGGGGTGATAGGTTCCACGATATTGGGTGCGTCACAAATTTATATCCACCCCACCCCCCCACCCCCATATGGGGTCCAGGGAATTACACAATCTTCAGGTGGCGAAGGGCGAGCATAAAATGACAATCATAGAGGAAAGCATTGTCAATGATTATAAAATGTAAAACATCAAAACATGTTAAGCACCATGATCGACTTCTTTTGTTCTTGCAAGTTTGATCAAGAGAAAAAGAAGTCTCTCTGTGTATGTCCTTGAATAATAGATCATGGTCATTTAAAATTTGACCATTGGCCCAACCCTTTCTTTTTTGTAAATCACATCTCAAATCATAATCAAAATAATGAATTGGTGGTTTGTATCACGTAAAGTCGTACTTTTAATTCAAACAACGATAACAACAAGAGGCACGTGACAGTCTTGTCTGTATGTGATCTAACATCCACAGACTAGACCACTTTCTCCTGGTCTAATACTTCCGCAAATTTATGAAAAAGAAAGGAAGGTATTTGTGTTTAAAAGTACAATATGTCCCTTCAGCATGAAAATATGACTGCCTCAGCCCGTTTTTCACGAAAAGATTGGGATATTTCCCTAATTCTTATAATTTGACGGAATGGTGATTTGGATTAATATTTTACATCATTACAGGTACAGTCACTTGTCCAGGTAGGTTTATCATGTAAGTATGGTTGCAGAGATTATCTGCTCATAAAAGCAACTTCTTTAATTTACTAGTACAAAACTAATCCCCCCCAAAAAGTACGTATACACATAAAATATATAACATGGTACCAATACGTAAAACGAATTAAAAGTAAAAGTATTCTGTAATGCGTAAATACATAGATTTTTGTGTTACCATTAATAAAGGTAAATATTCATGATAATAATTTGTATGAAAGATTAAAGTGTAACTTCTAAATATAATTAAAACTGCCTGCTTTATTCCTGAGCAAGATTTTGGCACTTTTTAAGTATTGCTCTAAGTAAAATGTAATCTTTAAGTATGTAAAGTTCCGCAGGCATGTACCTAACTTTTATTTGACATTCACTGGTGCGCTACGATCTTGGAACAGCGGCTCGCGGTAGAGCAACCGGATGCTGTTCCCGTGTGAAGTAAAGTTTAAGGGCACCGGCCACGGGTGTTCGCCATGTTTGGGGTTCATGGCAGGAGGAAGTCTGGTGCAGCCGCCTTACTGTCCAGCGTCCTCTGACGTCCCCCACTTCACACTTCTTCTTTTTTTAAACCATTATATCCATATCAATGATACATTTGGTGCAGTAGAAGACACACTCTTTACTTGTTCTGTAATAATTCTGGGAGCTGTACGGAGTGCAGTGTGCTCAGTCATTATTGCAAGAACACAACAGAGTCTGTCTTGGCAGGCAACATGCAGAACTATGCCTCCCCCCCCCCCCCCCATCCCACACCCCATGCCCCACCCCTCCGATTTGGGGCTCCCTTGTTCCATGCAGTGCTGTGTCATGTCATGCTCAGCTGACATGGATGGGCAAATGCATCGTCATGGGATGTTACGAAAAATCTCCAAGGTCACATTTCTACAAGACAATCATCATTTTGATGTAATTTGAAAGTTTTCACTCACAGTTCTGATGTCACTATTTTTAAATGAAGGGAGACAATTGCGATAATATCAACTTATATCAATTGACCTTTCAAGTTCATGAAAATTCAAAACTGGCAAAACCAAAAGAACCCTTGGGGGGCTACTATTATTTATGGGATGGGGTGATAGGTTCCACGATATTGGGTGCGTCACAAATTTATATCCACCCCCCCCCCCCCTATGGGGTCCAGGGAATTACACAATCTTCAGGTGGCGAAGGGCGAGCATAAAATGACAATCATAGAGGAAAGCATTGTCAATGATTATAAAATGTAAAACATCAAAACATGTTAAGCACCATGATCGACTTCTTTTGTTCTTGCAAGTTTGATCAAGAGAAAAAGAAGTCTCTCTGTGTATGTCCTTGAATAATAGATCATGGTCATTTAAAATTTGACCATTGGCCCAACCCTTTCTTTTTTGTAAATCACATCTCAAATCATAATCAAAATAATGAATTGGTGGTTTGTATCACGTAAAGTCGTACTTTTAATTCAAACAACGATAACAACAAGAGGCACGTGACAGTCTTGTCTGTATGTGATCTAACATCCACAGACTAGACCACTTTCTCCTGGTCTAATACTTCCGCAAATTTATGAAAAAATAACCCCGTTTTTCACGAAAAGATTGAGATATTTCCCTAATTCTTATAATTTGACGGAATGGTGATTTGGATTAATATTTTACATCATTACAGGTACAGTCAATTGCCCAGGTAGGTTTATCATGTAAGTATGGTTGCAGAGATTATCTGCTCATAAAAGCAACTTCTTTAATTTACTAGTACAAAATTAATCCCCCCAAAAAAGTACGTATACACATAAAATATATAACATGGTACCAATACGTAAAACGAATTAAAAGTAAAAGTATTCTGTAATGCGTAAATACATAGATTTTTGTGTTACCATTAATAAAGGTAAATATTCATGATAATAATTTGTATGAAAGATTAAAGTGTAGCTTCTAAATATAATTAAAACTGCCTGCTTTATTCCTGAGCAAGATTTTGGCACTTTTTAAGTATTGCTCTTAGTAAAATGTAATCTTTAAGTATGTAAAGTTCCGCAGGCATGTACCTAACATTTATTTGACATTCACTGGTGCGCTACGATCTTGGAACAGCGGCACGCAGTAGAGCAACCGGGTGCTGTTCCCGTGTGAAGTAAAGTTTAAGGGCACCGGCCACGGGTGTTCGCCATGTTTGGGGTTCATGGCAGGAGGAAGTCTGGTGCAGCCGCCTTACTGTCCAGCGTCCTCTGACGTCCCCCACTTCACACTTCTTCTTTTTTTAAACCATTATATCCATATCAATGATACATTTGGTGCAGTAGAAGACACACTCTTTACTTGTTCTGTAATAATTCTGGGAGCTGTACGGAGTGCAGTGTGCTCAGTCATTATTGCAAGAACACAACAGAGTCTGTCTTGGCAGGCAACATGCAGAACTATGCCTTTCTCCTCCCCCCCCCCCCCCATCCCACACCCCATGCCCCACCCCTCCGATTTGGGGCTCCCTTGTTCCATGCATCTCCGTCATGTCATGCTCAGCTGATCTGGAAGGGCGAATGCATCGTCGTGGGATGTTACAAAAAATCTCCAAGGTCACATTTCTACAAGACAATCATTATTTTGGTTTTAATTTGAAAGTTTTGACTTACAGTTCTGGTGTCACTATTTTTAAATGAAGGGAGACAATTGCGTTGATATAATCTAATATATCAATTGACCTTCCAAGTTCACGAAAATTCAAAACTGGCAAAACCAAAAGAACCCTTGGGGGCTACTATTATTGATGGGTTGAAAGCAAACACACAAACACAAGTGCTCCCCTCCCCGAGCCAGCTGGAATAAAATGAATTCAGAGGCCACTCATAAATTGGTAAGGGGATTGGGGTCAGTCTTGCACGGAATGGTTGGCCAAATGGGCTGCTGGAACCAGCGAAGGCCCCCAGCAGAATATACAGAGTCAACACCAGGCTGTTTAATCAAAGGATTGTTGTAAAAATACTTCTCTATCTGGCCCACCCCCTCCTCTATCATCCCCTTTCTTTGCCCAGGTTGGCCTGACAAGGCACTTATTATTAAGCGAAATTAGGGCAACAGCCGCTTTAGTAACTTTTGACCAGTGGTTGCTCTCAGCCGAGAAATATATGTAGGTTAACGTGACAGATCTGAGTTAGTTATCAATCCTATCAGATTCACACGGACAGGAAGTGTGTGTGTGTGTTGTGGGGAGGGGGTGCCAGGCTAAGGGGAACCACAAGTATTTCATTATCCTTTCTATGCATCGCAAAAGTGATATGTTTACCAATTGATATGTATTTAAGTTACCGTTTCATGATCAATATTGAGAAAAGCTGGTTGGGGAGGGGGATGGGAACTTGTGTTTTTGTTTATCACATAAAATATCCACCCAGACACCAGTGGTTTTTTTAATTATAATTCTTGGTCAGTGGTGTGTAAAGTACAAGTAAAATTCTTGAAGTTATGGATTAGTAAGCCATGACAATGCGACCACATACTTTTGTGATCCTGACAACAGAAGGTTTTATTGTATGGGCTGGGGCTGGGGAATGGGTTCAAGAAATCTGCAGCAGGAATTAATATCTCACGGCAAATCCCCACCCCCCCCCCCTTGGCGAAGGTTGTGTGACCGCTGTTTTTGATCACATGGTAGCAAACATGCCTACAAGACTGTCATGCTTCACATTTAACCCGGCTTATCAGACTCCCTGATAAGGGCCAAATCTTACAGCCAAATATTTTTGCTGATTTGTTCTCATACAATTGTTTATCCTGGGTGAATGTCTGAAATTCAGCTCCAGCCATCTGGTCAGTATTTCTTCGCTTTTGTGCTAATTTATATCTGTGGACTGGAAAAACATGTCCAAAAATATCAAATATGTCTTGCTGGTTTTCCTGCATCTCACTGCAATATCTGTTATGTAGTTTTCTTGAAAAAACAACAACAAAATAATGAAATGACAGATAGTCATTTATTTTTTTTTATTGCGGATATGGGTGAAAGAAACCTCATGAAGTATGCAGTGATAATGACTTCATGTATCACACGTAATAATCTGTATAAACCTGAGTAGGGGAGCCAATTGGAGCCAAAATGGACTGTAGTCTTGAATGGAAAATACAGAAATGCTGGTCCTGTGCAATCGTATTTGACAGAGGCCACTACATACAATGAAGCAAATAGCCTAATTTAGCAGATGCACTAAACGTTTTTGTCGCTTGGATGGTGTTCATGCATAAAGCTTGAGTGTATGGGGGTAAGGTAGATGGGGTCCCATTGTGCTGGTAGAGCAAATTATTTTCCCCCGTTACAGAGTACAGAAAATAAGAATATTCCGAAATACTGGCCAGTAGGTAAAATTAGAGGCATCCAGTATTTGTTGGTACTCAAATAGAATATGCCCCGCTGCCGCAGTGCAGAAATACACTGTAACCTTACCCTCCACCCCCGCCCCCTATATTGCTGTAGTTTATTGTTGAATTCGCATAGTGATACAAGCACCAATAATTTCAAATTGGGAACTTCGTCAGATTGAAATTACTTTGTACCATTGAATATGTTCTATCATTTGCTTGCAGACTAAACATCAAATTTTCAATGTACCAAATGGAAATTTTCATTGACCTTCATTCGTTCATTTTGCCACTGACAATTCTGTACTCACTGGTTGGGCGTCTTCACACTCATACAACATGGTGGGCTACTATTTAGACCAAGCACGCATTCAGAGGAGTATTTACACACGTTGCGATGTGTTGTCCGAGATTTTTTTTTTTAATTTTTGCTTTTGTTTGCTTGTTCAGTTTTTTCTTTCGTTTTTTTTAATTGGGGGGGGGTGTGCTTTATTTTGACAACAGATTCAAATCTGTTCTAAATTCATTTAATTCATTTGGATAATAAATAACTTGTTTGAATCGTCTGAGTGTTATTACTCAGCTAGGGAAGATTTCGTACAGAACTGTGTGTATTTCAAAGGTTGAGTGTTTTTCCTCGTTTGGAACTGATTTGGGACTATGGTGGTGCCAACTGAGTGTTTCCACTCATCCGAGGCTTTAAAATAGACACAGACCAGGTCTTAAAGAGTGTTTTTCCTCACGCGGACCTGGTTTTCGATTTCTTATACGAGCTGGCTTGAGTGTTTCCAATCAGCTGCGTCTGTTTACAGGGTTTTGTATGGATTGAGTGTGTCCACTCAAGCAAGATTGTAGATATGTGGACCTGCCAGGAACTGATAGCCAGATATGGCGACAAAAAGTCACGAATTTCTGTAAATCGAGCCAAAAAACAGAAAAATAGAATTTCTCTTTTTAAAATAAATTGTGTTAATTTGAACATTTGACAAAACATAACAGTTATGTTTAAAATGGATGTTCTTTCCCCTTTTGCACCTTTCCTCCTTTGACGTCAGTTGAATTTTTGTTGCCTGGGCACAGCCGAAGGCACTTGTACAATATATTAAATGTCAGCCCTTCCAACTTCAGCTTTAAAGATGTTTATCCCAGGGCAGCCTGAAATTGTCTAAAACATTCTGGGTAAAGCTGGTTGCAAGAACCTGATTAAAACGTCTTTTTTAATGTTGAACTGCCATCATGAATTTTGAATCACACTATGAGATAAAATCCAATGACTTAACATATACCGCTCATCAACAGCCACACTGGCGACCTTCGAGCACTAATATTCTTGGGGAGGAGGGGTAAGGGTGTCCCCGTCACGTTTCACGAAGAAAAAATGTGCTTTCACATTTCACAGTAAAAGGGGTATATATCTTGTTGCCACAATTTTATTGTTAATGTCATAACATCCTCTAGATACAGTTTATTGTATTTTATAGCCATTTTTTTATTTTGATGGTAAGGTAAAGGAAGAATTATAACTTTCCCTGCTTTTATTGACATAAGATTTTACTAACCGTTGGATGCCATCAGCAACTGATTTGTAAACCAGCGATTATTTTGAATTAGATCAGCGCAGTGATGTGTGCCTAAAAGCCATATTCAGATCAACGAATTCTCTCAATAATTTATTGCACACACTGTGAAATGTCGAAACATAATCTTGGAATGTGTTATTCATGAAACGTTAGTGCGAAGGAACAAGGGTATCTATCATAACTCTTAAAAGGGCGAAAGGTCAATGCAAGGTGAATGTCCTTTCACATATTTTATCTTCTAATACATAATTATTGCAGTTTTTGAACTGAAATGGATACAGCACATGTTTGTCCATAGATCTGTACCAGGAATTTGGTGATGCGTTGAGCCCGTGAAACCTCCCTTTATTTGTAATTTCTGTTCATATTTTAAAATTTAACATTATCATCGCGTATTCCCAGTGTATTATCGACCTATGCACAACAACCGTTCCATACACACTTATTGCATTTACATCAATAACTCCTCATAACCAAGGTAGTTAAGTGGTAGCTGATTACTTCCGGTTCTCCCTGGGCACGCTAGACCCAAGGTATGATATCCTATTTTTCCAAGAAGATCCCTCTGTGCACTTGAACAAGCTCGTGTAACACACGTACACATTGTATTACGCTATATATTTCATATTGTTATCATACTCTTGTATAGTGTACTATAAAGGGCCTGACGAGAGAGCAGTGCACTTGTATTGAGGAACCCTGGCTAGTGAATAATTGAATGAATCAATCAATCCATTCAATACATCTTGAAGAAAAAAAAATTCACCCAGGCTTTGTGCCTGTTAAATGCAGAAATCAAACAAACATACTACACGTACATTGTGAGACATAGGGTGTGTGTGGATGTGTGATTTGTACTTAATCCCAGCATATAACAAGAAATATGGATCATTAGTATAATGCCAGTGTGTACTCATACTATATTATATTTTGGCGTACTAAACAAAGGGCATTTTCAAGTAATTCGAAACATTGATCTCAAGCAGACTCACTGTTGTTTTCACACACACACGAATTATAGTTTGGACTCTCCGACTATTTTATATGGAGGATAGACAGGCATACAGATAGCATTTTGCGTCTATTTGGTTTTTCAACCAAAAAAAATAAACCCTTCTGATTTTTCTGGTTGTGTTTTTAAAATTCACGTGTGTCATTTTCTGGCGAAAATGCAGCACATTAAAGATATAGAAGTTGTCGATTATGATGCACAGAAGCCCTGGCCTTATCGGGAAGCTGGCACGTTTGACAAGTATGATATCGAACGGATGCAAGACCGCACACACTGTAGCATTGTTGTATCAGGGTATCAGTCGTTGATGCAAGAAAAGGGGACGAGAGGGTCAAGGCGCAAAGCACTTGTATAGCAATCATAAAGATGAGCATGAAAGTCGTGTCTTTGAAGGGTACATTTTAGCGGAGGTGCAGACTGCTGAGTTGATTGACCCCACGCGTGTTATCAATCAATTATGACATTGTTATGCATGGTAAAACACAGTATTTGCTTGATACGAAGATTGCATGGTGTCATCACAACCACACAGGTTGACGTGTTATTTCTTTTTCCACATTAAGCTTAAAAATCAATAATGCAGCTGTACTAGAGAGCAGGTAGATTTATGTCATCTGAATGCCTATAAAGGCAATTTTTTTCGACGTGACCAACCGCTTCACGGAAGTATCAAAATAGGATAAACAATTTTTTTGTAATATATGTTAAGGTTAGTAAACTTTAAGGGACGAAGGAATCTGAACACCCCTCACATCGCGGATGTTAATGAGAATTAACCAGGAAAAAGACACCCATTGTCTCTAAGAACAATGTATTTGTTTGTTCAGTCACATGTCAGCATTAATGGAAATCATATATAAAGAATTTTTGTAGTGTATGGTAGACATACAAATAAACGTCTTTTGTGGGCAAATCTCTTGTAGTTGTACAGCTAACAGAATTGTCTCTTTGGCTTATGTGTATGAATGAAATTAAGTATATGAAAACTTTACATGCCGGACATACGAAAACACTCTGGCAGCGGTCTGAATCTTGCAAATTTTTCTAGATGGAACAAACAAATATGCCTTAAATTTCAGATTGTAAAGAGATTATCACGAAGTGTGGGTTATATTTCTTTGAAACTTTATGGATATTAAAAGTGCTAATGTACTGACAAACATCTAACCTCTTTGTGAAACTGTCTGACTCTACTTCCATCATGTTCAGCTGTTATATTTAAAAATTACAGAAAGTCTTGTACATGTATCACTTTCGCCTGCCACATGCCCAACAGTTTGCAATTAATGTGCCCCAGATAATATGTATATCCAAGTTTTCAAATTTTATACTTAAAGTACATCAAATATACAAAGACTTTTAAAGGTGAAATTAAATTGGGAGTCAAGTATAAGTGCAAAGTTGCCCCTGCTCATCAAATATCAATTTTAGAGTACCCTAATTTCATGTGTAAGTAGACTTTGTCAATCAAAAGTGTTTTGAATGTAGCTTGGATTTTATTGTCGAAAGTCCATAAAAGCACAATTTTATTGGTAGTTCTTTTTATCTGTGTATTTTTGTATTTTTCAAAAAATAATTCAAACACACACTTAACTTATTTTTTTCATTCCTAATTACAACAAACGTCATTTTAACGTGAATGTAATAACTATTCCAGATTCAAATTCATCGTGAAATGAGGGTTCCAATAATCCTGTGTGATCAAAAAAGGAGGGGGAGAAAGAAAAAAGCCTGAATTGTCAGTTTCTCTAACGAAATTCGGGCGCATCATAATTTCTTCGTTACACGCTAGGGGGCACACAAGCACTTTCACCCAAACCATGACGAGAAAAGCCGTTGAGTCAGCCGAAAACTTAGCACTGAAAGAGTTTTCACATTTTCACTCATCCTGTATGGTTTAAAATGGTTAGAGAAAAAAAGAAACGCAGCTGTACATAGTTATGTATAGATAGACATATTACGACAACCCCCAACTACCATTTTTTGTGTATGTTTATTTATTTCCCTTGCCCTCCCACTTATTCATATACTGTCGTCTGGGTTCCTCCGCGCGACTGGTAAAACCTATGGAGTACGATTTTGAAATGTTGACCACCGTACGTAGTGATAAGGTTAAGAAAGATTAATACGTTGCACTGCATTTATTGGCACAGGGAATATTTGAATGTCACCTTATTGGTGTGCATACAAACAATAATTCTGGATTATATATCAGTGCCGCGGTATGTTCCCGAAAACATATCCAGATCTGCAAGATGCTTTCGATGTTTTCCTCAGTCTGAAATGCGAAGAAAGTTCTTGCATTTTTAAGAAACGAAAGGGCAAAAGGGCAAAAGGTCAATCTTACGGTGAGCGTCCCTTCAACAAAATCGTCCTGCAGATGATAATTGTAGCTTATGAACCAAAATATTTGTGGCGCATATTTGTCTATAGATCCGTACCGCCATGTGGTATTCTACCGAGTCCATAACACCCCCTTTCATCCGCAATTTCTGTTCACGCATACGATGTTCAAGTTAATTAAAACGACTTGAGTCGTTTTTTAAACTTAAGCATAATAATCGCATGCTGCTGTGTTTTCTCGATCTATGCACATCAACCGTTTTCATGCACATCAGTTGCCTTTCTGTCAATGGCTTCTCATCACCAGTGACTGATTTGTGTCAGTTCTCTCAGGGCATCCGGGACCCAAGGTAACTCTGGTAAATCTGTTTTCAAGATGCCACCCGAGTGCTTTAGAGTGGACTCATGTGACAACGGTTCAACAGCGACAGCAATAGATAACTTTGGACACCGAAGTGCACATTGGACAGGCCTGTATTTGGCCTAGTATGCCTTAGGAGAGGTATACAGCATCACTATGGCTATGTTAATCCTCCAGTGTCAATCACGACTAAAGTCGATCTTCTTACGTCAGACTAGTCTGAATTGTCATCAGTATCCCAGATTCGTATTCCACGTAAAGAGACCTTCCATTCAAGTACCATAGCCCAATGCGCGCCGAGAAAAGCTGTTGATTCAGTCTAAAATTTGGCACTCAAAGAGTCAATAAACAAGACGGTATATGTTACATGAAAATACAATGAAATAGACCCTGCTGACTAGAGCATTCACACATTCCGGCCTCCACAGAATCAGTCTTTTTGGAATGGGGATTTGGTGCAGTTGGTATGTGCGTTTCCCATATTCAGCCAGTTGATTGATGCCGTTGCTGGTTCAAGACCCGTCCGTCCGTGGTCACAAAACAAAAGATTGTATGTAAATTTATTCTAAGTGTACTTACCAGAATAGATTTACGCATGCATACTTCTACCATAGTCAATCTTTACTCATCGCCTGCAGGTTTCACCAAAGACACAGGTACATGGCTGAGTCCAAAATATTGCGGAAGGCTTTTTCGTTAAGGTTTAAGCAAAAATAGTTTGTTTCTTTATTTCACTGAGTGCAATATAAGTGGTTTTTGGCTATGTTACTAAAGTTTCACTCCCATTGTACCAAAAAATACAAAACGTTCCGAATCTTAAGGATGAACTGGGATTTCAGTGATGGGGTTTAAACCAAACTCTGAACTGTTCGCATCTTTTTCCTCGCTTCATCTGTATACTTATGCTCAAACCAAATTAATTAGACAACTAGAACCTTGCAAAATGTACTGTTCTGTGACGATACTCATTATTGTATATAAAAGGCCATTGGTAACATTATATCCAAGTACGCTGTTAATTATTTTTGGAGTATTAAAAATTCAATGTAATTTGTCTTTAAAATTCCATTTAATGATGCTGAAAGTACTAACCTAACTGTTTTGATTTTTCTACTTTATATACAATCTTGCCCTTCAAATTGTAATAGAAGCAGTTGATAATTATTCATTAAGATGTTTCACCATAATAGTCATTCATATAAACACAGGTACAAAAAAGCTAGATAATACCTTTATTCAATTTAGGCCATTTATGTTTCAACAACACCTCACGTCGATTAGCTGATATATATATATGTTTGGCTTGAGTATGAATGCATGAAGAAATTAATAAAAAAGTTTTGTTTTAGCAAAATAATTGTCGTTTAATGCCAGATATATTGGATGTTGCTAGCATAAACGCAAATAAAAATCCTCCTGATATCCCTTTGAAAAATACCCGAAGATAATGACGACGCATTTCTTGATTTAGATACGGTTGAAGTAGTCAATTATTCACTACTTAACAGTAATATATCCGAACGAACATTCTATTGTGCATTTTTATCACACCGTTTGGTTGCACTCATGCCAAGTTCGCTGATTTTGCATTCATTGCTATGTCTATCTGTGATATGTTTAAATCAAGGCGATATAGTGAGGTACTTCTGATGGAGAATTTTAATAAATTCTACTGCAAAAGTCCTGATCTTGTTATGAAGTTTGGATTCTTCAATTTCGAGGTTTTAGACGAGCTTGTTTCACTCATCATTTAATTTTTATTTTCTTATAAATGAATCGTTTTATTTTACAACTATCAAATTCCGATATTTGCATGCCTGGTATCCTCTGTGTGGAGTAGAAACTACGTACGGGTTAAGAAATTGCCTCGAGTTGGGTTCCAGCCGCACAGGGTATCAGACGTGAATTCAGTTCTAAATTTAAATTTAAGGCTGTGAGGCAAGATTTGTGGTTACCCGCTGATGACCTTCTTATAAATTCAGTGGGCTTTTGATGCATTGAATTTTCAAAATTTGGAATCAAACTGATAATATGCCAATTAACTTATAGGTTTAGTGAAAGACAGTGACTGAATCGGCTATGGGGCATAGGGAGAATGGATTGCGAGATTATCTTATTTATTTATGATGATTATTATTTTGGTTTCAAACGCTACGGTAGATATGGCACTGTTGCCCCTATTTGTATAATTTATGTGCTTTCTTTTTGGTGCTTTACATTATTAAATCGTAATTATGATTTATGTGTTTTTTTTATGTTGTGCACTTTTATTTTGATCACACGTCCTCCTTTTTCTATGAATATATTTATTTACCTCATTTATATGTATGCTGATGACTATACCTGGATCAAACCAATAAATAAATCATGGACTACCTATTCTCTGAGTACTCACAAGTACAGCCATTTGCTAATGACCCTTGGCCTCACCTGGTTTTAGTGTTGTACTACCTACCAATAGAGCGCCGAGTTCTAACGACAAAATATAAATATTTTACATCAAAACTGTTGATTGCCTTTGTGTTTCTATTTTACAGTATTTATGACTGTTCATCCAGAACTACTTCCTGGTAGTCATTACCCTATTCCGCAGTCCGAACTTTCTACACTCCATGAGCTAACCTGTCACTGTCTAACCTATATACATAAGGATGTACCATTGCTGCGTTCGTCCGTAGAATTTTGGCAAAGGCTGTATTAGCCCAAATAAATCCAAAGGCGTCGAGCCTGTAACTATCATGAAATAATTATGACAACATATGAAATAAAAGAAACCTAATGTTCACAACATTGAGTTATTCTTTTTCTGACTGAAGAGGGCATGAGAAACTGTATATCCCAAGATCTTCATAAGTATGCATGAATGAATGAAACTTTATTAACTGCACCACACAAATACAACTGTAGTAATTTGTTAATACACAATACATAGGTATACAAGTTACAAAATCGGACCATACATTATGAAAGCGTCCTTATGACATATATCAAACAAACACTTACAAAATAATAAAAAAACAACAATTAAGCAAAATACAACGTATATCTATATGTATATAGCTACGTTACATGATATTGTCATCATTGCATCTTAAATTTTTGAAAATAAGTTAAATGGATCCCCTTTTCTTTAGAATATTCACAAAATATTTTTCTACTATTCTAATTTTATCTGTATGATACAAATTCTTGAGAAAAACAAATTTTTCTTGATCGTGACGTGTGGTAAATATAGTGAAACATTTGCATGACATATCAAGGATATTTCATCACATTTGTTTGTTCATCGAGGAGCAAACATGTCCGTTGTTTACAGTCCTAATTGTTGGCAATATTTTGACCACAAACATCACTATCGAGCAAATGGTTTTGGTCATTGATAAATGAATAAAAAGACATAAGAAGATCCTTTAGTACTTATGAAATCTTCCGAATTGAGCATTTGTTCACTCTAATTATTTATTGTTTCGATATATGTATATGATTTAAATAAGGAGACTTCCTTGGACTCCAATACATTTATTTGTTCAAGAGACGGCGCTGCGATTTCTTTTTCATTTTACGAATTGCATATGGGGTTTTGTGCTACAGTACAGCCCACACGTACGTTACCCCCCCCCCCACACACACACACACCCTTGTGCTAGCATTATTTTATAGCTTGCTCAGACGTGACGGCATAAAATCTGGCGCAGGCGAGAATAAATCACATCGCCAAATGCTCAAACTCAACAACCAAATATGCCAGAAGCATCATGCGACTCGCCATTGGCACAATGCTTTTGGTGACACGCAGAATGTATTTGGCCAATGGTTGGTCACGTAGCGCATGGTGCGATTGGCGATGAACATAATGCGCCTAGCCATTCGCCATATGCGTTTTGGCCGTGAAATACCAGTGGCATTGGTTTCGACTTTCTCGCCTGGCTTCACTAGCATGCGCGCACTTGCTTGCATGAGTTTTTTGCCATGCCAACACACATTTTAAAAATGCCAGCATAAAGGGAACTTATGTGTGAGCAGTACGCCATTTTTGACTTCTTGAGACAGACCGTGTTTTAGATCATTCTGACTCTTGGTCGCAATGTTCCTTCGGAAAGGGACAAGCAGAAAGTTTTAATAATTCGCATCACTGAGGATCATTGTGGTTTGTACCTAATTTTCCAATGTACTTATCGGTTATTGCTTACATTCCTGTTGATAACTTTGTTGGTCAATGGTGATTGCATATGTAATTTACACTTTCGACCTCGCTTTTTGACCATTTTTTAAAAAAGTTTTCTACCTATTCATTAGTACATGCATTCTAATTCATTATTGTGTAAGTCAATGGGGACTGCTATAATAATTCACGTTTCCAGTTTCTTCTCCAAAACTGTCACCCAGATTCACTTCAAACTTGCTGGGGATGCACTTCGGTCTGAGCCAAATTTGTTCAAATCGTCAAACTCAAATTTTGGGACAATAAATGCGTAAATAAATTAATTCTCTGGAACTGCTAGGTCAATTGCTTTGAAATCAAATAGGGTCAATTCTGGTAATGAAGGGAAGGCTTACACTAAATATGGGTGACCTTGACCTTATTCCCAAAGTCACACAGTCACTTTTGTGATTTTTTTCCGGTTCACTCGGTAACTTGAAAAAGCTATTTGTATTTGGACTTTGAGTATTAACTTGGTTTTTTTTTTTGTGTATGTTTTTTTATTTTTATTTATTATTTTGGGGGGGGTGGTTTTTTTTGTTTTTGTTTAGTTTTGGTTGGGTTTTTTGCTTTTTTTTTGGTTTGTTGGTTTTTTGTTTTTGTTTTTGTTTTTGTTTTTTGTTTTTTGTTTTCATTTTTTTTTTTTTGGGGGGGGGTGTTTTTGTTTTTGTTTTTTGTTTTGCAAGACAGTGTCCAAGAAAAGTTACCCTGACCCTCTTTTAAAGGTCACGGGACCACTAATTATGTGGATGTAAGGTCCTCTGAACACGGGAATGTTACAGTCCTCTTGATTCCTGCGCCCCAGGAAAAGTAGTGGTAATGGATATGAGCCAGTTTATGTTACACCCATGATGGGAACTGCAAGGTCAGCTGAATACAATCAGTCGTCTTGATTTCTGCTCTCCATGAAAAGTTGTGTCAATGGCTATGAGCCAGTTTCTCTTACATCCATGATGGGCAATTTTGAGCTTCGCGTGAGAAAAAAACACATATTTTGAATGTTTATTTCTTAGAAAATTGCATATGTTTTTCAAATTGCGTGATACTCTAGAAAGCAAACAAAAAGAATAACAGCAACAAAAAATAAGCATTAAGCTAAGAAAAGCTATTTAAAGTGACAAGGACATGAAATAAATGTGCTGAATGAGAAAAACAAAACCTGACGAAGCAGTATAGGCCACACAATCTGATTAATTTTTTGCTGGTTTCAGTTCCATGGAACGATTTCGATTGCTCGGTAGCGTGCAAAATCATCGAAATATTTCTGAGACAAAAATCCAGTTCATAGATGTAATGGACTAAGAATACTTCGAGTTTCAAGTGCGATGAACGAATGGAGACTGATGACAAACGTGATACATGTTAAGGCAGTTTTAATATCTCAGAAACTGGTGACTGTGAACGATGCCCATTTATGATATATAAATACACACACACATACATATGTTTATATATATATATACATACATACATATATATATATATATATATATATATATATATATATATATATATATATATATATTTATTTATTTATTTATTTATATACGCATTCATAACTTTGATAAGGTTGTGTATTTGTTCCTCAGGTTACCAAAAGGAGCGACAAATTATCTCAGTCAACTGATGTTCAAAGAGGCTGCAAATGAGTGACAAACGTCTTAATAGTGATTGTGCTCGGAACTGCCCAACACAAAAGATAAATGACAGAAATGAATACCAACATGCAATTATGCAACTGCACCCAACTGGTCGCAAAAAGGATGGGAAGCTTATATTTTTTAAAAAATGAAATCAACCTTGAACAACGCCAAGGTATAACTAAAATCGCCCCCCCCCCCCGCAGGAGAACAATTACAGCCAATTTTCAAGTTGTGTTTGTACAACCAGGAGTCCCTTTTGCAAAGTGACCTTCCTGGAGTACTTTCTTGGTGTACCATTGATTCTTTGTCATATCACAATGAAGGAGCTCAAAAGAAAATGCAGTCACTTCTAACAGTTGAAACGGACACAGGGGTATCAGAACTTAAAGGGTAGGCCCATATCTGTATGCATTGGGGTGAAAATTTAAATAGGGCAGAAATTAGCACTTTGGGGGATAAAAGCATATTTTCCTTGCAAACTGAATATATTTAGGGGGTGGGGTGAAAATAGGAATAGAAGTGATTTCGTTGCAGATGGTTGCAGCGTTAAATGACGTACCAGGTCTGTTCAATGACGTGGAGTATAACGTGTGTGCAGCATGAGTATCCATACCGTAACGTCGGAGTTGTTTTAACCTAATTCATTGGTTTATATAAACACAAAACATAAACTGTGTAGTTTTATGGTTATTTATACTTATGTTCGCCCGAGTTCCTTATACTGCAAACATAATAACGAATGAAAGAAATTAAAAAGCTTTTTATGACGCATGACTTGAATGTCGTATTTCATGCCTTTATTCATCGATCATTTAACTCTTGGTAACTTAACAAATTTCGATGTTAAGACTGGTGTTATGGTTTTCAAAAAAAAAAAAGAGTAGTTAAAATTCACGCTTTTACGTCTTGTAGCGTGACACTGTGGAAGTTTACCTTTTATTTAAAATAAATGAAGCAAAAATACAACACGTTGCGGTATGGACAGGAATGTCGTGGTACGAACACACAAGTTAAATTTGACAAACCCGAGTACGCAAGACTAGAATTAGCCACTTTTTTCATTGTGCACTCACCAACTGTCAGATTTTTCTGTGTTTTAACTGAACTGTTTGCCACTTGTCTAAACTTAATGAATTAAATGCCACAAGCACCTTTATGACGCAGTATTTACATGTTGTCCTTCCTATTTTTATCGATGGATCACATTACACTTGGTAAGATAAGAAATGTCGATGTAGGCCAGCAGAGTAGTGTTATGATTTTCTAAAAACAGCAGTAGTTGAAATTTAAAATTTAACGTCTTGAAGGGTGGCACTATCGACATTTACCCTTGATTTAATATTAACGAAGCAAACATATGGCCCGTTACGGTATGGACAGGAATTTTGCGTAGCTGACTCACAAGGTAAATTCGACATACATGAGAATTTAAGGTTATAATTAGCCAATTTACTTCAGAGTGCCATCACAAAACGTTCTGTTTGTATTTTAAGCGAATTTTTGCCTAGTAAAATTTTTATTTGTAAAATGTTCATATCAGTCTCCAGGAACCAAAAAGTTTACAGTACGCTGAATCAACAACGTGCATGGATGATGTGCAGACGAGATAACAGTAAAATTGACGAAGCAGTGGTTATTAGACTCAATCTTTGAGACAAATTGGAAACGCGTATCTCTTACCGCCTTACCGTTATATAGGCATATATCATATAAAAGCATGTACCCATCCATCCATCCATCCATCCATCCATCCATCCATCCGTCCGTCCATCCATCCATCTATCCATGCATGCATGCATGCATGCATACATACATACATACATACATACATACATACATACATACATACATACATACATACTTTTGGTCAAGTGTTTATTCTAACAAGGAGATCAATACTTTCACCACATACCTACTGGTTATTTGAAGCAGATGTACTTTGTGAATTTGTCATGCAAATCATGAAACATGCGTACTCCATGCCTTGGCATCAGGCTTTTATAAAACTAAATTACATATATATTGTGACATCGAAAGTGTTTGTTTGTTTGTTTGTTTGTTTGTTTGTTAGTTTTAACTGGCGATGCAGTGGGGTAATTTTTTTCAGAAATAATTTCCATCAGTTTACCATAAGGAACAGGGAGGGAAGCTGCACACGTGGCTGGGTAATCACCAATGACAGGCTGATAGAAACACAGCTGGCCCCTCCCTGTAGTGAAAAAATACTGGGTAATAATAATATTAATAAAAGAGATCTGCATTGCTTTACATATTGATTGGCCTCGTACGAGTCGTAACATTCAATGTTATGCATTGAAAAATAAATACAATAAAAACTGTCGACTCGCCACTTTTGTGGTCAAAGGTAAATTATTACAAGAAACCACTTATTTAGCTTTATTTGGCTGCATACAGTTAGGCTTGACAAACAAGTGTCCATACCGAAATGGTTTGGCCCGTACCGTTAAAAAAAAAAAAAAAAAAGTTTCGGCACGGACGTTTCAGCACGGACTGGCCTTGACCTGTTGACCATGAAAATCCAGAATTGCACTTGGTTCCCGACTTGCATTCTAGTTGCTACTTCATGATTATAACTTTGTTTTTCTGGATACCCAACGATATCAGTTCATTAAAACTCTAGTGGTTCTTAACACTGGTTTAATATATGGAGGCCAACTAAATTAAAACAACACATTTCTGGGCGTTTTTATGGTTCAATGGAAAGAATCGAATACACCGCCAAATAGGTGTCGATGAAGGAGCCTCGTTTTTGGTCATGAAGCCATCTCTTGATATTATCTACATGTGACTCAAGGGGGCGCAATAGTGCGGTGCGGTTCGGACAATGCGATTTTGTAAATCAGTGACAGGTAAGCGCAAGGAGATATCGCATCCAAAGTCGAATAAGGATAAATAAATTGCACAGGTTTATTAACTGACAGACCAATTCTTGATTTTAATACAACTTTGCCTTGTTTATTTCCTGCTTTAAAAAAAAAAGTTTGTTCATCATTTTGCTCAATATCTGCCTACTGGTGACAGACAAATTGTGTCAAATTACTGTAATGTGGGTCTCCAGAATTAATAATTTTGATGAGATGCATATAATTATCACAACAAATGTATTTAAAGAGTAGAATAAAAGGGACCAGCACTGAAAAATATCTAATTTTGTTCATTGTATCTTTGGTCAGGTTTTATGACATCATTTTACATCCTATTTAAATTTTGTCCCATTTATGAAAGATTAATTTTGTGAAGTATAGACGCTCAACCTGCCTGTTCAACCTGTCATGTTATATATATATATATATATATATATGGCGGCATATTGGGCGAAAATACGGAACCTACTTTGACTCCCTTGGGTAACGACAAATAATTGTCAATCACCAAGAAAGAAAAAAAAAAGAAAAATCTATAGTGTAAATGCTTGCATTCTTTCAATATATACTTCCGATCAGTAGGAATCTTGATCTTTTTCCATTGTGCCAAAATCCCGACCATTGACCACTGGTTACACGTGCCGTGGACTGAACCTCGGTGTTCCGAACGGAAAGCGCTTGCCGTCAGGTGACGCACAAGAGAACAGAGATGCACAAGACCAGCCAATCAGTGTCGCACAATAGAATAGGCCACACTTCCAATATCCACATAACACAACAAACAAAAAATTCGGATCATCGACCCACCTTCACCGCGGCGCTACGCACGTCAAAGTTGCTTACAAATACCGCATTTGTCGTCTCAAAGTTTACTATATTTGTGTTTTCTTACTAAATCACTTTGTTAAGATAGATTTCCGAGGAACCTAAGACGTGCCCCTGCCTGGAGAAACGACCGCCCGGCCAGGCTGGTGTTTCCCGGCGGATGTCGTCACACAGACCGTAGTATATATACATAATACAGGGAGGAAATAAAGAGTCTTGTTGGTGTGGCGGTGATATTAATAGCCCGTCTTTCTGCTCAGATTCGTTGAGAGTTAATAATGAAAATTGGTGTTATCTCTTAAAAGGCGTCATTATTTACAGGGGGGGGGGGTGTCTGGGGTCTTCATTAGTTACGATTTTAAGGAAAAGGAAATCGATGCTTAAACGTGTTAGGGTCCTAAGTTTCGATTTGCGAAGTTATACTTATAGGCCTACAAATTACATTCACGGTTATAATGTTCCAAACAAACGCTTGCGGTAACCAATTGCTGTGGCACCTTACACTTTTCGCGAAATGTAAGCGTGTGTTTTTACCTGTCATAGAATGCCTCATTTAAAATAAAGCGGTCCCACCAATGCCAGTCACACATGCGACTGCGGAGACCCGAGGCGAGGGGCTTCCCATGGGGATTAACGCATTTTAGCAGATGAAATAAATGCACTTCAAGAAGTCATGAAATTATGTATTGAAAATATCTCAATCATGCTTTTCTTAAAGTTTGCACAGTTCACAGAAAAAAATTTGAACACTCTGTCAGTTAACAGGTTTTCAATGTTGACGAACACGCATCACCAAAATCTCCTTGTGGACCCTCTGTATCGTGCGACCCTCTCTGCAAAGATTAGTTTGTCATTAATATTTCTTTTTTATTATTTTATTTTTCACAATTAGATTAAATTTGAGAAGAAGATTATCTTGCAAATTTGTAATTCTTCAAATGATTAACGAACATGATGAAGTCCAAGACTGATTAACAACTAAAATCTTACAACTTTCACTATATTTCATTTTACTTTTATTTTCCACAAATTGATTCTTGTACAGCTTCGACATTTTTTTTAACATGGATGTGTGCATATGTTTCAACCAGAAATTGCAGACATGCAGGTATCTCTTGTCAGACAGTTTGACCCCTGTACCGGTCACTGCTGGTAAGAAAAAAAAATTATCAGAGGCATATATTTTCACCATCCACGTTGAAAGAAGAAGAAGAAGAAGAAGAAGAAGAAGAAGAAGAAGAAGAAGAAGAAGAAGAAGAAGAAGAAGAAGAAGAAGAAGAAGAAGAAGAAGAAGAAGAAGAAGAAGAAGAAGAAGAAGAAGAAGAAGAAGAAGAAGAAGAAGAAGAAGAAGAAGAAGAATTTAATGTGGATGGCAATGCTGGCAAATATTATGATAAAGATAGTCGTGATGATGGTGACAATGGTGGTCGTGGTGACGATGTTGATGATGCTAATGGTCACAGTGGTGGTGACAAAAACATGACGAAGGTCATGGCGGTGACAGTGTTAACAGTCATGATGACGACAATGATGGTCACAGCGATGATGGTAACAATATAAAATATGATAATGGTGTCAATAACAGTGTCAAAAACAAAATAACAACATTCCTATCACATCAGTGTCTATTAAAAACGCACAGCACATGAACCTACAAATCACTGGCAGGCGGCTGCAAAACCCCAGAAAACTCAACATGATAATGTTGTCGCTCTTTGAACATAGTATAACACCATTTGTTTCAATTTATTACCCTTTATTTTTCAACATGCGCAGTAAAATGGAAACTGCCAGTTACATGCTAAGTCAACATTATATTGTACATTGCATGTTTTATATATATATATATATATATATATATATATATATATATATATATATATATATATATATATATATGTGTGTGTGTGTGTGTGTGTGTGTGTGTGTGTGTGTGTGTGTGTGTGTGTGTGTGTGTGTGTGTGTGTGTGTATTTATACATATATTTAGAAGAGCCAAAGTAAGTATTTTTTTCAGCCTAAGGGAGTGCTGGTGCCATTAGACAATAAACCAAATACTAATGTTTCTTTGAGATGGCTAAACAAATTCGTAAAGGGCTAATTACTTTTTTTTTCATGAATTATATAAGCATCTTGTCGGATTCTGCAGCATTTACAGTTTTACTTGCCCATTTGGCTGTAAATTTTAGGGGCTAGGTCTCCGTCCGCGCGTCCGAGTACAACTAAAAAAATGGGCGGAATGCGATGGCCATTTTTTTTTCAAGATACATAGATTATTTTGCAATCTTGTCAGAACAAAAGCTTACATTGGCTGGCAGTTGCAGAAAACGTATGTAGCACACATTGTAATTTTGGGTTTGTTTTTTTTTTTTTTTTTTCGTTTTCACTTGGCATGCCTCATGAAAACCAATAATCCAATAGACTCGCTCCAAACACGTGTTTCTGCAACTGCTCATCAATGCAAGATTTTCCAAGCAATCTCATCATGTTCAAGCCTGCCTCCAATGTCTTTGCTGGTATTAAAGCGCATTTGACAAGCTCAGTTTCTGTAAAGACATATATTTACCGAATGAGTACTATATTTACTAAGTAATTTTTTTTATAAATCTTAGCTAGAAACAGGAAGGCTCCCTGCTAGAAATGAACACATGGAAATAAACCATAATAAATTAGAGCGGACCACCTGTGGTGTATAGAATTCTATCAAATAGACGCGGCAACGTGTTACACTTCCAGTGAAATAATGCTTGTAACTGAACAAAACGCAATACTGCTTTGTGATCACAAAAGCTCTCATCACGCGACGACCACCATCTGGGTGCAATATCCGGGAACTGAGGGGTGCTCAGGTGAACGCCATGCTGGCCCACTAGATCATGCCAGTTTGCGTATATTCTCAGTACTTCAGGAGAACGATTTATATGATACAGTTTTGCCTTCTCGTAGGTACACAATGATATTTATTTTGTTTTGCTAAAACTGTTTCTCTTTTTTTCTCCCTCAGTCTGCATGTCGGTCTCTTGCATTCTTTCGAAGTCCCCTTGGTGGTCTTACTTGCTGTGCAAATTCAATGACTTGATACACATGAATTTTCGAAGTTGCCTCTACGAATTAAGTATAGAATTTAGTTTGCTTATCCAAGATAAATTACTTTTGTTGTAGCATCGATCTCTTTATGCACACTGTCATTAAGCGTGGGTTATTGCACACAGAGATTTGTCAAGGTGGATTTTTTCCAGCTTGTAGTTCTGTCTTCAGCCAAGTCTCGTAAATGCACACGATGGAAGCTTTTAGTGCCCTTTTGTAAATTTTTTTAACCTAAAAGGGTGCTTTACAGTTCAAGTGGAGGAGAGAGAGAGAGAGTAGAATTTTGAATTGTTGAGGATTTCATGTCAATATGATTCCTCATTGTGCACGTGTATTTCCAATATTAATGATGGTTGAAAACGTCTTGTATTTTTCCAGAAAAAAATATAAATCCTGAAATATCTCAACGTTTTCTTCCTGGGAGCATTCAGTTGAACTGTACAGAACAGTCACCAAGGGAAAACATGCTCGACCAATCATTGTTCATGAAGGTCAGTTCTAATACTGTTATATTTTGGACAAGTAGAGAAATGATTAAACGAATCTTCATCCGGTCAGTCACAACAGAAAGCTGGAAAACCTTCAATTCATATCTATTTACAAAGGACAGTTCAACTGAAATTCTACCATTCGTATGCTGACGTGAGTGATTAAAATATTTATCTTTCCAATACAAAGAAGACTAGTTTCTCGTCTTTTATTTTGGTGTTTGTTTCATAGATCATAAAACGCTGAAACACGTTCTGATTCCATGGCTAACTGGCGGTAGTGTTGATGGAAAAGGAATTATTTGTATTTATTTGCTGATTTGGTGAAGGTGTTATTAAAAAATTCTTTCGTGACGGAAGTTTTGGGAGGTTCTTTCCTCTGGAATTACGGTAAATGTTTTTACGCGATAACCTGGATTCTCATTATTTGTTATTGGATACATCAACGTTTATTTCCTACTATCGCGTCTTTTCAATTATTTTTCCCCATTAAGTTTATTAAATACAACTTTTCATACAAAATTTGAGTCATTGTTTCAGTATATTTTGCAGCTGATTAAACTCCTCCTGCATAATTACAGTTTGGCTAAATGATATCACCATTTTCGGATTTTGGTCTGCTGACTGATATATATGTATATATTCTTTCAAGTCTGCTTCTCTGATCTGTCTCTTTGTTGACTTTATACTGTCAACGTCTCATGTTGGTAGCCAACTTTTAACTCTGCTCCACGACATTTGCAAAATCGCAGCTTCAAGTCTGGTCACCTTGAAGTGTTGCACTGGAATATTTATGTTCAGTTACATAGTTAAAATGCGGTTTGTAAAAATATGTTTAGGGTGATTTCTTGAGGTAACACTTTCTCGTGAATTGAACTATTTCAGTGCTGACTGCGACCAAACTTGAACTGTATAGAAGGACGTGCTCTGAATTATGATAAAGGTACAAGATTCAAGTTCCTTGCACAAAGTACCAGCATGCCTGTAGTTACGTAGAGTATAATATGCCAGGCCAAAGGCATTGTTTAGTGCCCTTTGGGCGCATTTCGCCCGAAGCACGCCTAGGAAAGCTGTTGACATCCAAAATGTGGCACTTAAAGAGTTAGTATTATTATTATGATTATTATTATTATTATTATTATCATCATCATCATCATCATCATCATCATCATCATCATCATCATCATTTATTATTATTATTATTATTATTATTATTATCATCATCATCATCATCATCATCATCATCATTTATTATTATTATTATTATTATTATTGTTATTATTATTATTATTATTATTATTATTATTATTATTATTATTATTATTATTATTATTATTATTATTATTATTTGTTAATGTTGTAGTTTGAATACCATTACGATTGACACTTTAGTAGGGGCTAAATTTTAACGTGTCACGTAATTCGTCTACAGTTATGGCAATACATCGCAAGAAGTGTGTTTGCCCCAAATCAATTTGTTATACATGCAGGGCTCTTGAATCAGCATTATGGTGGTTTTACTTTAAGAAAAAGCCGTTGAAAATCTCAGCTTTAGGATCATCATCATCATCATCATCATCATCATCATCATCATCATCATCATCATCATCATCATCATTTTTTATCTTTTTTCATCATTGACGTCATTGTTGGGTTTTTGTTACGTCCTAATAGATGATAACATAGTACACCATCAAGCTCTGACTTTGGTTTTATTGACGCTAACGTAATGACCAAGTTATCGATGACACTTTTCTTTGATTTTCTCCATTTTTCCTGATGACAATATCCTCACCTATTAAAGTGGGGCCACATGTACATGTCTAAACGTGGTCCCTGTTGTTTTTTATCGGAATATCTGCAGTAAATTCTGTGTGGGGCATTTTCTGCCAAGCTACTTAAGGTATAAGGGCTGCCCTTTTTTGTTTGTTGCTGTTTCACTGTTAGATATCAAGACTTTTAAAGGTGCATATCCTTCCCTTTTCTTCAACACATTCTCACACAAAGGGCGAATGTTATTAGTACCAGGGTGTCGTTCATTAAAAAGATAGGCGATATTACATTTTCTAACGATCCACCTGGCTTAATTTAATTACAATTTCATGCAATTGTTCGGTCAACAAAGAAACTGAACAAGTTGCAGTTTTGTGGCCGCCTTATTGTGTCTCGGCTGATAGATTAGCAAACGATTCGCTGCTATCGTAGAGGCTACGATGCTTTTTTTCTAATTGCACGTGCGTAACCAACTCCACTTCCGACTTTTGACCATTGATCAATGAACACTGTTGTCAACGTTGCCATAACGTTTTCGGAGTATATGAACACAATATACGTAGGTTATTTAGTTTTTGGTGCCATATAGAGGGGGGAGGGGGGTTAATGGCAGACATTTGTTCCTTGTACCTGCGTCCATCTTAAACACCAGCTTGTTCTTTAAGTCTATACCATAAAATAAAATGGCTACTCACTAACAGATCATATGTACGTCAAAGCTTATAACGTGCATGCATCTCTGTGACTATTTTTGACAGGGATTGCTCTTTTTCTTGTACATTGTAAACATTTTAGCAATTCCACTGATTGGGAGTACTCAATTTAGAACACCTGTTTATACGTATATGTCATCAGAAGAATCTATTCATCGTTTAGCAGTTTGATATATCCCTGGTGTTATTCCGTCAGCACGAGAATCTGTCAAAGCTTTCGTTTGCTTATGGCGTTATCTGCTTTAATCGATTCTGGGTCGTCAAGAATTGGAACGTAGACGTATTTAGAATCTAAAATATCGTTTACATGATGTCGATTTACAGCTTCCAGGGTCAGCACATTCAAACTTTTTTTCTACCTTTTACTCCTTTTCCCTGTCAAATGTTTAATTCTTAATGGTCCGTTGCAGCTTATTATTGTTTAACAGATTACTTTTGGGTCTTTCATAACGATAATCTTGTGCAGTAGGTCGTACACTACAAATATATCTTGGTGTTTTTCTGTACTTGGTCCAGTTTGTTTTTTAATAAAAAAAAATTGTCTCCGTTCCATACAATATTCTGTTAAACATGCCCACAGGTCTGATTCACCTAACTCTGTATTCCATAGATCGTGTAATTTGCCAGTGGATCTTTCAGTATTTGCGTATCAATATTTCATGTTCGTATGCAGTGTGTTTTATGCGATACTTCAAACCCGGCATTCAACATTTTAGGTCTTTCTATGTTTTCTTAGACGGGTATTTCGTAGTCCATTCGAATACAGTTATAGCATGTTTCGTTGGAATCCAGTGCTCTTTGAGTAATTGGAAATTGCTTACCTATTGTATAAGGACTGATTTTTGTTTAAAGGTCAAATCACTATCAGCTGTCTATTCTCAACTTTTCATATGGTTTACGAGTAAAATCATGATTATATATTTATATACATTTGTGTATGTCAATTGAGTATATCTATTCCATTTACATTTCTTGTCTTATTGAGATTATATATATTTTTCACTCAATGTAATCCCAGACAAATACGTTTGGCGGAATGATTGAGTTGACCATGCTATTTAATAATCTACAGTACAGTACATTTTATTTTAGGTAAAAAAAAATACAGAAAAAGACTCGACGTGTATCCCATTTCATGTTAAACGCTATTACTGATGCTTTCGCGGGAAAGGTATAACGTCAGAATCCAATGAGGATATTTTCAAATAAACAGCATTCGACTAAGTCTTTACACCAACATTATATGATTATTACGATGTGGTTCGTTCAGGGTTAAACATTTATCTACAAACTTGCACAGTGATAAATACGTGTTTCTGATCCCAATATCATTGCGCATTTCGCGCAGACACACAATATAAAAATGAAACTATATCATCAGTGAATAAATTATACAGTTTATCTTCGAATGATGTTGTTGTACTGTGGATCATTTTTTTTATACAAACTGTGTCCATTTTTAAGGGACCGTACTGACATACACTGTAAAGAGAAGGACCATTGTTCGACATCATGAGTAAGGCGATATGTAGTGAAGTCATGAAGATTTGGGCTTGGCACTGATACCGACCGGAGATGTATTTATCTTTTAAGCAATGTGTATATTCGTATTTGTACCTGTTTGACTATTTTTAGTTTAGACTCACCGGATTATCTTCAAAACCCCCCTGGTGCAACCGCAGGAAAGGGGCAGATTTCCCAAATAAATTATTATTATTAATAATTTATGGGTAACTCAATAACTCACGGAATGCGTTTTTTAAGTCAATAAATTTCCTGTGTCTCTGCGTTCAGGACAACTACTGCCTCAGTCCCATGTACATGCGACAAGTACAGCCTGGTAAGAAATGCAATGGGAGGTGAATTTCCTTGAGGCTGCGCTGATTTTTTTTTTTTTTTTTTTTTTGTTTGTTTGTTTGTTTTTATTTATTTTTGTTTTGTTTTGTTTTGTTTTGTTTTGTTTTTTTTTTTGTTTTGTTTTTGTTTTTGTTTTTGTTTTGTTTTTTTTTTGTTTTGTTTTTTTGTTTTGTTTTTTTTGTTTGTTTGTTTTTTTTGTCTGACATTTATGGACAGCAACATCTGGCCCCATTTCAAGTGACGTGAAAAATACACCAACCCATAAAAACTCGATTAACATATTTTTTTAAGCGTGGGCCAATAACCGTTGTAGGACCACATTGCGTTGTACTCATCTACGTTATAAGTTCTCATTAGGAGCAAATGCATCATTGAGTAGCAAACCTGAAATCAAGTACATGACGTAAGCATCTCCGAAGTTTCCATGGTTTCACAGCCTTGTATGAGCGTAATGCCACGCTTTTATCATTTGTACCTTTCCATTCTTAATTTGTGTGCTCTTGCCAAATGCTAACCCTCGATTTATGAAGTACACGTTTATTATGGCACTTCTTATCCAAAGATATTGTGTAATACTGGAGTAGAAATGTACATTTCACTGACATGTCGCTTCGTCACAACGAAAGAGTCTCTTGGACGTGTGACTTTATCCTTTTTCTGCATATTTAATGCTTTAATGTCCAAAATTTGGTGGTGCCTTCAATATTTTGCGCAGGAGTATTGTTTACTTGCACGCATAGATACACTCTGCATTTTTGCATATAGTTCTTGTGTTGCATAACCTGTACCAATTACTTCGTGCTTACATATACTTCTTGTCGTTGTGTAAAGTCCATGTGCACTTCCACGTAAGCGTACGAATACATTATTTTCTTATTTACTGTATATTTGGTGTGTGTGGAGACACAAATTCTAACAACTCATCTCTATTTCAACCAATTTGCTTTGTTCCTGTTACCAGTCAAGTACACTTGCGCTGGATTTTGCTAATTTCTATACATTCCAGATGGGCTGCAATTAAGATCAATATAGGGCGGCCATAAGTATGTTTAATGTAAAAGAAAAGACTTTTGAAGGTTCTATTAATTTCTTGTTTCCAGGATGATGTAACTCGGGCAATATGTTCACTGGTGTTTGTCTTTGCAGTATTGGCACTAAAGTGTTGTTCATGTTTAAGGCATATAACGGCAACGCTGCGCCCCCAGCGTGACATAGCCTGTGATATACATACCGATCCGGGCCTAGTTGGGACAGACAACTTCAAAAATTTGTCGTGCAAACACCAGAAGTCTCAGAAGTGACCACAAATCGGAAAACTATCCCTTTTAGCTAAGACCGCATTTCGATGTCATTATGGTATCTAAAACTTGGCTGGATAGTAATTATCCCGACGAATAACGTATGATAGAATGTCCAATCCTGAAAGACAAGCAATCGGGTCACGGGTGAGGTGTTGCGGTGTGTGTACGTGACACACTGCCTTGTTTTAGATGTACGACGCTGGAGGACGAAAACACTGACTGCATTTCGATAGAGAATCAAATTCGCCAAGGGGAAATTCTCACAAGCGTTTATTATCGTCCTTCTGACCAAACTGCCGAATGGCGCAATTCTTTCCTACAGTCTTTCTCAAATACAGTTTCTTTTGGCATTCGGAGAAATCCCCTTTACTTCATAATTATTGGTGATTTTAATGACAGCTGCAAGGAGTGGAATTCTGATCACAGAAACAGTGACCTGGGAGTCAACTTGTTTATTATTTTCATTGCACAAAATAATTTATTTCAGCTCATTAAAGAACCAACTAGAACAACCGAATATTGTCAATGTTTACTCGATCTTATAGTTACAGTCTCACTGGGTCTTATACTCGATTGTGGTGTGATTCCACATCTGATCATTCTGTAATGCACTGCACTTTATCTTTATCGGCTTCTCCGAATACACTCTTTAGGAGAACGATATAGAACTTTAGAAATGTAAATTTGTATGCAATATATGATTCACGCTCACAAGCGCCGTGAGACATTGCTTTCGGCCTCTTTGACGACATCATAGCCTAATAACATAATGGACTGATTTACTTTTTAGATTCCGGATAGTCGTAAACAAATATATATGCCTTTGAAAAACGTTATTATAAGACAGAACGACAAACCGTTGATGAACTCTTTGATTTAAAAGCTAACCAGAAAAGCGATACGCCATGGACACGTTTTAAGCATACTTCACTTGACGCTCACTACCAACTGTACAATGTTTCGGGCTCGCTTGGCTGTGATATATTATCGACTAGCCAGACGCTTGTTCCATGATGTAAAAAAAAAAGCGAAGTTTATTGAAGTTGAACGTAAAGTACAAATTATGAAGCAGTACCTTGACCAATATGTATAGCACGTATCATGATGAATAACTTTCCTATGCAATGGCTAAATAGCGTAAGTCTCCAAATATTAATTCCATGAGACAATGCCCAAGTCTCCACCCTTGACTTTTGACCAATAACATGACGTAATTCTCATTTTTGGCATCAGAATTCTTTGAACAATAGAGGGGCTTTTTATGAGAAACTGAAAGTAAAAATTAAAAAGTAAGTAAAGTGGTGACCAAACAAAAGTGTTTGACAGAAATAGCAATTTTACACGAAATGTTCACTTAACAACTTTTCACTCAGCACCCAAGGTCAACGTAAACAATTATGTTTCCCCTGTAATTTATAGAATTTGCCAAATTAAATGTGTTGCAGACATGCCTCGTATTGGCGTAGACTCTGGCGTGTCTCCTTTTTTGTCCCTTATCCGTCTTATTTTCGGCAAAATGCAACCAAAATTATGATCCATTACTATTGCTTGCAAAGGATACAATTCCTGAAGCTTCTTCTCGCAGTCATCTGAGTATTACTTTGTGTTCTGACTCAGGCTGGAAAACTCATATTGAGTCCGTCATAAGTAAAGCATCCAAGCATTTAGCTTCACTCAAAAGGTTATAATTCAAACTACCAGGAAATATCCTCATTACACTGTATCTCTGCATGATTCGTCCAATTCTTGAGCACAGTGCACTATTTTTATTACTTGTCGAACCGGCGTGTCAAAGGCCCTCGAAGCGGCCAGCATATGCACTGGTGCCGTGGGCCTTACGTCCCTGGACAAACTTCTTTCCGAACTGGGATGGCCTAAATTGAGTATCAGACGTCAATACTTTTACCTTGTAACGTTCTACCAATGTTTCATAACTTATGCCCTTCCTATCTCTCGGGTCTTGTTCCGACTGCCTTGGGAATCCGGTACATTTGATATAATTCAAGCTTAAGACAAGTCAAATGTCAAGCAAATCGCTTAAATACTTGTTTTGTCCCTTCTACAATTCGTCTCTGGAATTACTTACCTCCAGACGTGCGTAACTCTACGCCACTTTCCAAGTTTGAAATGCATTTGGAACAATTTCTGCAAGCTATCGATATATTACCACTCTACTATTCTTTTATAGCCGCCCCGTTAACATATGTCCGACTCACTTGCGCCTGGGCAATGTATGTCTTCTAAATCAAACTTATTCCAGAAAAACGCTGTTATATCCCCCATATCCAAATGCAATGATTCAGAAGAGTCCATGTCTCACTTCCTCTTATACTGCCCCCTATTCCATACCCTTAGAGATACGTTGCTCCGTGACATAAGAGATTTAACAGCACCAGGACTCCATCCCTTTTTCAGATGCATCTCGCTACAAAACGCCTGACAGATATTTGGCATGTGGGTTAACTGATCAGACTGATAGGTAGTGAAAAAATATTTATGCTGGTACAAAATTACATTATTTGAGACAGATTTGTATATTAGTACCTGTCCCCACCGTTTATGTATATTTTGTATGTCCTGTTTGTATTGTATGTACTATAATGCGCGTCTTTTGTCTATAATACCACTCGTTGAGCACATCTGGTGTACTATTTCAGTGATCTAGGTTGAATGAATATGTTAAACTAGCTTAAGTCCATCAAGTTGAAGTGTATCATGACCTTCCTGCTGCAATATGCAGTCTGAATTTTGATAGCAGCTCATTCTGTGTTTAGTTTAGTTTAAAACATATTTATTTCAAACTGGATTGCCCAATAGTACAGAGAGTGTTACCAATCGAAGGGTTCTCCAGACACGGAGACGCACAATATATATGTACAAGACACACAGGACGAGACATTACAAGGTTGAAAACTATGCACTTACACAGGCTATGTACATGTATGAACACAAGAAATAATTTTGTACATGTGTGCGTTGACAATATTCTTTAACCAAAATGAATATGCCATCGGAGGCGACTGAAGGCGAGGGCAACAACCCGACTAAGGCCCGCCCACCCAAGCAGTACAACCCACAGGGATTGGCCTTTCACAGATGGCATCGGCGATAGATGCATAATGCATGCTGGTAGGCGCGGCCGAAGCACGATGGCGACACACACACACACTGCCACTGTGGAGCCGCCATTGCGCCCAGCAGCTCGAGTGTATCCTCGCCGCCTTGTCGATGTCCACCCCCTATTGTAAGTCAGCCCGTGAGAGCAGCTACGGTAACATCTTTGAAAAAATAATAAAACAAAAAAAAAAAACAAAAGCAAAAACAAAAAAACAAAAACAAAAACAAAAACAAAACAAAAACAAAAAAAAAAAAAAGAAAAAAGAAAAACAAAACAAAAAAAAAAACAGAAAAAAAAAACAGCTGATGTACATGTACTTCTTTACACAAGTATTCACCGATAAGAGGTACCCAAACACTTATCCAGGAACCCAAACACTTATCCATGTGAGTGAAACACTATGATTAGGAATTTGCATGAACACACTTGAAAGAGAAAAAGTTCAATTACCATGCGAAACGTCTCCATTCAATAAAGAAGTTTTGCACAGCCTTGAAGATTAAAGCGTTACATTCGTCTGAAGCTTCTTTACACCCAAATAAAAAGATATTGGCTAGTCTATCACTTGCAACATGTAAAATTAAATTTGGATGTACACCAGGGGCTAGCAGTGGAACAGTAATACAGAGAAGCTTCATTCTTTCCTTGGCGGATCTTGGACAATAGAGACAGAAATTTTTGAAATCCTCAGTAGGATGGGAGCAGTCACATGTGGGTCTCTGGATGATATTGACTCTATAGAGGTCGGGATTGATTTTTGAAAAGCCTAGTCTTAACTGAGTATGGCAGATACTGGCAAATCGCTGGCTGTGAGTATAGAAAATGGGAACTACGTCAACTGCAAGCAGAGTGGTCTTGAGCTTGGACATAAAGATCTGAAGGGATAGGGAGTCTCTGATATCAGACGGGAGATTGTTCCATTGTTTGATGGCATCAGGGAGGAAAGATTTTTCTAAACATAGGGTTCTGCATTTGATGGGGCGCACGTTACTGGATGACCTATGATGGAGCATACGACCTCCCGGCGCGGGAGGAACAAGGCTGGAGAGATATGTCGGAGTTAGTTTATTATACATTTTGTAGAAAAGAGTCAGTTTAAAGTATTTACGTCTGCTGGCCAATGCTGGCCAACCAAGTTCCTGTAAGAGATTAGCTTGGGACGTGTGTCTTAAGGCACCGGTAAATATTTTGGCTGCCTCAAACTGAATTGACTCAAGTAAGTCACACAGGCCTTGCCCACAATTGTCATATATTACACAACCATATTCAAGCATGTAATGGGCCTAACCATTGAGAAATATAATCTTTCCAGTGTTTTTCGGGATAACTTTAATTTGCATCTTCGAAGGAGGCCAATGCTTTGTTTGTGATACGCGTGATATGAGCACGCCAAGAAAGATTGTTAGCTAAAGTAATTCCAAGGTGGGTATGGGTATCTTCCTCTGGTATGGCGGTACCACCTAGGAAAGCAAGGGGGTGATGGGGTTTATTAATTTTGGCCGAGAAAATAACTGAAATGTATTTTATGGCATTAAAGACCAAGCGCCATAGTTTACCCCAGTGGTAAATAATTGAAAGATTAGCGTTCAAATGGCGTTCTGATTCAGTGGGGTTTTGAACTATCTCAAGTATACTAGTGTCGTCAGCGAAAATGCGGACATCACAGGTCAAATCATCTACAATATCGTTTATGTAGACAAAGAATAATAATGGGCCTAATATTGATCCCTGAGGTTTTTAATTTTAGTTTCTATGCAAGGTTTATTCTTTGGCCGAATGCTGACTTCTTTATACGGGATAAACTCTTTGGCAGTAGTTAAGAAAAGGTCGGGCCAGTAAAATACTACATCATCAATAGAATCAAGCACGTTAAAGGCAGTGTTCCAGGGAGCAGAGGATAAAGTAGAATTAAGACCTTGAAATTCAGCTTTTTTGAAATTCCATACACCTCTTTTGAACGAGCGGTCTTTATGGTCGGGAAGTGAGACGGAACAGAAAACAACCGAGTGGCCAGAATTTGAAATGGGGGCTAAGACTCCACTGTCCAAGATAAGTCCAGGTGAGTCAGTAATTAAAAGGTCCAACAGACTGGTAGAGTACTCGTTTATTCTAGTGGGTTCATCTATTAGCTGGAAAAGATTAAATTAAGCAACGAGGTTGAAAAGAGCTATACCTAGTTCACTATAATGTAAAACGTTTTTATTAATTCTTCATGTCATACTGACAATTAGAATTGATACAACAGACCGGGTTTCTGTTTATAAAATCAATAATGCATGCATACTGGCTTCTCGGAATTTACAGAGATTACCGATGGATACTGTTCATATGTAATATCGACGACGAAAATGGTGATAAAATCAGCAATGGATACTAAGAAAAAGACAACGCTGAAAACAAAAAGAAAAATAGAGTCAAGGTAGGCTTTACACGAAGAGAAAATGCTACAAACAACCGCAAAAATATAAAATTGTGTCCCCTGTGTAGATATGCCAAACGGTGGTTCTTATGATGCCCCAATTATTATTATTATTATTATTATTATTATTATTATTATTATTATTATTATTATTATTATTATTATTATTATTATTATTATTATTATTATTATTATTATTATTATTATTATTATTATTATCACCGTCACTGTTACTATCATTATCATGATTATTATTTTGTCAATACGGTAGGAGATGCACTGAACAGACTACTCATCCAAAGGACAATTTCAAATCCAATGGCGTCTTAATTCTTAGTGTTTTACTCAGTTGTTTATGTATGTGTTGTAGCTATTTTTATTCTGCATATATTACTATACATTCAGTAAATATTGCATGACTGCAAGAGTGAATGGAGTGTAAAAGGTTCGGTCACCGAAAATAGTATTTCTACCAAGTATGTAACAGAATAGATATGAATTTTTTTAATTGAATTGGTGTTTATTGTTATCTTTCTTATTGCTGTTCTCCCTATACCTGTCACTTATCTTTCAATGATTCCAGTTAAACCACTTATACCTTTCATTTGTCTTTTGGAGTGTTTGTGGCAGGCAGACGTAAATGTTTGACTGGTTCACCTCACTTTTTACAGTAGGTGAATGAGTGGTCGAAAGAAAAAAAGAACGAACAAATAAATGAAGTGGGACCGGACATGGAACCGTACTGGGCAAGTGTGTCGTTTTAACGACGTGTCCCATTATACCATTGGGTAAGTCGGAACAACGATGCTTTTCTTTGAATTTGTCCAATTACTGTTGCATGCGAGGAAAACACTAATGAAGAAGTGCATGGGAGCTTACAAATTGTTGAAGAGCACGACGTTTAAAGTACACGCGGATGTGAATCTCGTGCAATCATGTACAAACAGCATGGTTTGAAACAAAGACACCTCTGGTAGTCGTTGGTTCTTGTGTCAGAATGAATAGCAAACCACTTCAACCTCTCTGCGTAGTGGTTTGTTATTCCTTGTGTAGCACGAATTCCCTGCTATCGGTGATGTCTCCTTATTGATCAGAGGGACCACAACAACAACGCATGACGCCTTCTTGACTTGAGTTAATTCATCTGTCAATATGTTTGGAAGGAGATGCTTTTTTTTTGTAACGAATGATTGACCCCCAAGTCATCTTAGTCAGGTGCATCTGTATAGAACTTTTCCGCGTTAAAATCAACAGAAAGTGGCTCCATGTCTTAAATGCCGCCTGCTTCCTTTCTCTCGTCGAGAATGGCATGCAATTAGCCAATAACGCTACCCTTGTCACATAGTGGCACTGCACCCACAGTTTCCAGAGAGTTAAAGCAATGTCTAATGTTTCACCAAGTTTCCTACGCTAAAAATAAGCTTCCAACCTCGTTCCTTTTCGCGCGATGATTGCTCCGGTTAGAAGATGCTCGATAATAGAAGAGAGCACGAACAGAAGCTTCTACTGCTCTCCTGTAGAGGGCATTTCATTCATTCAGGGCTAGAGTTGTGTATTGCTATTACTTTTCATTGTAATTTACAGCCTAATAACATTAAAACCGCTCGTTGCAGAAACACCTATATTTGTGTGGTAAAATTATGTACATAGCTGAAATGTTCATATAAATTTCATTTTTGCAGCTTTAAAAATAGTCTTTTAATTTTATGTTAATTCAACATGCAATCCAATGGGAATACACATCTCTAACCCTGAAGAATTCTGAGTATTGGATTGTGTATTCAGCTGAATACACAGAAAATTGGTGATTGTGACCTCTCCTGTTAGCAGGAGGCTTCAAACAACAGAAGTCAGAATGGCATTTATGCTTACTCTTGCAAGAAGTTGTCTATATGTACATTTGTCACGGGCATCATACATGTTTGCTTTGAATAATTTTACCTGTAAAGTCCAAATCAGACCAAACCTTATAATAATAGGGTTACCCGTCCGGGCTAATATACATCCCAGCATGATTACGTCACCAGAAAGTAGAAAATTCTTGCAGCATTTATATGCTGAGTGACATTACATGTACATCACGTGGAAATAGACATTTTGAACTGATCTCAAATTATCGAACTTGTAATTTGGACGAGATTCTGATATTAAATAAAAACAGAGCTCAAGTATTTTTTTTCTTCTTGCCAGTTGAAAATGGCATAGAGTCTGCATCTTCTGAGACGATGCACACCCTATCCTCCGTATAATGTTCACTCACAATGGGTTTCTGACCAGACCTTGCAAAGCTTTCAGCATCCATTAAAATCATTCTTTATGTGTATTTATTTTGACGTTTGTATGATATCCTTGTATTGATGTACATTACTTAATATACAGTTGCAACATCTTTGTGAAAGATCAATAACATTATAATAAGTATAACTGTTGGGCTGTCTGCCAAAAAGGTGAAAATATGGTAACCTCGCGGCAACTCACTTGCAACTTTAACTGTTTCATTTCCACAATTTGGACTAAACACACTTTGGAGGCAATGTGCTCAAAGCGCCGATGAAAGCTGTTGACTTGGACTATTCTTTTCTATGTTACCGCGGGCAAGCTGGTACTGCAATGTGTTTGAACAATAATGGTTTCCCACCAACTTCAATAAAGAGGTTAACCCCACAATTTGACCACAGATATTTCTAGCAGTTGGGGGGGGGGGAATTCCCAAAATTGAAACAAAAATAACATCCATATAAAATTCAGGAATCTATAGTTCTGACAAATTAATATGGCATCTACCGATAAACAGATCTTTGATATATAAGGAATAAATTGTCGGAGCACATCAATCAATTACGCCTTTTACTCTCGGTAAACGTTTTACCTGCTTTAATGTTTGAGTCACACTGTTGAGCAAAATCTATTTGTGTTGACATGCAACATGTTTCGCACGTAAAATCCACAAAACATTCCATGTTATAAACTATGTTTTATTGTTTTTCTTTCTTTCTTTGTTTGTTTGTTTCTTTCTTTCTTTATATATTTCACATAAGGTATCTCGGTGCTATCTCGGGGGGGGGGGGGGATTTCCAGAAAATTCAGCAACTGTATTTATACTGTGGCTAGTTGCAGACACGTGTTTTTAAGTGCACAATTTTACACATACACACATACACACACACACACACACACATATATATATACATATATATATAATTATGTATATATATGTATATATATATATATATATAGAGAGAGAGAGAGAGAGAGAGAGAGAGGAGAGAGAGAGAGTTAACTATAACCATTACACATATTCACAAAAAGAAAAAAGGCAGTTATATATACATGTATTTATTTCCCTTGCATTATTGTATCATGTATACATGTATTGTACATTTATATGTCTGTACAAGCAATGTTTATTCCTATATGGGGGTACACCGTTGCCTGAGCGGTAACAAACTTTGGCTTTCACCCCTGCGACCTGTGTGTACTCCATATGCGCATTGACTACTCATCTGAACCACAAAAGGTCTTACCCTTTCAGCAATGGCCACTTCGCTACAGAGACACTTTTTCCCAATTCGAATGATGCCCACCGAAGAGAGGCTCTACCGCACAAACAGACCTAGGAGTTCTGTGTATATCGGAGAGTAACTTCCCATGATATTAGTTCAGAAATGTCAGATGTCTATAATTGGCATGATTTTAACCGCCACAAACTTTCACTATCGTTTCGTCAGATGAGCCAACAGCGATAAGTTAAGAATTAAAGTAGGACTGACACTCATTTATGCACCAATAGCAGTTGGAATTACACATGTATGTGTTCTATTTTTGAAGACACTCCAGAAGTCTTTCTTAAGACCCTTTCTTAGGTAATTCGTTATAAAACAAAACAGCCAATGAATATTATAAAAATTAATGAGAGGGCGGTCATAGCGTCGAGCTAGAACAAGCCAGGCCACGAAGCGGTCCTGGAGGGGTGTGAAGACAGGTGTCCTTTAATTTTTGCAGGGTTCCGGTCGCATCTTTCGGCGGCGCTGCGGTGCTGTCAAAAAAAAACACACCGGCCAGGCAACAGCCACCCGAAACACGCAGGTACACTTTGATGACACGTGTTGCAGTAGGTCTACGGCCGGGCAGCAGTGTCGGAGGACGATGAACTGCGCTGGCAGCTGTGGTACAGAAGTCTGGGCGACAGCCAACAGAGGAACAGAGTCGAAATTCATGTTGCCTCATGCAGCCAAATGTTAGCAACGATAGTGATTTTGCCAGCTTACCCACTTGGACTACATAATAGATCCATTGCATTACGCTGCATGTAGAATACAGCAGTCTAAAATATTTTTTTATGTTTTTTCATATCTACTGTCAATATACTCTGACACATAAAGTTTACTTGCATCTCTATGATACACTGAGCAAAAGCTATTCCAATTCCAATGGACAAGCTTCTTATGATGGGCCAACTGGGCAACTCAGACTTCTTGCATATGGAAAAGCTTCCGTGCTGCTGTTCACAGCAATGTTCTGACAGTAGGCCTGCCTGTCATCGCTGTATCATGCTGCAACATATGCTATCAAAGTATACCTGCTTGTTTCGGGTGACTGTTGCCCGGCCTGTGTGTTTTTTGACCGGCACTGCAGCGCTGCCGAACGGATGTCGGATGCGATCGGAACCCTGCGAAAATTAAACGACCCTTTCTTCACTCCTCTGACTGCTTCGCGGCCGGACTTATTCTAGTTGGACGTTATGTTATGTTATATTATGTTATATTATGTTATGTTATGTTATGTTATGTTATGTTATGTTATCAATTACAGCTACAGTTAGGCTGAAAGCCTGTTAGCTTTTCCGTTAGTCCATTCGCTTTAATTAACATATTTTGTGTTTATCTTAGTGAGTATTTCAAGTCTATTGCATATATATTCGCTCCATATCTTGACCAGCCGCTCTTTAAAACTATTCAAAGACGGTGCTTCGACAACATCACTGGGTAAATTGTTCCATGTGTCTACAACCCTGATTCTAAATAAGTTTTGTCTACATGATGTTTTACAGAAACGTTTGTTTCAGCTTGAACTTGTGACTTCGTGTAGTGGTACCATTGTCCTTAAGAAGCAGATCCTTGTTTGTATTGTATACCCATGCATACATTTATACACGTCTATCATATCTGCACGAACCATCCTGTAACTCAAGCTCGGTGGTTTCAATTTTAAAAGCCACTCTTCATACGGTAACGTTTTCATGCCAGGTATCAGCTTAGTTGCTCTTCTCAGAACTCCTTCAATAAATAAAGCGCCCCTCCATTTATTTTTATTATATTCATTAGCTATTTTGTTTAATAACGAATTAACTAAGAAAAGGTCTTAAGAAAGACTGATATTTGAGATTAAAAGTTTAAAATACTCCCAGTTTTCCATGAACATAAAAAAAGTTAATAACAGCGTGTCTTTCTATGCGCGCACACTGATTTGTATGTGTAGACAAATTATTTTTACAGATGAGAGTGTTAATCTAATTTTAATAAATAGATTTGTGCAATAGGCACATGAAACGAAGTGGAGATAAAAATGTTAGACGTTTATTTTTTGATAATTATGCACGCTCTGAAAATTTCAATGTTGAATACCTTCAAGAATGGGACTCTTTTCTTCCAAGCTGAAAGTGCGCTCAAGGAAGGATATGCATCAAAACAAACAAGCACACACAGATTTGACTTAACTGCAATATATTTTTTAAATTATAGATTATGTAAAATGTATAGTTTGAGACGTGTTTGTTGATATCAGGCAAATTGCATTTGGGTATATTGTTCGGCACAATATCCCATGTACGCCGTCGGGATGATGGTATTGAAAATTTGGCCTAAATTAGTTGTGAAAGGATTTCCATGAACCTTCTGCCTTTGTTTGGTATTGTCGCTATAAATAAATGAAACTTCAGTGAATAATGTACGGAAGACAAAGGAGGGGATAACGGATTTACCTTTATAGATGACTAAGCCTGTTAGGTGCAAGAATAAGCTCTCAGATTTCACAATTTTGTAAAATAGATACAGGCGTCCTATCAATTTCAATTCTTAGATTTGTGCTACATGCGCATCCAATGAAATGATATGACAGTTTTATAGAACTTACCGGTAGATTTATGTTGATAGTACATACCTCTGAGTCTTAAGTGATAAATATATGTAAGTGCATTCTACATACAGGAGTCAATACTGAGCGGAAGGGAGAAAACTGCTGAGGGTTAAAACCATGATTCTCACTGGTCCTGAAAGGATGCATAGCCATAGTCAGTACTTGTGATATAATGTTCTATTTATTAGGTACTAAGAGCACTGTGTAAAATGGCGCTTAAAGTCATATGCGCTCGCCACCGTCTATGACAGTTGGAGGCAAGTTATCAGTACAATTCACCAATAGGAGCGTACTGTTCAAAAGCATGGATCTATAGCAGCGAGGTGTGACGATATGTGGACTTGTGTCTAATGTTGGCAGGAGTCAGTCTATGCATGGACGCTGTTCTAGAATGTATGCCACTATTTTCACTTCACGGTAACAGTCGTGCATGTTGGATTGATCGGAGCTTCCTTGACACCTTGCAATTGACCAGCCTTAAGAAAACCAGTGGTACTGGCTGTTATTGGTCTATCTGTCAGGCTGAATCAAAGGCTGATAAGAACTGGAATATATAGCAGGTATATACACATATATGTAAAAGATTATCAGCGGACCTGCAAGTAAGTTGCTATTTCTTAAAAAAAAACTGTCATATATATATATATATATATATATATATATATATATATATATATATATATATATATATATATATATATATGTATGTATTTATGTATATATGTATGTATGTATGTATGTATGTATGTATGTATGTATGTATGTATATAAAGAGAAAGATAGAGAGAGACAGAGAGAGACAGAGAGAGAAGAAATGTGCACCCGGTGTTTCGAACATCAAAACCGGATCCATTTGATACCAAACAGACTGTGTAGCTATATTGGAGTCCTTTTCGTGTAATGCCTATGCAACCATCAGATTATCGCTTTTTTTTAATGGCAAATTATTGTAAATGTGGTTATGGTAAAATTATTCAAGAATTCCGGGGGAAGGTTTTTTTTTTTTTTTTTTTTTTTTTTTTTTTTTCGTTTTGCCTCGCAGAATACCGTTACTTAATACACTGAGGCGGTTTAAATTTATTATTGAGGACACAATTTTCAAGAAATCATACCACCTGATAACAAGGTATTTCTAAATGTTACCTTTTTCGCTAGCTGGCGCTTTATACTTTTCTGACTCTTTGTCCCTCTAAACTGCCAAAACCGACCGATCATTGCATGTCGCCTGCTTCAATTTTTCACAGCTTGATCGTGAAATATAAATGGGGCGTTGGGCTAAACATGTGCCAAGGAAATTTGCTGAGTGCCAAGGAATGTTGTTAAGATTTTGTCTAACAGGTTTATGGTTTGGCCGTAAATTCTGTAAGATTCGGAAAGGTGATTACAGTTGCTGAACTTACTTGCCAAAAGCAATGACGGTGTAACGATGACGTCATTTTCCCCCAAAAATATGCAGAACTACCAAAGTTTTGGTGGTCCTGTTTAGATTTCCAAACACCATTAAATGTGTGTTATATGATTTGCAAAAAAGCTTCTACTAAATGAACGGTGATATTGATCGATGACCTTCACCCTGAAGCACAAGTTATGCTGTAGGTACACTAAAGAGACACATTAGTGCAGGTACAAAATTCCGACAGGTGACTTAGAGCTCGACACTTTCCTAAACAGGAGGGCTACAACAATCTTGCGACAAATGTATTTTTAGTGACGTCTAGCAACCATACTGCCCAAAGTACAACAGGTACTTCTCAGTACCTTCTTACAATGTTTTTAGGGCAACATCTGCAACAATATAGATAAAAATACCAACTGATTGGTTCAATTTGTCGTATTTGGCAGTTTAAGAGATAATTCAGGTAACTAGGGAGACAGAACGGCATGTTATTGTTCAGACACACACAAATGTAGAAAGCATAGCTTCCATTAATAATTTTGTTTCCTTACAAATTTTCTTTCAATTACCCTTGTCATTGAGCACAAAGTCACGTTGGCGTTGTATATAGAAGAGACAAGCTCATATATTGCAGAAGCGCCTTCTTAAAGTGGCATATATTGGAGACGTTGCCTGCTGAGGTAAAACAAAACATAGCTAACGCTTTTATCATACCGTTTGTCAGTTTTAAGGAAATAGATTTAGGAGTCCCAGGGATTGCTTCCCAGCAGGTTACCGCTTCAATGACAGGCAAAAGTGTCGAACCATAATGTTTTGATTGAAGTTTGAAGTTTACCATCAGGTTCATCCATTCAATTTTAATTATTGTAACTAGTACTATTTGTTTGACATTTTTGCATGAAATGTGTAGAATTATAATTCCCATAATATCATTGGTCTCCCTGTTAAAGATGTATTGACCAATGACCTGTACGTTTCACTGCATGTGCGAACTGCGAAATCAATCTAAAATTCACTGCAATTGCGCGTGGTCAAAGATAAAATATGAAAAGTTTTGTGCACAAACATATTAATATGTTACTTCCTCGATGATGGCACTGAAGGGAATAACCATCGCCACGCATTGTATGTGTATCCTTCCATCCATCTGTAAACGTTCGTGTGTGTTAACTCTCTGAAGAAGAAAAATTAAACGTCGAGTCCTGGATCTTCCCGAGCGGGATCGGGATCTCGTGACAGTCAAATTTTGCTTGCATGCAATTTTCAGATACCATACATGCAGAGGTCCCTGTCTTTAGAGACCACTCTAATGAGACACCACCTGCGTTGGAAAACCACCTTTTAAACATACTTCGCTTTGTACTTTTCTTGCTGTTAATACCTAATATGAGAGACCACCTGTCTTGCAAGACCACAATGGGGTCATCCCTGGAGGTGGTCTTTCAAGACAGATTTCACTGTACTTTTAAAGGTCACAACGGTCAAGTAAAGGAAACCATGTCAATATGACCAGAGACCATATGAGAGCACAACTTTGCTCCATCTGAATTACTCACGATGTAGAAAAAGTGAAGGTCTCATGGTTTACTCCAGGTATATCAAAATAATGATACCATTTTCACTGAAGTGCACCACGATATATGCACAATCCAGCATAAAAAGGTTACTGACGTCATCTTTGTTGTGTCCATTTGCCGACAACCGAACAACCAAAGCTGATAAACATAAAATACTGAGCAAGAAAAAAAATGTGAATGTAACTTCTATAGCTATGATTAATATAACATTCCTTTGACGACTCACGGTTATTGTTTTCCTATGGTGAATATTATTTATTAATCTTGGTACCAATACTTCACTTGCTATTGATAGTATACAGCCATAATTAAATTTAATGTTTAAATTCATACTGTTGCTTCAGGAAAGGCATTTCACCTTGTTGTGTCACTTGGGTTGCTTACCATATTGTGCCCAATAATTTTATGGGTTTTTGACTTGTCTTTTTTATGCTTGAACAAAGTGCTGTTTTATCCTGGCTTTATTTTCTATCTGCTGCCTGGTGCATGGTGTGGTAGTGACGTACACGCGGATGTTTGTACTGAGAGGCCTGTGTACCTCTATGCTGTGTTGTCTACACATATTGTAAATCTTGAGCCGAAGTGAAATACTGTAATTAATCGTTTTTGTCCTGTCTGTTGTCTTTAAATGACGGCATAAAATAGTAAACGCGTGTACTGAGACACAAGGTAATCATGTCCAAGTTATAAATGTTAATACAATGGGTAGTTACGTGCGTTTAGATTACCCGACATGCTTTTCGATAAGTGAGCCGAAGAAAGCTATTGACTTGGGTCATTCTTTTATCCTCGCAAATATACTTATCCTGGTAATCCAAGGTGGATGGCACTGAAACTTTTACACCTGCCAGTTTCCTGGCAAAGAACAGATTTACGGAGACTGTTCGACATTGATGTCTAATTAGCCTTGACTCTATATTCCATAGCCTTGGACTTAGGTCTCATCAGTGTCAATAATGTGCAAATTATAAGACAGACACACGCACGCACACACAGACACACGCACACGTGTATGTGTGTGTGTGTTTGTGTGTGTGTGTGTGTGTGTGTGTGTGTGTGTTTAATACTCGGTTAACTATTATACAACAATCTTACTTTCTAACTTATACAATTTTCCTGGCGCAATAATCGACACGGAAAACAATTATCCAGGACAATTAAGTTCCGTTGAAGTAATTATATAATTCATGGTGCCTTTGTTTTTTAGGTTGGCGTCGCTGCTGAGTATTTTTTGTATGATTTTTCCCAAAATAAACCAAGGAACTATATTGAGAAGTGTTAGCAGACAGAAAATTGTATGGCGAAACGAAAAGACAGAAGTGTTCCAAGTAGCTCTGATATTATGCCATGTGAAACCAACTACCTGTAATAAGCTTTATACATTGGTATGCATCGATCGGGATTGATAGTCTGACAAATGGTCAAAAAACTAATGCAATATAGACGAAATGAACTTGGAAGTGTTTACAAGAAAATTGCGTTAATCTTGACCTTGACCTTACACTTGATGTACGAGGGGTTAAAAGTTTGTTATTCATACTAATGGCGCGATGAAAGGCGATATTGCCACGTCCCCATCTCTTGCAACCACAAAGCTTTCGTACTACTCCTACTGAGGTAGCCATGTTAGTCTGTTACTTTTGTAAAGATTGTCAGTAAGTTCTCTGGGCACCGACCATTAAATACAGTAAACGCATGGTTGAGCCGCAGCTGCTAAGCCCTGGAGGATGCATTGAAAAGTCCACTATTCCAAAGTCATCCCTCATGCAATCCAATACGACTCTTAGAGTAGAGCTATAGGATGAGGCGGACGATTTCGTATTGCGTAATTTGAAACCTCTGTCAAAGTTTTATTCTCAGTTACTGGAATACCGACCACAAACTGTACGGGCGAAGAGCTGTAAGTTGAATGGGTGCTGAATAACATACTAGCTTTGAAATATAGAGAGCTGCCCTGTCTAAACAAAAGTTTCGGTTTGTTTGGTAACGCTAAATCAAAGTCCTTGACGTTTTTGTGAAGAGCACACAACTCTTCTCGGCTCTCAGCAGCAAAAACCTAAAGAAGTCAACCGTCTTCTGCGCCAGTTAGACACGGCGCTCCAAATCATCTTCTGTACGCCCTTCATGCGAGTTGATTGTTTCACACAGTAACTTCGAAATTGTTTTGTGTCAGATGGTGGCTCCTCGTTTACTCTTTCGTGGCAAATTTAGACCAAACCCGATTGGCTCTGAATTGACGAAACGACACCAGATTCATGTTCTTTATAAACCGCACGTCCATACCAGCACCAGCATAGACTGTTGCAGAGACCCTACAAGGTCCACATCAACTACTTTCCTCGGTGCCTTTGGGCGTCGAGGAAAGCCGTGGACCAAATCAAAACTTGGCAGTAAAATGAAGTAAAGACAGTTCATTGTTGACCAGTTTAACTCAGAAAAACACGTCCCTGTTTAGTTCAAGCTGCACACAGAACAATTGAAATCGTAGGGGAAACAGTCTGTCTTTTGAGTGTTCTTATATCTATATGGACGCACCGTGGGTTTGCCCCGGACCACTGGTGCCCCCGATGTAAAGGGGTAGTTTTTCCGCAATAAATTATTATTATTATTATTATTATTATTATTATTATTATTATTATTATTATTATTATTATTATTATTATTATTATTATTATTATTATTATTATTATTATTATTATTATCCTCGCATTGGTATTTATTACTATTTGAATAGCAAATTAAGTGACCGAGTTTGTAGATCATTAAAACATAACCTGTTGTGATCAAATCGTAGTATAGCAAAAGAGAGCAAACCAGATTCTTTTCGTCTATCTTTGAGCCACACGTGTATACTTACATGTACACCCTGACCAGAGTGTGTGTCTAGAGTTTACGGCACGATGATAGACATACAGTTTAAATTGAACGGCTGTTTCTGGGACCATGGAATTTGGCATGAAGCAGGAACAATCGAAGAAATAAGGATTAAACTATCATAAACGGTTTCACATTAGTTTAGGTTTTAAGAGTATTTTTCAGTATGGAGCCTAAATCAGGCTTTGTGGTGATAAATCAGATCTAGGAAAACAGGTGCCATGGCGCCGCATTATCCTGATTGCAAACCAAAAAGAAAGAGATAGAATGTGCTCTTTTAAAAGACATGCCCCCAAACTTTTGTCCGCACTAAAAGTCATAATTGCGCAAAATATCGCCTGCATAAAATGGTCCTGCAGCTTTCTCGATAATGAGGACGCTTTGAAAGAGGACGCATAATTCCAACACGGAATGATGTTAAGCGGTCATTTACTTTCTATTTGCGCCTTCGGTCAAGGCAAGCCCAGAATTATGACTCAGGGCTTTCACTTAACCACAGCAAATCACGTTAGAACACTTGGTCATGCGCTTCCAAAAACCTTACTCTTCAATGGGTGACGGTGCAGAATGATGAAAGTCAAAATTTTAAAGATATATTATTTAAGACTACCAGTTACTGTTCACCCTAGTTACCCGCGAAAGTGTGAAGAGTGGGGTTAAATGACATACGAGTTGCGTAATGTATAAAGAATATGGGTCAAAAATTTGTTTACTTTGATTTCGAGAAAGGGTAGTTTTGTTAGTTTTGCCCTCCTACCTATCTCTTTGCTTGTCAGGCAGATGAAGTATTACCAACACGTACACCACCCATTTAACTGTTCAGCGCGACAGCCTGGGGATATTTTGCAAAATTTACAAATGGGATACTTCATTGGGCCAACTAAACCGTGCAATTACAGTGCACAATACAACTGAGTCCCCTAGTTACAGATTTTGTGAGCAAAGTTTTGTAAGAGGGTACGGGCGCAGACATAGAGAAAATGCCAGTTATCATGTGTGTAAATTATGCATAATGGCCTTAGCACTTATGTGTCGTTACAAGCTGATTTACAGCACCTCATATAATGGCAACCTTTCTGCTTTTTTAAATTTTTGTATGTACACACGCCATTCCTAATAGGTACCTTGAACTCTGGGGATACCCTTAAGCATTATTCTGTCGTATATCCGTAAATGCATGGGCATCGCATGTTGATTTCAATGAATTAGACCAAACGGGCAGATAATCATCCACTTTTTAACAAGGAAATGGAGATTCAAGTGACCATAACTGGGGCCATAGAGTATAAGAAAAATTGTCTGAATAATGTAGCCAGTCGCATTTATATAGTGCCTCTCTACCCTCTGAATATCAAGTCAACAACTTTACTGTTGGGTCTTAATTAGTCACTCTGGGCGCAACGGACCACAGTATGCTCACAAAAGCTTTTGACTGGTGGGCCAAGCCCAAATGACTTTGGGTCGTCCGTTGGCTGACCATCGGATACCTTGCCGGTGATCAACCGTTTACTCCATTTCTTTGTACACGTAATGCCCTGAATATTTGTAGCCGTCCCCTTGTGTAGACGACAGTAGTCTGCTTTCTCAAGCTCAAAACATCTTCATAGTTAACTCTTTCATGCCCGGTAAACATGGGCAAACTTGGTTCTTTATAATGTTATATTTCTTTCGGCGTTTCCAGTTGAATATTTTATTATATCATTCTCTATACGCTCCTTCGTTCTTTTACAGAAGACCGTAACTGTGCTTCTCTTTTTCTTTGCATTGATGTATAACAATAACATATATTTATTTATTAATTATTCAAATGAGCACAAAAGCAGAAGACATGCCCACAGCCAGGGCGCCATGCGTCTAGTTTCCCCTGAATAATTAAATTTTATCTCTACTGTAACACCTCGCCCATGCTTCTGAGGTCAGTGATACATAAAAAATATTTCAATGATATAGGCTGTTTTGTGATGAAAATATCACAACCCGTGTTTATGTTCGTGAGAAAATTAAGAGGTTTTATATTTTTCTGCAAAATCATTATCTTGCAATTGAAAATTGAAACATGAATATTTTGTCTACGGCACTCAAAACCAAGTTCGACAGACATATATTCAGTGAAATATAAATGTAATTGGTAATGCATTCATGCAAAATATCGAACCATTCCTGCATTCTTGGGTAGGGACATTTCCACTTGATAAATAAAAAGAATTTGGGTGTATAAAAAGGATATGTGATGTTACTTTTTTTCAGTTTCAAAATATTTGATCTGACATTTTTTGGGAGGGGTCAAATTGAAAAAATGTCTGATAAGAAAGAGTGAGCTTTAACTTACACAACTGACTCGGAAATAACAAAATTCAGAAGGCTTAAAGTTTTTTGCAGAGGAAGTGCTTTGGTAAGAAATACAAAAGCAAAAAAATATGTCACGGCCTTCTTCACTTAAGTTCTAACTTATAATTAGATAGAAATGATATAACAGCCATCCTGATTCGCTGATGTAGTAGTCAGGGGAATATATCATTACTGGCCCAGATTTATTTTTATAGAAAACGGCAGTTATCAGTTTAAAATTCTTCCTTAGGTGACACTTGTTCCCCGCCATTATATTCCAAGGGTGTTTGCACATTTAGATGAAATACATGTATATAGAGTAAACTCAAGATATATTCTTTAACAGTGACCTAATTGATACCACTACAATGAAATGTCAGCCCATTGATGCATTTCAACAAAATTTCATGCGAATAATTTAAGGAGCCACATGATACGACCTGCTAAAGTTGCTTATTTAATCTTTTGGTTAATTGCTTTTTACCACACCCTCTGCATTATTATTCCAAATGGCATCTTTGCCGTTGTTGAAAAAAAAGTTGATCTTATATTTGTACTGTGCCATTCACCTCACTATATGGATATGCTATGTATGTGTTTGTTTCCTCAAGTGTGGGGTTAATACAAAATATATTATGGGTTTCTCCAGTTTCATGTCGAAGTACAGTTATCAAGCAACTTTTCGATACCGATTATCCATATCAGATTTCTCAGCTCCGGACTACCAGTTTGGGAGGATGCATAACCACTTGTACCAAAAATGACAGCGCACGATTTAATCCGCTGACGATCTATGAATGTTGGATATAGACGACAAGGGAGCTTCAATTCCAAATAACTTGAACAAGAAAGCAAAAATGAACGCAAAAAGCTCGTTCCAGATATGCCAGCGTAGAAAAACAACGCCAGAGTATTTTTAAGGTTACATCACAGCCTCTACTAAGCTATTACATATGTCAGACACTATCTACGCCCAGCGGTGGTCAGCCTTTTCACCTTCAGTGTATATTCTGCCTGAAGGGTTAATTACTATCCCAGCGTTTCGAAACGTCGAGTGTTGTATTACACCTGCAAAAATTCAAACAACCCGAAACAATCATTTCAGCAGTAGTCAAGTGTTTCAGGTTTACACGTAGCTCGATATGATGCTGCTTTGCACCCATCTGGACATCCCGATTCTGTGTACACACATAGAGGCAATCTACACATTCAGCATGACCTTTGTGACTTTGGAGAGAACGACGACGTTTTACTTTTCGGTCACAGTCAACCATTCCGTGTTGGTAAGGTGTAAAAATGCTTCGCGGCATGTATAAAACACGAGATAGAACGATGCATATCAGAAAGTGCACAGCCACTTGCAATATAAATGATATAAATGATAGCATAAGGGATAGCATTTGCTGTTTGTGAACAATACCAGACAGCTATTTGAGTCATGCAATAATTTTAATGGGCCAACAGATCATTACCTAATCTGATCTAAGCATCATCCGAATTAAAAAAGAGGGAAAGTCCTTCTCACACATAGGCTCCTCGTGGTTAACGTTTTGGATATTTTGTGTGAAAGGGTGTGCCATGAATGTGTCGTACATTTTGTGTGCAGTCATATATTGCAAACAGACTTTAATTTTGTATGAAATGCACAAAGGCACTTACACAAAAGACAGGAACAGTAACCCGAATGGATAACTGTGAAAACTTATTGCCAGGCACGGGTGATAAGAATCCATTTGCTTCCCAAAAAAATCCTGAATTTGTAAGCTTGAAGCCTCGAACTAAAGATTTTTCTTGAATTTAGAATCAGCATTTTTAGTATTAAATGCAATGAAATAGCTGACAAAGTCCACGTTTTAGCTCAATCGTGCAGTTTTCCTTCAATGCATTTCGCTCCTAATTAGTGATGACTGTTTGTATCAGTTGGGTGTTAATTCAATGACGGCACCCTTGTTAACATGCGCGCACATGAATGCGTTCCGCGCGTGCAAGCAGCAAAGACAGGCCGGGCCGGGATTGGCAACATTGAGAAAGCCACTCATCCGTTCATCGTACCTTCTTCTTTTATGTGGCCTTTTTGTGCGGCGTAGGAAATACGACTGTAAAGCCGTCAAAAATACGGATATCAGGGCGATGCTATCCGCATAACTTTATTACAATATGCATTTTGTCAAAGTTCACATGCATTTGTTCTGTCAGAGAAAATACAGCAAACGTTGTGCTATTAAATTATCCAGTAAGAAATTTCAAACGAAACAGCGTATTCAAAATAGCCTATCTGGATTTTCCTTCGTTTAGAGCATTATACTCTTAATCCAAATCCTGACTGGACAAAATATATCATGAATAAAAACACCAAATGTGCTTTAAATAAAAGGCTGATGTTGAATTTTGTTGGCTTAAAACCTAGATGAATATGTTGTTTTGGCACAAACTATGTCGTTAAGTTTTAGTTTTCACTTGGCCCTTTTCTCGTTGGAAAAAGACTGACTCGGCCTGTCTTGTCGGCATCAGGGATACCTATTGATGTTTGCACTCAATCACCATAGGTCCTATGTCTAAATTTCACCTCAATATTTTCATTTACGAAAAACTCAAACTAAAGTAGTGAGGGAGACGACAATTGATATTATTGCCATCTTGGGCAATTTGAGCGGAGAAGGGCTGAGATAATATAGTTGTCATCTGGAGAAGTCAGACAGCTACTACTCGCCTATCACCTGGTGTATATATACATGTGAATATGAATGTGATGGTAACACTCAAACTATGGGATATACGCCTATTAACTGCACGCAAACCTGGTAAACGTATCCTTCTTTTAATTTGCATTATCGATGCTACTGTGCTGCACTGTCTAACTTTAAACTTGATCATTCTTTGGTACATATTACTTATTCATACGTATATGTACATCACCCGGCAGGGAAACAATGTAAATAAAGTAAAAAATAAAATGAAATAAACATAAATCCCCAACAATATCCATCTATGCAAAATGGCCAGATTTAGAAGGACGGAGTGCTTTCTGTATTATGTAAATATACTAGTTACCATTTATTTCCTGTGGTGTAATCCTTTAAATTAGAAACGCCAACAAGCTTGTGCGGAGGGAGTATCATATGTATAATAATTTGATTTTGAAGCAGCCAAATAAAGATATATGGAATGGTTTTCTAAGGAATGTGCCCTCGTGGTCCAGAAAATTTCACAGTTTATAAGTGAATGATGCAACTTGTATTCTAATCAAGTGTAGTTTACAATTGAAGCTTCCCCTTAAGTATACACGAATATAATTAACATGTTAGGGATGCTTTTTTTTTTATAAAGAGACTTAAATATTTTTGAATTACTTCTATGTTTAATTACCATGCATTTTAGCTGTTCTAGGTTTCTCATTTATGTCGTTGCTGCGCTATGATTGACTGGCACTTAAGGTGGAAAATCTGAAGCCAGCACCTTTGGATAACCTCTAATCATTTTTTTTCATATTTTTGGACAGTTTGATACTTAAACTACATGCTCATAAAAAGTCGGATATGTGAACATACAATTTATATAAGAAAATTGATGTCAAAACTTTTGTTTACACTGAAAAGTTTAATCAGTGCCGGGCACATGGGTTTGCTTGCATCGACATGATAATGAACCATATCATTGTTTGCACAGTCATCAATCCATGCCCCCTGGAAACCAATTGAGCCATTGACAAGGGTCACTCACAGGAAACCATTAGCCGTGGGAGAAGAATGGGACAGTTCAGATTAATCACTACCATTGTTCTGATTACTTTGAAATTCTCTATTGATGTAAAAACGAATTAGAAGAATCCACTTACTGGTCCCCAAATATGGAAAGCCGCATGTGAACCCACACCTAAACAAGCCAAGTGTGTTAAAAAGTTGAGATTTAAGCCATGAAATATACTTCTTTTTTTTAATGACAACATCACAGAGGTAAAGCTGCAAGTTTATGTCACACAATAATTAAAACATAGGACAGAAGAAAGGAGTATGTGTCATATTACAGCCATAAATACGTATGAATTGGCAACTTTTTCTTTCCAGGCAATTTTCTTGGAACTGTTTTTTTTTTGTTTTTTTTTTGCTCAACCTCTGCAATTTTTATCTTGCCTCACAAGCGTACAAAAAGCCCTATCACATTAAAATCAACAGACATCAAAAGAAAAATATCATATCCAGGAGCTGTTCCCAGGATTTTTTTTCAGACAGCCCCTTCCGTGACTTTTGGAGCAATTTATGGAAAGAAAATGAACAACCTGTCAGGACTAAATTAAAAAAATTATAACTTTTTATTTATGCTATTTCAGGACTAACCATTGAATTCGATCTTGGACATGGATAATATATATTTTAAATTTCGTCTGACTTCAACTAGAAAAAAAAACAAAAACAATTTTGTGAGACTTCTGCGCAAAAAATACGAAAATCCTACCAAGTCAGAAAGAATGCTATAAAATCGCAAAAAATCCGATCCTGCAATAAAAAAAAACCTATAGATACAAATCTATGGATATGTAGTAATCAGAAAACATATAGGTTTAATGTACTTGTGAAAAAATTAAATGGGTAATATCGATCCAAAGTTGCTACTCTCACTGCGTACTTGCTTCACAGGCCCCACCTTAAGAAAATATTTCTAAGCAATTGATATTGTTTAAGAACCTCATTCGCAAAAGTGTATTGTATGCATTTCCGCATTGCCCTCAAAGCATAAGGGCCGAAAACGATTACGTTTGTGGATATATATGAATACATAACAGAGCGCAAAATGCATAGGTTCAACTGCAATGTGCAATTTCTCTCCCCACTCATAGCCGAACCTTGTGACCTACCTTATCAGTATGGGAATTCATACTAAGATACTGGTCTGGTTTTGATCAGATAAATATTACAACACTATGTGCAGAGGCATACTATCTGGCTTAAAAAATTTTGCGCCAAATCCTTATTTCCAAAAAAAAAAAAAAAAAAAAAAAAATGTGTGAACCCCAGCCTCAGCTTTCTACACACACATTTACCACATGTGTAGAAAGCTGAGGCAGCAGATAAAAAGTCAGGGATTTTGTCGATCGAAACCTTGCGTTTTGATGATACAACGCCCTTGTGTTGCCTGCGCAGACAGACCCTTTTCCGTCGAAATCCATACATAATACTAACCGGCCTTATAGGAGTGTCTACGCAGGCAAGCCCTTGTATCACCGAAGGAAAGTTATTTGATCACATAGTTAGTTTGGCGCTTAGTTTTGCACTCATGAATATGAAAGTGGCCACAATAAAACGCCTTCGCTCTTTAATTCTCTACCATTTCATACTTCTGACCAAATCTTCCTCTCTGAAAATTAGCATGATAACATGTATTCAATGTTATTTTTGCTGCAGCAATTTACCGCCTCCCTTCCACCTAAGACCCTTTTTTTGTACATGTCCCTCACAATGTTTCGACATTATCTATGCAAGGTAAATTTTTGGATTAGAATAATAATCGCTTACTTAGGGGCTCTAAATACAGAAAGTGTTCTCATGACCTGTGTTTGTAATGTTTCGATATGAGTATACCACACTACGCATTCGTCCACATGCACGCCTAAATATTTAATACTACTTTCTTGCTGTATATCCATATCTTCAAAAAAAAATACAAATTGTGATCCTCATCATTGTATAATTTTCTTTTTACGTTAATAAACATGGTGTTGGACTTACCTGCATTAACGATTTATTAATTGTCTTTGTACCAAGAAGCCAATTCTTTAAAAACTAATTGCAAAGTCTGTACATGTATTACTTCTTTTACAGTTTCATTGTTGTATAGAAAATTAAATCATCTGTTTACTAGTATATTTAGCCATATGATTAGCATAGATTAAAAAGATACAGGACCGAGGTCGATCCTTGAGGGATCCCAAGGTTTACCGTTTGTGAATTGGGTAATTTTTCGTTACAAGCCGCAACCTGTTTTCTGTTACTTAGGTATGAAATAAACCAGGCCAATTCATATACTCGAAATACTACACTTCTGTTGCTTGTGATCAGGATATCATGCTTAATAGTCTCTAAAACAGAGACCGTCTTCATGCAGTTATTTCTAATTTTGCTCCTTTTAATATCCACACAGTTGTATATGGACCCGAACTTTGCAACCAGGAAAATAATATTAAGATATTCATGACAGTGCAAGAATTTATCAAAAGCTATGGCAGATTTTCCCCCCAAAACTACACTTATAAACCTAATAATATTTAAATAAGTTTGTAACAGGTACAATTTTCCCTGAACTACGACGCCCCACTATCTGTCTTGTTTTGTGTCATCCCACTTCTTCATTAAGTAACCCCCGCATGGTCGCGGACCAGGGGATTGTGATGTTTCGTCTGTCCTGTTTCTTGTCCTTTCTTTCGCAAGAGAAATAAATATAGGGTTGCGCCCTGCTTACTAATTTCGAAATAAAAATATGTTTAAAACAATGGTATTGAAGCATTTGTGTATATTGAGGAAACATACGTCAGTAATAAGATCATCATTGAAAAGTACTGAAAAGTATTTATTTGTTGGCTTGTTTGTCTTTTGCTTGTTTGTTTGTTTGTGTGATTTTGTTTTCCAACAAGTGCAACGCATCTTTGTAGAATTTACTTGTTTCAAGAATGCATCCATGGTTTAACAAAGTTAACTTTAGCCGCACACCTTGGCGTTGTGTCGCGTCGGTTTTGGGGTGCGGTTATAAGCGTCGTTTTCCGGCATGAAAACTCAGTAAGTGCTTAACAATAACTGATGAAACCGCAAAGAACCGAATGAACAGCATGTAAGTGCAAGATTTCACCAATGCCTTCAGGCACGCTTGCCAAGAATGTTTAGCATGCTCAAAAGTTTACGTGCAGATTTTGGAAAACCCACCAAAAAGAACACTATAAAGGCGTAATAACGTATTAAAGAGTCCAGCAATGCCTGAAATCGCTAATGAAAGTGTGCAAAGCATGTAACCGCGTTACAAACAAACCGCCAGCGACCGCGAATTTAAAAGATCGCCAATGAGGGGCCTCAAACCGTGTGATCTGTATGATTCGATGCGTTCTTCTGCGGCCTTATGCACTGTTAGGCTTTCGTAAGCGTTCTTGCGCAATTTGAAGCGGTGCCACGCGATTTGGCGCGTTTTCCCCACGATGTGGCGATATTTTTTGGCGGGAACAAATGTCACGCAATCGCCCAGGACCGAGCAACCTGGAGAGGGTCTATTGCATAGGCCTTCCGATGAAAAAGACATTATTTTTCAGCCATGGCATAGGCCTATGGCATAGTCTTGAGGTAATGTCCCAGTGAAAACAGCGTACTGTCTCTGGAACTATGATATGAAGCCCAAGTTATAATTTTTCCCTTGCACAAGGCATAGATGATAGGAAAATTTAGATAGGCCTACAATGGCTGGGAGTATCGAAAAAAAGGGGGATTTCAACTACGCAAGTACGTTAAATAAAATGGCCACGCACCAGAAGGGAAACCTCTTTGCCCACTTGCCTAGGCCATATTTTCTAAATACACCTAGGTATTGTGACTTGGAAAGCAAAACGCAGGTGTGGTGCATTTCAGCATTTGATTTATACCGTGACAAGTTTGGCAGCCGGCGGTCGCAGTACGCTGTGACAGGTAACTTATAATTTTGCCTTTATGTTCTGGTATCGTGACGTTTTGCAAGGTACAAGTGATTTCTATATAGGCTTATAGCATGTTCGCTACGCATTAAATGATGCAGCATGAGATCTAAGAATGCTAATTGAGGTGAAATGTAGCATTTATATCAGAGTGGCATGTAGTTCTTGTAATGCTTTGGGTGCTTGGCTGATTGCGTTCGTAAAATTTTTACACTTCTATCACTTTGACACCGGAATAACGATTTCCCTAATCCCCTGTGATCGTTTTCATTTGATGATTGCACCGTATGTGCGGTAATATTAACATGTGACCTGTTTCTTTAGAAAAAGGGTAATTCATAATACATGCATATTGATGATTCATATTGCAACCTTCATTAGACATCAATATAGATAGCCCAAACCATCGCAACCTGTTGATAACATATCCCTGCCTATAATTTTTTTTTTTTCATATGCTGATGGTTTGGCCTGGTATCAACCTGTACATAGTCACATGTGCGAGCAAAGCGCGCCACAAGAAAACAGTTTTAGGCTACCGCAGACACATAATGTCCCTGTGCACTGTGTCCCTTCACGTCATATTACAGCACATTAATTTAAATCGCGTCGCAACGCCCAAATAACATTGTACGCCTATCATGTTTCATTTTTTATTAATTCTTTGCAGCAATTACGATACTCCAGTTATACATGCAGGTTTTAGTTTTATTATGAAAATTATGCTGTGGAGCTGAAAATGAAAGTGTCATAAGGGGCATGATTCATTAAAATGATAATAATTATAATGATGATGATGACGATCATAATACTGCCCATAAGCACTTTTTTATGCACTTCTTCATACAGATAATCTAGAAACTGTTCAATAAATATACCAGGTGAGGTACTTCCGTCCGTATTACTGGCAGTGTACAGAATCATAACCCCTACATCTGTACCCCAATTCTTGTCTTTTGACTTTCGTTTTTGAGCAGAAAAAAAATGCTGCTACCGTCTCTTCATTGTGCAGCGATGATTACAATTACACAACCATGCCTTGAAAGTATTCTAAGATGAGGCAACAGACAGGAAGTTACTTCACGCGGTGTCGGATGAATGAGTTATATTACTGGGAACCACGCTTGACTAATGAAGGACGAGAGTCCCCCCCAAAAATAGACATTGTGCACTCCATGAGACACTTCCATATACAAACGCACTGCACGGTCAATCCTAGTAGCAGTAATGGGCCTATACCTATTACATGTATTTAAACAGTCGGAAGTAGATGGCGGAATGAGATTGCTTTCGTCCATTGAGTATCTTTTGTGTTTTGCTCTCTTTGTGGTGGCGTAATCGGTCTTTCAAACGCAATTTTCTTTATGTTACCTGCAAATTGGAGCCAGAAGCTGTTTTTAACTCTTTCCCATTCATGTCTGTGCCTGAATCTGAAAAATTGCTGGCCACACATTATGTGCCAGAAAATCGAGACAGACATTACAAGTTCGACTTCTTTGCATGCCCTTTTCCAATGCGTTTGAAAATGCTCAATGTTATCAAAGCATAAAATACATGGCGGGACGAGATTCTAAACGACTGGTCGTTGTCGACCGGTTAGAGTACGGAAGGATTTAGAAGGTCAAGTCAACGTGTTTTCAAGGCCTGTTCTATGAGATGATTGTGGGAAGATTATCGCTTGACGATGATGAATGTAGATTGATGGACAAATGGATTGGGTACAAGGTGGCATGGGAAATTAGAAAGTTAAAATTGGTTCTTAGTGGCTTAGGTCGGCTTTGAACTAGTTGCGCGAGGCCAAGCGCTCTGGCCAAGTAGACGTTTTAACATTTTTTTTAAAGTCACATGAACTTACTGAGCAAGGCAGAGCGCTTTAACAGATCAGACGCTTTAATACTTTTTAAAACACATGAACTTAATGAGCAATTCATTGAAAGCGCCTTAGCTTATTCGACATTTAAATAGTTAATGAGGCATAATTATGCAACCGCAAAATGGAGATAAGTATCGACAGCAAAATTCGCGTCGACGGCAAAATCCCAAGGAAGGTTTGTTGTTGTTTTTGTTGTTGTTTGTTGTTGTTGTCCTTTCAGAACAAGCGCTGTGCAAACAGAATTTCCAATTATATATATATATATATATATATATATATACATATATATATATATATATATATATATATATATATATATATATATATATATATATATATATATCATGGAAACATTGGTGTAGTGGAATAATTGGTTCGCCATCCTTCCCTCCATCCCTCCCTTTCCAAGCAAGGGTGGCATGGTTTAAACATATTTTATTAAAGCAATTGGAAATCAGGCATAGCCTATACAAATTCCTCTTGCAAAAACAAAAACAAAAATAATAATAAGGATAAGGGTGGCATGCTGTCAACTTTAATTGTGGTTTACGTTGCATTTTATTTATCGGTGGAAATTGGTTCTGACATCATCACCGAGTCATCAATATTTTGGAATGCAGAATTTCAAATCCTACGCGCATGCATCCACGTTTTATCACTGCCTATGGTTTAAAAGTTGCGCAAAATGGATTAGTTTTCTGCCGGAAAATGAACAGCGCGATAGCGGTAACATTTGACACTATCTTTACTTTTGATTAGCATATTTTTGGTAGCTGCATCAATGAATAAGCCATACTACACTATATACAAAATATACCTTACAGAAAAAATGTCGTTTTAATTGTGGTTCGTGTACCGCATAATCCAGAAGACAGAGGATGATCAAAAAGTCTCACTGATTGCTTTTATTTGGAAGAGATCGGGTCTTAGTGTGGCGCGCCCACCTGTACTGTGCAGAGTCCACAATTGGGTCATTGGACTGTAGGGCATCCACATGTTTGCTTCTCCTATCTTTGTGCCAAAGACAGAATAGTTGCTTGAGGCTCTGTCCTTGTGCTCATTTGGGTGGTGTAAGTAACCCTACATTCACTGTCTTTTATTCTTTCGGTTGAATTGATAACGATGGTATAACGGATTACTATAGCAGCGGAGATTACTGGGTTATCGTGCTCAGAATGTCACTGGTAGGTGGTACTCCACAGAGACACCTCCTGCCACCCACCTGATATAAGTAGAGACACCTTTTAAACTTATTTTATATCTTGAAACAAAAAAAAAGAAAATATTGGGGAGCAGGCGTAGAAACACTTTGGTGATAAAGAAAACCTGCTTCAGTCATTAGTTTGAAAATGTCGTGTTACACAGGGAGCAGAATAGGCCCTTAAGAAACACAGCTATTTTGTCAGTGGCGTTAAGATTTCGCTATCCCTGGCAGCAGACAAATATTTTCTGAACAAAACATATTGAGATAGCACCCGTGAAGCGCCAAAGGGAGAAGGACTAATTTTAGGCTAGCGGCAAATGCTTCAAAAGTGCCCTAAAAATAGGTGCAACCCCAACCAAAGGTATAACAAAACACAACCTATATCAAAATGAGCGCACATGTCTCCTCTTTACAGAAAAATAGGTTGTGGAGTCCGAAAAGCGTTTTTTGGTATGTTTACACGCCCGTTTCTATGGCAACCTCTTTTTTGTGGAGAATGACTACTTTTCACTATTTTTTTAATATCTGCCTTAATTTTGAAGATAAGCACTCCAAATTTCATCAGAAGGTGGCACTAACCTCACTCTTTCAACAGGCGTGAAGCTTTAAAAAATTATTTGATTAACATCATTATTATTATAATTATATGCAAAATTTTGTTATCTATTTGGCAATGTAAATACCTCTATTAGTTGATGTTGTTTGCTGCAGTTGCCAAATTACCAAAAATGGGGGTAAATGGTAAATGATGAAGGTAATATATTTCCAGGGATATACTGATACCAAATTTACTGGAGTATATGAAGTGGACACCATTACATGTATGCAAATTAGGCTTCAAATGTTGGGGGTTTGAAGCCATTCTAGAGATGTTTATCACACATTATGTGCTCTACCAATGCAAAAAGTTACAGTTCCTTGAAACGTGCTTCAAAGCATATAGAACATAGAATCCCAATCGTCTTATCAACATTTTTCGTTCACAGCTTTACTGAAATTTTATGGGTCCGCCACGGGGGGGGGGGGGGGGGGGGCATTATGTTTTTGGGTTGTATGGTCTGGCTAGCTTGTGCAAAAGTGCTTTCTCCAGGACGCATTGTTGGAATTTGAGCAAATTTAGCGTATATATTACCGAAAAAAAATATGAAGTGAAGACAATTTAGAAACCCTATCATTAAATTTATGCAAATGAGGTCATCTTCAAATTAGGATTTTATAATTTATGTGTTGTGTTGTAGAGGCACCAGAAAGCACAAATCTGGGCACATTTCTTTGACTTCCAGAGTCCATGTCGGATTCTAACTCTGCTATGTGATTGTTTCACTATCAGTGTTAATGAGAATGACTGTGCATATTGTCAAAATGTGTTGCATGATTGATAATATACACATGGTGAACTGGATTATTTTCTCAAATGAAGCTTGGACTTGGTAAGAACACCCACGTTTTAATGTATTTGCAGGTTAGATAATTTGGTACCGTGAACCTAAAATAATGAACCTGGCACCGCCATCCAAGAAGCCACCCCCAGCCAAGCTAAATCCCAATACCTGTGTTTTATGTAGCAAAGCTCTAAACACAGGAAAAGGGACTGATTACAAAAATACTTTGAACAAGCTATGATATACGCTTGCCTCCACCACAGACCGATCAGCTGCTCAACTACCGCCTACTGAGGATGCATTTGAGCAACATGTGAAAAGGGCACAATACCAATGTGCCATCTGGTGCCACAATGGCATTGATCAATTACATACAGCTCTTAAAGCACTATCATTTCGAGACATAACAAAAATTAATTAATATTTGGGTCTTACTGCTTCAGAACACACATTTCCGCAAAATTTTTGTGAAATTGTGCACACCTACACAACAACTATTTGGAAACCAGATTCTAATAAGAAAAAATTAGATCAAATGTTTTGCAGCATTTCTTTCAAATACAAAATTTTTGATTCACTAAACATTCAGTCCCTTTTCAAATAGAAAATTTGTTCGTAACATGATTCCCAAGGAGTGCAAAATAAAAGAACCCCCCCCCCCCCATCATTTCCTATAAATATGACACCAACATTGGACAAAGTATCATGAATTACAAATAATTTCTGGCTTCAATTACTCTTGAAGATATCGCAGCGAATCAAAATTGTGACTGTATGTCGAAAAGTAAATATTCCGATTTTGCTGATGCATACCACAAACATATATTAACAGGTAATTTGGATATCATACAAAATTCAAGTTTAAAAGAAATAATGAAAAAAGGTACAAAATTTCGGATATGTCCCAAGTTGAACATTGACAGTATTTTTCAGGATACATGTGATGCATTTGATTCCTTACTGTATGAAATGGGCAAAGAAAGAAAAAATAGAATTTCAGAAATTCAAAGGATGGTTATCAAACTTGAAAAAAGTCTCTAGAAAAAGAATTTATTGTTAAAACTCCCACATTAAGAATTTCAAAACGGTTAATCTAAAACAACCTGAAGTTTCAAAAGCAGTCCAAGAACTACAAGAAAGTTTTGTAGTCACTAACATAGATAAGGCAGGGAACAATCTTCGGATCATCTGCAAAAAATATTATCTGGATGTTTTGAAAAAAGTTGGTGATATAAACAATATTTCAGACATAAGAGTAAATGATGTATATAAATTACACAAACAATCCATTGGTATTTTGATAGGTACACATAAAGATGAGATGAAAAGGAATTTTAATATCAAAATTTCTGAAGAGGACTCCTGTATTCCACTGTTGTTCTGGATACCCAAATTACATAAAAAACTTTTAAATCTAGGTTCATAGCCGGTGCTGCAAAATGTACAAGAAACAATTATCAAAAGAAGGAATATTGTGTTTGACTGCAATTAGGAATCATTTTCGTAAATACTGTAATGCAATTTCTAGAAGCAGTGAATTAATTTGTTTTGGGAGTATTAGCAATTCTTCCGAGTTTGTATTTAAATCAAAGATGTAAAAGCAAAAAATATCAAATGTTTTGATTTTTCTACACTGCACACAAATCTACCAATAGATGAAGTCAAAAGTTTACTTTCAGAATTAATAAGCAAAATGTTTACCCATAATGGTAAACCATACATTAATATTAATTCATATACAAAGAAAGCATAACACAACAAATTTTCAAAAAGTGACATTAAATCGTACACTGTTGAAACTTTGATAGATGCTATAAAATTTCTTTTGGATAATACTTTTGTTTAATGCGGATCATTGGTTTTAACAAACAAAAGGCATTGCAATGGGCAGCAACTGCTCCCCTTTACTGGCAGATTTGTATTTAACCTGGCTTGAATTTAAGTATATGGATAAACTGATGAAAAAGGACTTTCAAATGGCTACAAAATTATCAAACAACGGAAGATATATTGATGACATTGCTTGTGTAGATGTACAAAATTTCAGTAAAATTGCTAAGGAAATGTACCCAAAAGATATCCCTTTGGAGGGTAACAATTCAGATGGTTTCAGAGATGTGTTTTTGGACTTGGATATTCAGGTCACTAATGACAGGTTTTGTATTAAAGTCTATCACAAAATAGATGAGTTTAACTTTAAAATAGTTAATTATTCTTTCCCAGACAGTATTATTTCGGATACTATTGGATATAATACGTTTTTTCACAGACTTTGAGATTTGGTCGTATTTGTTCTAAATTTCAGGACTTTGCATCTAGAACCAAATTTTATTTACTATAAACTTGAGTCAGGAGGATTCAAAGATGTACTTTTGATCAAATATTTCTACAAATTTTGCTGTCAATATCCCGAAATGGTTAGAAAGTTTGGCTTCAATAAATTTAGAGATTTTAGACTTGCCTGTTTTCGACTTAATTTTATCTTTTGGCATCATTCTGTTTTAATGTTTACCTTTCAGACATTTTAGGCTAGCTTGTTGTCTCTTAGGTTAAACCCCCAGGGGCTATCGGTAGCAAGTAGCGGCCTACGACAGTTACAAGTTTGCCTAATTGTACTTGATGTCTTGTTAATATTTTCATTGCATTCTCTTGACTGAAATACAAATGACCATCGGTAGCAAGCAGCGCCCTACGACAGTTACATGTTTGCTTAATTGTACTTAAAATCCTGTTAAGAAAAATTGTTTTGATAACATGTTTTTGGCGTAAATGCTAACGACTTTCATTCTTTTCTGACATGCCTACATGCACATTTACTCAATATTAAAAAATATTCAAAAGTGACAGTATTTTTTCAAATATCACATACCTGACACATTACTTTGATACATTGACTCAGGGTTGGCAATGAAATAGAGCTTAATTGTTTGAGGAGTAGGTGTCATCATGGAGTTTGTTTTACATTTCTGGTGTAAGGATGTACATTGTTACAGTCATTGTTAGGATTTCATTTGGTTTATACAGGTGGTTTAGCTGCAACTGTTTATTTTACAATCACTGGGACTGAATATAATGTCCCAGCTTGTTTCCACTTTAGTTAAAAACTGGCGGATGGTTTAACTAGAATAAGCTGTCCAGCTAGAAAGGGTAATATTGGTTCAGGGATAAGTCAAATTGTTCTTAACTGAACCTGTACTACACAAATTTGGTAATTATAGTATGTTTGCCAGGTATTCTTCTTTTATAATGAAGGTCTGCATTGATAAGCAAAACTTCACGTATTCAGCTAATTCATCATTTGCCACGTTCATATTTATTCATTATTATGTGGGTTGTCTTTGCTGAATATTTAGCTTGGACAAGGAGCCGCTACTCAGAGAGACATGTACGGGTAAAAGGCTCTGAAACATGTTGAGTAGTTACCCGCCGAAGACCCTTTAATTTATTTCGGCTAATACAGCCTATGTCAAAATTTTACAGAGGAACGTGTACAATTTGGACAATAGTACGTCTATATGTTTATAGGTTAGACAGGGACAGGTTAGCTTATGGAGAGTAAAGAGTGCGGACTGCGGAATAGGGTAATGACTACTAGGAAATGGTTTTGGACAAAAAGACACCAATACAACAGTCACATCCTTTATCCTAAAGTGTGGGATCCCAATGGTAACAGCTGGGAAATGTCTAATGATGGCAACCTCAAGCCTTTGATGTATACCAATGAGCTAGCCCCACTGGAAGTCCGCAACCTGACTCATACATGTATGTAGTACACCGATATTGAGTGTATTGTCGCAAGAAAGTGCCATTGCCTCCAGACAGGACTTAATTGTACAGAATTATGTGCATGCTTTGGACATGAGTGTGCAAATGACACTTTTGACACTGAAACAGACAGTGATGATGAGGAAGATGATGATTGAATCTTGGCGTAGAATCTCCAAACTGTGACCATCATTGATCAGCTTTCTGTATTTAGTGTGTACATGTACTTATACTGTTTTCCTTTACTAAAAGACATCTTGAATTATAGTTTGATGCCAGAGATACATTAGTTATGTTGCAGGACTCCATGGGATTGTTCACTGTAAATTACGTGTAGGTGTGAATACATGGTACAAAGTACTATCTTACTTTATCAGGTGTATTGGCAATTGTTATGACGTTTCCCTAAGCGAAGATGACATATGATAGCCATATTAGCATATTAAGTAATATGCATATGGTATACTCATATAAATATGATAAATAAAACTTGTATGAGTACTGTTCCGAATCATTTTGCCTTTTTTTAAACAAACGAAACTATATCTTAGTAAATATAATATGTTATCCGTTGCACAATACTTCATTTCGATGTAAATTTCATATATTTGCATAAATTAACATAGGCCTATGATAATTGGGCACTTTGAACAAACTCTGCATTTGGTGACTATATTCGAGCAATTGAGCATATTTTGGTGTTTATTTAGCCTTTCCATAAGCAGTATCACCAAAGTTATTATTTTTAAGGACAAATTTTAGTTGTCTCAGAAATGGCATAGGTTGTCATGGAAACGGGCAGAAATATATATGATAAAACGCTTTTCAGACTCCACAACCTATTTTTTCATGAAGAGGACATATATACCTATAAGAAAATATAGGTTGTAACTTGTTATACCACAGGTTCGGGTATGACCCCCGAAGGGCCCTCTATGCCGCAGGTCTATTTGATGGTGTCTTATTTACTGCTGAATTTGATACAAATGTACAGCAGATTGTCACCTCTCACAGATGAGTTGGTATTTTATTTTTTAATTCATTTTGTTTTATTTCTCCTAAAGTGTAAAGATTCACTATTTGATGAAGTTCTATTTGTCGATCCCGTAAATGAAACTTGTAATAATCATATATATTGACTGACAACAGTTATCTTAACATGACCGACAAAATTATATTACTCCATAGAATCGAATAAGATCTGTCCCCGGATTTCGTAATCGTAAAGGCCGAGCTGCAGAGTGCAGCGGTGGCAGTCGACGAACATCTCAGTTTGTGTGTGGGAATGCATAGGATAAAACATGGAAATGTGTGTCCTTAGCCAATGTTCTCACATGCGTTATCATATGATTGGCTGCCCATATTATCCACCAAGAATAAACTCTTCTGGCGTTAGGTTTCGGAGTAATGTTTTAGTGTGTGTGTGTGTGTGTGTGTGGGTGTGTGTCTGTGTTTTGTTTTTGTTTTTGTTTTTTTTTTTTTATTGTGGTTTTTTTTTTTTTTTTTTTTTTGTTTTGTTTTGTTTTGTTTTTTTTTTTTTTTTTTTTTTTTTGGTTTTTGTTTTTTGTTTTTGTTTTTTGTTGTTTTTTTATTTTTTGTTTTTTGTTTCTGTTTTTGTTTTGTTTTTATAATGAAAGAATGCTGATACATAAAACGAAGATACTTCTACTTTAAATTCGAATCTGAAACAATATATCAAATGAGCACGATTTTGATTGTAACATACAAACAGCACTTTAAGGGAACCCTTATATCCATCCTTTACAATCTTGGAGCAAACGGAAGGAAACATGTTTGCTGGGCAATAATCTCTCAGGGGTTCCAATATCAATCTATATATATTTTTTCATATTGTCAACCAGTATTTATATCTTTTCTGGTTCAGTTTTTAGCTCAGCTGACTAGTCAGTCAGCTGAGCTCTTGTGAGGGTCTGTCGTCCGTCCGTCCGTCCGTCCGTCCACAATTCACATTTTCGACTTCTCAAATTCTGTTGGCCAGATCCACTTCAAACTTGGTGGGGATGTGCCTTGGGTGGGTTTGTACCAAGTTTGTTCAAATGGTCACGGTCCAGTATTTTTTTTTATTTTTAATGAATTTTTTTGTTCATTTTTTGGGGAAATCTTAAAAAATCTTTTTCTCCGAAACCGCTCACCCAATTGCTTTGATATCCCACAGGGACACTTCCGAAGACACGTAGTTTTTAATTTGTTCACCAGAGGGCGCTGCAATTTTTTTCTATTTTTTTATGATTTTTTGTCTGTTTTAGCTATTTTTGACTTTTTCTCCAGAACCGTCACTCAGAATTAAGCTGAAACTTGGTGGATATGTTCCTTGTAGAAGGGTCAAACAAAGTTGTTCACCAGGTGGCACTGCTATGGATTCCTGATTTTTAACGATTTTTTCAATTTGGGTATTTGTCGGTCTATGCAGCTTTCCTATTGATTACTATGGAAGTCAATGGACATTCTAATGCTACTTCACATTTTTTTCTTCTTCTCCGAAACCGTCTGCCAGATCCACTTCAAACTTGGTGAGGATGTGCCTTGGGTAGGTGTCTACCAAGTTTGTTCAAATGGTCATGCTCCAGTGATTTTTGGATTTTAAATGATTTTTTTTTTTTTTTGGGTACAAATCTTAAAAAATCATCTTCCCCAAAATCGATCACCCAATTGCTTTGATATCACATAGGAACATTCCCTGGGACTCGTAGTTCTTAATTTGTTCACCAGGTGGCGTTGCAATTTTTTTTCTAATTTTTGTGTGTTGTAGCTTTGTCGACTTCTTCTCCAGAACCGCCACTCAGATTAAGCTGAAACATGGTGGATATGTTCCTTGCAGAGGGGTCAAATAAAGTTGTTCACCACGTGGGAATTCTGCGGATTCCTGATTTTTAACGATTTTTTCAATTCGGGTACTTATCGGTCAATGCAGCTTTCCTATTGATTACCATGGAAGTCAATGAGCATTCTCATGCTAATTCAGATTTTCGACTTCTTCCCCAAAACCGTCATCCAGATTAACTTCAAACTTGATGGGAATGTACCTAGGGTGGGTTTCTACCAGGTTTGTTCATATGGTCATGCTCCAGTGATTTTTGGATTTTTAATGAATTTTCTGTCCTTCTTTTTTTGACAAATCTTAAAAAATCTTCTCCGATCAAACCACCCCCCCCCCCCCAATTGCTTTGATATCATAAAGGAAGACACCTAGGGACTCTCTGTTCTTAATTTGTTCACCAGGTGGCCCTACAAATATTTTCTATTTTTTTATAATTTTTTTGTGTTATAGCTATTCTCGACTTTTTCGCCAGAACCGTCACTCCGATTCAGCTTAAACGTGGTGGATATGTTCCTTGGGGAAGTGTCAAACAATGTCGTTCACCATGTGGGAATGCTGCAGATTCTTGATGTTAAACGATTTTTTCAATTCGGCTACTTTTCGGTAAATGCACCTTTCCTATTGATTACTATGTAAGTCAATGGGCATTCTAATGCCAATTTACATTTTCGACTTGTTCTCCAAAACCATCATCCAGATTTATTCAAAGTTGGTGGGGATGTATCTTGGGTGGGTTTCTAGCAGGTTTGTTCCAATGGTCATGTTCCAATGATCTTTGGGTTTTTTTTATTAATTTTTTTTTCAAATCTTCACACAAGTTTTAATAGCAAAGTTTAACATGGGAATTTCTTGTAATGGTTATAACTTAAATAATTTTGGCTAGATTTACTTCAAGCTTGGTGGGGATGTGCCTTGGGTGGATGTGTACCAAGTTTGTTCAAATGGTCACGCTTTATTGGTTTTTTTGATTTTTTTTATGATTGGTTTTTGTTTTTGTTTTTTTGTTTTTTTGTTCTTTTTGGGGGAAACCTTAAAATCTCTTCTCCTCTGAAACCGCTCACCCAATTGCTTTGATATCATACATAGACACTCCAAGGGACACCTAGTTCCCAATTTGTTCTCCAGGTGGCGCTGCATTTTTGCTATTTTTTCAATGAATTTTTTGTATAATTTTGCTATTTCTTACTTGCTCTGAGAACCGTCACTCAGATTAAGCTGAAATGTGATGGATGTGTTCTTGTGGAAGGGTCAAGCAAAGTGTTTACTAGGTGGAACTGCTTTGGATTCCTGATTTTTTAGGATTTTCAATTCGGGTACTTATCGGTCAATGCAGCTTCCCTATTGATTACTATGTAAGTCAATGGGCATTCTAATGCTAATTCACAGGACCACTGACATGAAATGGACTGTTTACTTGGTAACTTGAGATCTGGTTTGAGTTAGTACCGTGATGCTGCACATGTTAATGTTTCTCTATGAAGGTCATGCTTAGACAGTACATGGATGACCTTTACCTCGTTTCTGGGGTCACAGTGCAATATACACGAATTTTACTCTTCACTATAACTTGAGAACCACTTGAACCTTGATGTTGCACATGTTAGTGTTTTTCTAAAAAGGTCAGACTTATTCAGAACATGGGTGACCTTGATCCTTCCCCAAGTTCATAGAGTTGCAAGTGTGATAAATGTCAAGATCAGCTGAGCATGGGCTGTTCACACAACCCGCTTGTTAGTCAACTTAGTCAAGGACCTCCCTTGCCGAAGTACTCAAGAGGAAGGCAGCTGCCCTGCATTATACCTTTCTCCCTGGAATATAGGCACGTTTTCATTTGTATTAAAGATCTTTCATTGCAAGAAATTTGAATCCGGAAGCACTATGGTACTTCAGATGAGCTCCACTCTGCTCTAATGAACACTGAAAACATTGACGCTTTCAGTGCCAAGTACGACTTAAGTCGAACTACTTGAAACGAATGCTCGAAATTACAATAAGGGTGCCAGATTCATGTTCCTTATAAAAGGACCTTTCATTCAAGTACCAGCATTCCATTGGTCACCTAGAATATAATAGCGCAAGTCAACAGCTTTCCTTAGTCCCCAAAGCGCATCGAGAAAAGCTGTTAACTTAGACCAAAATTTAGTACTGAAATAGTTAGCATATATGGAAAGATTTAAACATATCGCGACTGAGGAATTAAGTGTAAAAATTGAAACTTTTCAATTAAGCTGAGCAACGTCACAAAAGTACGTGTTTGGCTCTTGGTGTGTGTAAAGAATTAACCTTTTCACATTATCCCTTGTCCTACTCTCTGCATAGTGGACCACCGTATTCTTTTTGTGCGTGTATGTTTTTACTTGTTTTGTATCCTGTCACAAGAGCCTCTGCATCAAACACACCCGACTGCTTCTTACACCAAACAACACAATTTACATCGTTACACTGCATGCCTTTCATTTCCCGGTGACCACTTAATCACGAAATATTGCGACACTGAATTGATTTTATGATCAAGATTGGAAAACACCTCGGTAGCTCTATGTGTGCACATTAACCATTTGATTATTGGAATCGTTAGGTTTTTTTTGTCGTGTTTTGAATAATCCCCACATATGCATCTATCAATACAGGCTATCAAAAGTATGTCTGCTAACCTGTGCCTAACAATCAAACAATTACAGTTACGTCTTTTGAAACAAGCTTAACACCAATTGACCAGATTGCAGGTTGATTTGTGCAACCAAATCTTCAGATAGATGGGAAAGGGCGGCTGCATTTTGGTGTTTTGTACAAGAAAGCTTACCCATGAACGAATCATCGGGTAATACTCTACCTGTGACATCCAGCACAAAGTAATCAGTCTGGGATTTCAAAATACTGCCCCATACTATATAACTTTAAACTTTACTGAGCGTATATGCTTCTTTGAATTTTTTGCTCATTTTATTTCTCCAGCAATGCTACTTAATACAATAATGATAATGATAATCTTCACCATCATTGTAATACTTTGTACACTTATAAGAGATAAATGCCATAAAAACATGTAACTAGGCACATGTTTAAATATTAAAGAGAATAAAAACGGCCGGGCTTTACGCAAGTCTGAGGAGATGGACAACGCTATCCTCGATGATGGCTGGACACTCTAACAACCACAGTCATCTAGGTTGCAAACATGAATGCTCCCTGCAATGGTCAGCCACTCTGAGAAGACAAAACTGCGTTCGTTCGCTCAGTTTGCACCTATTACATGAGTAGTTCTGATCTAAAGATGGTGTGGGATAACTCGTGCACAGGTGCTTGACCGACAGTGTGACTTTGGGGGCCCATCCTCATGCTTCTTATTTTATCATCATACCTCAGTTCTGTCTGTTTTTCTCATTGAGGTTTTGCGTTGCTCTGTTAAGGTTATCCTAGGTGTGCCCCGCGACAACGTATTGGAAATCCTTATCTTATGAAGGCTATCATCTTATCTAAAGTGTGGATGATAGGTGCAGGGATAAGCCCACGTAAGAGGATATGACTTGTTTCTGCGGGATAACCAACGAGATTTGATACACTTGTTTCCTGTCGGATCCTGTCTGAAAACAGAGACCTGATGTCGGCGCATACGCAACTACTCCTCTCCATACACAGCAAGGGATCTTTACATTATAATTTAGTCATGGATCACTGATATAGTTGAGAGCCAGAGACGATTCTCGATGAACGGATAGAGATTATAAATATTTTTTTTCCCCCGTTCCTTTCTCGCGACTGGAACTCCCTGCCGCTGACGTAGCGGCTGTAGCGACACCAGAGTCATCCAAGACCCTAGTGTCAAGATTGAACAAAGAGATCACTAAAACTAAGTGTATCTTAGTTACGAGTATCTATGTACTCTATCTACGTTCTTACCTCTACAAATCGCTTCTAACTAACCAGCAACGCATAAGATTCAATATGTTGAAGGACGTTGTATATGGGAGAAGAAGGAAAGGGGGTGGAGGAGGAGGAGAAGGAGAAGAAGAAGAAGAAGAAGAAGAAGAAGAAGAAGAAGAAGAAGAAGAAGAAGAAGAAGAAGAAGAAGAAGAAGAAGAAGAAGAAGAAGAAGAAGATGTTGTGGGCCTTTTTTTAAAGAAAGAGTTTACGTGGCCAGAAACCCCAGAAGAAGAAGAAGAAGAAGAAGAAGAAGAAGAAGAAGAAGAAGAAGAAGAAGAAGAAGAAGAAGAAGAAGAAGAAGAAGAAGAAGAAGAAGAAGAAGAAGAAGAAGAAGAAGAAGAAGAAGAAGAAGATTGAACCTTGGAGCAGATGTCGTCACCATTGCACAAGGGCGGTTCCCAAAATCGTTAATTTGCTGGGGGAAACACTAGCCCAAGGAACGCCCAAGCATGTGTAAAAGTTACATTTATACAGTCAGGTGGCATAATTACAAATTGTATATAAGACCATGTAAATATCTTGCCGAATACGAACACGTCTGTGGCTATTTCACAGTCCGCCCACCCAACCTTAAGGGCGTTTTTGGATAGCCTCACTGAAAGATATTTTTACGATAATCGGATGTCAGGATATTTGGCATCGCGGTAGTGACAATTTTAAAAATTTTTCTCCTGAATAATAAGTTGTCTATTGAAAGAAAGATTTTTGGCACAGTGGCAAAATACCATGAACATGCAATCGTTACCCGACAAGAAATTACGAACATACGTTAAATTCAAAACCAAATTCGAAATTAATCATATTTACTTATATTAAAGAATTTTAGCTACAGAAAAATGTGCAAATAATTTACATATTGAATTAGGCAGACCTCGAGGACCAGTGGAAACACCCATTGAGGAAAGAACACGTGATTACTGAAAGACTATTGAGGATGAGTTTCATTATGTGATGGTTTGTGAAAAATTTTTTAACCCAAGAAAAAAACTATTGCAAGGAATGTCCGGAACTTTTGTGAATTTTGAGAATTTGAGTCCGAAAAATTTATATTTTTGATGAATGTGAAAATTTTGAGACTGTTTCACTTATGATAAATAATATAAATGAGACTGTTGCAATAAGGGGATCCTTATGAACGTACGTTAGGTAATGTGTTTATTTGAACATCATTGTATATTTTTTGGCTTCGTTTTGTGATGTTGGATTGTGTATTGCGCATGTACTGTGTTGTATTTAGCAAAATACCTTTTCTGTGTATTGAAGGTGCAGCTAATAAAGATTCATTCATTCATTCACCCGAAAGATGTATACAATACCTGTAATAATGCATGACTTACTGCCTTTATTTTTGCTATTTCCTGCGGGCTTTGCCTCAGAGTCTGTGAACACATGTACTGTTACAGAATTCCTAGAGTAATAATAATAATAATAATAATAATAATAATAATAATAATAATAATAATAATAATAATAATAATAATAATAATATTAATAATAATAATAATAATAATAATAATAATAATAATAATAATAATAATAATAATAATAATAATAATAATAATAATAATAATAATAATAATAATAATAATAATAATAATTCATTCGGAAAACTACCCCTTTACAGCGGGGGCATCAATGGAACGGGGTTTATTCCATGATGCGTCCAAGTATATTACAATAAGCCGTCTATATTACAAAGTAAGGATTTGTGTAAAGATTTGTGTGTGGTAGGGCTGTATCTACGTTCAGCATTGAGCCGTACGTGGAACAGCATCCATTTACCATTTGAAATTTACTTTTTACATGCGCATGCAACCATCAATAGGCTTCTCATAGCTCCATGTATATATATTGTCCATTACATTCTTTTGACAAATTAACCTCCCCTTAACACTAATCACACATACATTTTGGATGCTACCCCTTCAAAATACCAAATTGCAAATTCCGCACCCAATGCCAATGGTTTGTAAATAATAAATAAATAAATAATTTTATCAGGAAAACTACCCCTTTACACCGGGGGCATCGATGGAACAGGGTTTATTCCATGATGCGTCCAAGTATCTTACCCATTTAAAGTTTGCTTTCAACCGGTGTAACCAATCATCAATATCATAATTTTGTCCCCCGCGCTAAAACTAGAGATAAACCACTCATTGGGAGAAAACTCTAGAAAGCGTAAGGACAAGTACATCGTGCACTTTTGGTTTACAATGTAGAAAATAAATGTTTATCATCGTCATATTTACAATGTATAAAATTAAAGTACACTTCAAAATAGATAAAACTTATATACAATATAGGAGCTCCATTTAAAATCTATGGAATCTGCACCTTACAGGGAACTGTACAACTCTATTTCTTTACTGTGAACAGGCACAGTTGAAGATATATATATGTATATATATATATATATATATATATATATATATATATATATATATATATATATATATGAATATATATACACATACATACATACATACATACATACATACATACATACATACATACACATACACACATACACATTAGCTTATATATCACAGTTAATTTTTTAAGAATCTACACAGAAATGTCACAGCCAGCCCCTTCAAGAGCTACCATACGGCAACGCCATGCTTCTTTTAGGAAAGTTTTACAAGCACTGTCAAATATATCATTAACAGCATGGTCATAATTGAATGATATTCCATACAGTAGCGTAAATTTCGTAGTTAAGGAAGGGTGAGTAAAATGTTCCCATACATGGGTAAAACCATGTTCCAACAGGCATTTTCCCAAATTTTGCCAGGGTTGGTTTGAAGAGAACAGACACGTTTTGGTGCCAACTGTTGTACTATCACGAGCATAAAATTGGACATGCTGAGTGCTAAATATATGTATACATGTATGTTTCCGGTGTTGATCGATACCGAAAATCCGAATACACTATTTCCGAGTTATAGCATTTAGTACCAGGTTTGGTAAAGGTTCGAGTCAGCACCGGAGACTCGGATTTGGTTGTTGTCGATGTATTCCTAATATGCATATTTATTCTGGAGATTTTGGACAAGTAAATCACGAAGGTCAAGAGGGTCATTTTTTTTTAATCTGCGGATCCCAATTTATGATTGACAGGTGCTGACGTGAGCGTAATCATGTAAGATGTGCTCTTACTTTCCGTTTCCTGTGCTTTCATACAGAGTGGTGTTCTCACTGCGGCAGTGCCTAGTCATGTATTGCCCTGGCAGTGACAATTTTCCTTCGAGAGTGAACATGTACGATTGTTCTACTCCATCAAATCCGAGGTTAAATATAACAGTGTTGAATGGCGAGCCCAGTAATCTCGTAAAACAAGCAATGGCTGAACAGCTTGGGGGGCATTAGCGATGGCGTTCATTGAGACGGAGAGTTTGCAACTTCTTGCCACAAAGCGCGCACTGTTCCATGCTCTTTGGAGTTGCTTTGATTTGGTCAAAGGCATCAATGATTGTACAGAAAATATGAATCAATAAGAACAGTATTTGCGTTCCCCTCGTGTCCTACTCCATGCGATTCTAATGCGACTGTTTGGCTGGCGGAGGACAAGTGCTCAGCCATAGACCCATCAATAAGATTGAATTTCATTATAAATTTGCATAAAACATCTTATGTATACCTTGCAAGCCTGTGTGTTCATGGAGATAATAAGGCTGATTTCTGCGTGATGATGATGTCTTCAATTAAATCAATATCATTTGACTTTTGTGTGTTTGATTTGGCTTTCTACAATAAAAATTATGAACCAAATCCGAGTCCTTATTGGTATCAAAGTCAGTAACATCTACCAAATTCAGCATATGGAATTCATTAAAAAGCATGGATTGACCAGGCTCTAGTATGTATGTGTGTATATTTGTTTGTGCCTTGTTTGAGATTTATTTAAGCCAAACATACTCAGCATTTTACCTGATAAAATGGAAAGTAAAACTACGGTCAGGCTTTTATCAGCATGTCTGTTTGATCCTACCAAATTGCCATGACATGGTCAATCACAGTGTATACACCAACCCCCTCCCCCTCCCCAAAGGAAAAGGTTTATGCACGGTATCCAGCTGTTACTATTATCTGATACATTGTTATGTGAGTTTTACACAAGCTTTATATGTTTATTGAAGTACGTACATCACCAGCATTTCACAATCATTGATAACTCTACAGTTTGTGTATGATTCAGAGTCATGCGACACGAGATATAACCATTCCCCTTGTGATCACTCCTCTGTGGAAAATATCAGTAAAGTTAGCTAATTTTCACCCTGACCTACATATTTAAAAAACTTCACGCGAACAAGCAATTTCAGGTTTAACACTTTCCCTGATATGGCAATCAGTGGTCCAGCTTAAATTGGGTCAAGTGACTAACATTCTCTGTCTGGATGCATTTTAGAAAACACTATTGGGCAGGTAAAACTGAATGAATTTCCAACCCTCAAATTAGATTTTTTTCCAAGATTATCTGACCCTCATGTTTCAAACTTAATGTGGATGGTATAGACCAATAGCAGAATGCTCTGATGGGGTTGGAGCTTCACCCTGCTGGCTTGTGCATGAGTTATACCGATTTGGAAAGACTTCTTGCACTTCGTGATCATGCTACGTGCCTTTGACACTTGAATTGCAAAATGCGTCAACATTGGATCAAATGTGAAAATTCCGTTTGAATCTAAAAGTATAGACCCATATCTTTTACATGGATTGCGAAGCAGGCCAATCCTATATTAATCACTCTCCATGGCACAGATCGTGGCGTATACTTCCTACCTACATGTTTGGTGGAGGAAACCGAAGGACTCGGAGAAAACCACCGTGCACAGTCAGAGTGGTAGGAACTCTTTCCACATGCTTCCCCGGCCGTGAATCGAACCCGGGCCGCAGAGGTGGAAGGCGAGCGTGTTGCAGCTGAATCTAATAAAACATAACACAGAAAAATATATTTATGACCACATAATTGTTAATTGACAGTGATAATAACAATTATATGCTGAGTTTGTATAGGGGTAACTAAGGTCCGATAGTGACACAGCTAAAGACACATAAATGGCATCCATAATTTGAAATTAAAAAAGGGAAGGAAAAATAACCCTTTCAACGCCTTCCCCATGGGTGATTTATAGAAAAAGAACCTCCTACATATTATGAACAAGTGAAGCGCTTCTGAAAATAAGTTGAACAATATAAGAAATTGGCAATCAAAAGCCAAAATTCAAACTAAATGAGACTGGAATGCAGTGCCACGAGATAAGAGACAACTGAAACACTTTCATGACTACGACTTTATTCATTGTTGCAAGTAATACCAAGTGTGTGATTATCTCCTGTCTGTAAATAATGTCTCACAATGGGATTACGTCACCCGAACAGTTTGCTTCCACATAACCAACAGGTCACAAATGGGTGATTACTTTCTTCTGATGGATTTGCACGGAATTCCTAAGCTTGATGTATACTTTTGTGAAAAGTAACTCCGTTCACTTTATACAAATGCAACATATGGGTGAAAAAGAAATGAAACAATTTTTCAAAATGCGAAATAAGGTTCAAAGTCTCATTCAAAATAGAAGCAACGCTTACTAAATATAGCTACACCTTCGAAAAGAAGGAACCAGATGACAATTTTTCGAAACTATGAATGTATTGGGAAATGGCATATAACACATAACCTCTAACCAAAGTTCATTTTAAAATTTACAAACTACTTCGCTTCCTAGTACCAGCAACTTTTTTTCAATAACAAAAGCTACATTTTATTCCCTGTTATGCTATTCACTATCACATAATTCTGATTCTGAACGTGTCAGTGTCATCGTCCATTTCAGCTTGTTTTGCTTATTCCTGTCTGTTGGGGTTGCTTGAACACAAGCATGCAAGATTGCAAGGGCCTGAGCTGGGGCATCTTCCTTGGGTGCAGTGACATGAAGCTGTTGGAGCAGTATTTGTAGATCGGTCGTGTACATAGGCTTCATACTACCATCCTCCAAAATCCAACCAGTCCAAAAGTGAAAGGGTTATGCCCAGCCAATGCTCTCTTGCACGTGTATAGTTGGAAAATGTCACACAGCATATGTTGTATAACCCTTTCTCCTTGAATTAAGATTGAGTCAACAGCTTTCCTTGGCATTGGTTGGGCACTAAATGCCCAACCGATGCCAAGGAAAGCTGTTGACCTGGGGCATGTGATCTTGATAAGTCTCATGTACATTCCTCAGTCAAATTGTTTTTCATAACTGTTGAACGGTTTTGGCCGCTTTGAGGGGGAAAAGGATAAAGGCACAGTCTGTTGGCGGGAATTAACCAAGGTCTTTCACATTGCAACTGCAGTACGGTGTGCTCTTAGCTCATGTAGCCCATATAACTGTCCCCACCCTACATTTTAAGAATAAATGCGGAGCTGCTCCAAGGGCAGCATCTAACATGTCTGGTGTAATGGAAGCTTCCATTTGGTGCAAGCATGCCTTGCACACTTGCCAGCACAGCAGATTGTTTGCCTCTTTTATACAGTCTTCTGGTGATGTCGCAGCCAGATATATAACACACATAGCTGGCAATGCATGTACAGATTTAGTGTCAAGTGATTGTACTCTTTTATGCACAGGGATAAACTCATTGGCTGACTTCCAGATTCACAGCTCTTGGAGTCCTGGCATCTTGCTAAGATGGTACATACAGCAACATATGTATCAAAAGCGTGGACAACCACATGTGTATACACATTCTTAGCAAATGCAATATCAAACATTAATCTGCTTGACTGCAAATTGGTAGAGTCAACTTTAAGAAATACCTTTCCTCACATATATTGTATAAAAAGTTTCAACTACAATTGTTTAGTTTACATATTCGCTACACCCTTTATCTAACCTTCAAATTCCCCTGATATCTACATAATAAATTTTTAATTTTACCTATAAACTTTAAATATTATCACTTTAATGTCATTCACAAATACCCTTGTTTCGCAAGCTTTGAAATTGAAGTAAAGAACGGGAGTCAAATTTTAATAATATCAGTCCATACTCTAGCAAAAAATAAAAAAATACCTTGGCACATACACACCATGAGCTAGTCCTTGTTGAATAATAGTATTCCACTGGGGATAAGTTATTATCTTAATTCCAAATCACCACGTTTGTACCATAATTTAAATTATGTCTTCCGGTACAACGGGGGTACACATTGTTTTTGCGTCCGTTTCTTCTGCTTCTTCTTGTTCTTCTTCTTGTTCTTCTTCTTCCTCTTCTTCTTTTTCTTCTTTTTCTTTTTCTTCAACACGTTGTTGCATGCGTTGCGGACGCGAGAACTCAAGAAAGATTTGACTTGGGGAGGTGATTTTTTTGTGAAGATGTTCCTATATAAAACCTTACTTGGAATTGCAGATGGGTGACCTTGACATATTTTCAAGGTCACATGGGCATGTCATCTAAAACTGACACGGATGCAACAACTCTGCGAGGATTTGACCTACGAGGTTGAATTTTTTTCATGTCTATGTACTATAATATGAACTAGGATAGGATTGTAAATCGGTGACCTTGACCTATTTTCAATGTCACATGGCCACTTTTTAAAAATCATTGCATATGGACTCGAGAAAGATTGACTTACAGAGGTTGACATTTTGTGTGCTCATGTTTTTATGTAAGACTTTTGTAAAACCTTGCTTGTGACTGCAGATGTATGACCTTGGCCTATTTTTCAAGGTTACATCGGCATTTCGTCAAAAATCAATGCGGACGTGATAACTTAAGAAAGATTTGACTTGGGCAGGTGAATTTTCTTGTGAAGATGTTCCTGTATTAAACCTTGCTTAGGATTGTAGATGGGTGACCTTGACGTATTTTTCAAGGTCACATGGGCATGTCATCTTACATTGAGGCGGAGGCAACAACTCTGCAAGGATTGTACTCAGCAGGTTGAATTTTTGCATGATTATGTACTATCATACGGCCTAGGTGTGGATTGTAGATGGGTGACCTTGTCCTATTTTCAATGTCACATGGCCACCTTTTGAAAATCATTGCAGAAGCACTCGAGAAAGGGTTGACTTTGGCAGGTGATTTTTTTGTGGAGATTTTGACCTGTACTCAATGTTTTGCTTTACAAAAGACATATTTAATTGGCACAGCAACTGAAATATTTCTTATTGTTGTGAGGTTAGATGATAAACCTTCGTTTCTCATAGAATTTCACCATTTTTAAATAATACCCCTTTTTGGAATTTTTCGGCATAAAGTGTAAAATCGAAGGACTGCATGCTGTAGTGTTTTCATTTCCCGTATGTCTCACTTATTTTCATGGTTTGTACTCTCTAAATGTTTGACATTGTTCATCCCTGTGTCATATTGCATTATCATCTGAAAATCGTTTACGATGATGCATATTGTAATGGGCAAAATGCCTCTAATAACTTGTTGGCACAGTGAAAGATAGTTCATCTATAAATTTAATGTGCCCATCATATGACAAGTTTCTTCATATTTTTCCTTCCAGTAATCCAGTTATATATTTCATATTTTACAAACAGCTTATGAAATAATAATACCTAAGAGTTCATATAAAATATTCCAAATTTTATTTGACAAGAAGCTCATTGTATAATCCAAAATCTCAATACAATGGCAATATTTTGCTATATTGATGTGGTATAATTACTGTCCAGTCAAATGCAATTTAGAATGCACATTTTGCTACTCACATCTATGATAAAAACCTAGCATATCAAATTGAATACACGCTTTGGCATCTTGAGCCCTGTTTTCAACCACAATCAACTTAAGCATGCAGAGGTCATTGGAGTAAGGTGATTTAATCAACTATAGTATCTAATGTCCTAAGTATGCGTCGAAGACTAATGCAGAAGTGTGTATTTTATGAGAAGACCACATTGGCAATCTTGCAGAGGCATAAGGACAGTATGTTTGGAATAAACGTATCCGGAAGTATAAGTTTCTCATCCCAGAATGAATGGGTATGTCACTTTGCATGTGACTATCTTCTTCTTACTTCCTTTTCCAATGAACATGAACACCAGGTGAATACTGCCTATGTGCAAGGTTGGCACAGTTGTGCAAACCACAGTCTATCAATTTCTTGATAGGTCACATCAGAGTTCAATATTTCTGGCAAGAAATACACATATTTGGATTTGTGTCTTTTTGCCCAGAACCACTTTCCAGTAGTCATTACCCTATTCCGTAGTCCGAACTCTTTACTCTCCATAAGGTAACCTGTCCCTGTCTTACCTATATCCATATGAAATTACAATTGTCCATATTGCAAACGTTCCTCTGTAAAATTTTGACATAGGCTGTATCAGCCCAAATAAATTAAAGGGTCTTCAGCAGGTACCAACTCAACATGTTTCGGAACCTATTACCCGTACATGTTTCGGAACCTATTACCCATATATGTCAATCTTTCCATTGTGATCATCAAGCCCAGCCTTAAGAACATTTATGTACAAATTTCAAGAAAACATTAGTTCACAGGTTCTCTAATATCCATGAACTTGTGACATGTTAAAATTGCCATTGCCCTCTCGCAGCTGTGCTCTTATCTTTGCACAGCATCTTACAACTAGTTCTTGAAGAAAACCCATCTTTACATCATAGGATGACTCTTAGCTACACCCAAGGATAAAAATACATCAATTAATTTCCACATGCACGATCTGTAATTGCTAGGACTGCATTTCAAGAGACCTGGGAGGTGCGGTGAGTGGAATCAACTAAGGAAAGTCTGTCATTCTATTTGACCGTATCTGTTGCTGTTTGCTGGGTTGTATTTTTGTAAATGATGTTCAGCATTGGATCTCGAGTTACGTCCCCTGCACATATCTGTCAAGTTGCATAAAGCTTTTCCAGTCAAAGTGAATGAAGACGCTACCCACTTTGTCATGCCAATAGATTGCCAGACTGTCTAATTGTCAGCATACTTGACTCTATGATTTGGTGCTGTATCTGTCTAAGCATTCATTAATTGACCTCTTGACTATACCGAGAAATTGTCACTAGATCTGGTAACTTCATGTGGTGAACTGTATTTCATCTCCACCTGCCTTTCAGCATAAGAGTTTTATGCAGCAGATTTTCAAAGACTAAAGTGGTCTAGTAATGGCAGAGACTCTAAACTAAATGCGACAGAACCTCAAAACTCCATAAAAGCAAGGAACCCTCTCTGTTCTGTGCTACAAGAGGAAGACACGTTTGGCGAAGTCTGATATATCGGTATCAGATCGTCTGCTTGTCCATGATAATGATTTTTGCCAAAATGTGATCTATGAGTGAATTAGATGTCCACCATATTCATGCTCTGTGGCAATGCTCAAAAAACGCATTCTTTCAGTTGGAGGTGCCCCAACATATTACGTAATTAATGCTCATGTGACATCATCATGGTTAATTCTGATTGGTCGGTTGTGAAGCACGTGCTTACTGTATTCAGTTACCCATAATGCACCACTAAATCTGATAAAAGACGATAATAAGAAAGGTCGTTTTCATATTTTAATGACATATAAACATAGATAGTATAATACACATACATCATATTTATATCATACCATACATCAAATTGGTCGCAGTTATGCATAATCGCACAAATATTTAACACAAAATCTAATGTACTGCATGGCGTGAATGTGTTTTGCCAGCTTGCAGCTTAATTGGGCGTATTTGGCCCATACGAAAGAAGTGAGAAAGCCCAATTTAGTTAGTCATATATTAATAATATTGTGATAAATGTTAAAGTGTATATAGAAAGCATTTAGTTAGAGGGACCGTTATTTCTTGCTAGACGCTGTGCGAAGACAAGCGTATGCGCATCCACTCTTCTAATAAAACGTCTGTAACAATCTGAAGACCAGTTCCCCAGTCGCTTAATTTCCCAATCCTGAAATCCTCGAGATGCTGCAGTACTAGCTACACCTGCCCAAAAGGAGTGGGAAGTGAAATGGTCGGGGGAAAGGCCCAGAGCAAAAACAGTCTGCTTAATTTTTGCATTTAACATGGACTTAGTAAGTATTGTACCGTCCATAAACGTAAACAAGGGTTGCTGGGGTGACCAGGTAGATGCGATGCGGCGACATTTTATAAATAAGGTAATGAATCAAAGAACAGTAGGCGCACACTGCTGTACCCGAGCATCCGACCACTGCTGGGTAGCCGAAAGGGCATGTCTTTGACCGCGTTATGTTAACTCTCACAAAGTTACCCCCTGATGGAAGTGAGCCTAATTCTACGTCGGACCAACGCAGCATATGCTGCTGATCATCCAAACTCAAGGATGGCAATGAATATTCGGCTCCTCTTAAACCTGCAAACCATGCGAGGCAAAATATTGCTCTCCATGCACTATCATTAAAAGTTGGTCCTAGACTGTCCAGCATAGTCTTTAACAAATCGTATGTGATCGGAAATATTTTAGTACCAGACAAAAGTGCCGAGCGTTCCTCTGTGGCTTTTAATAGCAGCTTTACACGGGGGGAGTACAGCACCGGCAATGGAACGCCCAAACGGACATGAAGAGCCCGGATTCCCGCTAAATAAACGCGCAGTGAGGCAGCACCAACGCCTCGACCGTGAGCAGCTGTCAAGTACCATTATAACAAACATTCCTCGGATGCAGGCAAGGGAGATATGCACAATCTCTTACAAAAATTTAGATAATCTGTCTGTGCAGAATTATAGGATCTTTTGTGGTATTATCCCTGAGGCCTCGTGATATGAGACAATTTGCCTGCTGCGCAAGACCTGCAAACATAAAGACACCACAATAACAAAACATACAAAACACGGGGGACCTATACACATAACGAAATGCATATAGGCCTATCATAGAAATAAACACAGGGAACATATACTCATGACAACATACATATACAGTATCCTAAATAAAAAGTTTACAGGCCCATATTAATGGCATACGTGATATTTGCTGCTGGTGTCATTTGTCCATTTGCATTTGGGTGTAACTTAGAGAATCTTTCAAAATCTAAACGAGTCAAGCTATCAGCAATTGCGTTAGAATATGTATCAATGAAAAAGGCCTTGTGACTTATATTGTTTACTGCTGTGAAATAGTACAAAGCCCGCACGAGTGTCATTATTTTTCTATCCTTACTGTAAGCATTGTTCACGCAGAAGCAACTAACCATATTATCGATGTTGCAAGTCACCTGTTGATTTTTCAGTTTATCACCAAATGTAATTATACATCATAACAAGGCCAGAAGTTCTCTTACAGCAATGGGTGTAGACGAAAGCCATGCATTGTCACCTGTAAATGGCACAAAAAACCAAGCATTTTCACAAAATCCCGCTAATGCTAAGTCTGATGCGCCTGTGTATACCTGCTTAGTCTGCTCTATAACCCATGAGCGTGGAAACAACGCAATGCCGTTATGTGATTGAAGACACTGTAACCACCAACCTAAATCTGCACGTGCATCTCTATTCAATCGCAGTCTGTGATGTAAAAACTTAGCACGCTTAGATAATTCTATTAATCTACGCAAAATGTTCTACCATTTCGCACCACTTTAGCTGCGAAAGCCAATTTTCCTATAATGGATAACAATTGGCGCTTAGTACTCCAAGCACGACCCATCCATTTTTTCACCTCGTAACATATTTCATTCATACGCTCTTGAGATATTTCTAGAGTTCCCGTATTTAAATCGATCACAATGCCTAAGAACTCTAAACGTTTTGTGGGGCGAACTGTCCGTTTCTCGTGTACTGTAAAACCTGCCAGGTAGCATGTGTCAAGCATAATCTCAAGACTTTTTTCACAAGCCTCCTTCCCCTCACAAATACAAACATAATCATCAAGATAATGGGCGATGCGTGGACCGGCACCTCGTGCTTTCATAATGTATTCTAATCCAGAGGCAAATATGTCAAAAAGTTTTGCACTAGATCGTAAACCAAAACTAAGTACATTAGAATACCAATATTCGCGGCCTTCGTCCGTCTGCCAAGTAAACCCTAATAAATGTCTATCTTCTTCGCGTACCACACAATGTAAAAAGGCCTATGACAAATCTAATTTACACATGTAAGGGTCAGTCATGTCTTTACACAACTCAGCAACTTCCTCAACTGTGGTATACTCCAGGGAAAACTCGTCACTTGAAATGCCATCATTTATGGATTGACCCGGCGGCCATGATAAATCATGTAACGAAGACAGGACTGCACCAGGCGACACACAAGACGAGACTGGCGCACCTGAGCAGAGAACCAAATTTCTTGGCGAAGAAATTTTGCATAACAAAGCTAATCTCGTGCATACTCCCCAAACGAATAATTAAACCCGAGCCTCTCGATAAACAAGTGAGCAACGTCTTGAACCAGATCTAACTTCCATTACCTAAATAATGATCCATAAATAGCCTCACTTTTCATAGTTCCTAATCCACATTAAGGCATGTTTTCTAACAGGAGAGAATACTAGTATATAGATTTTTTTTCTAGAATTTGCTAGGGATACTAACATTGGTCACACAGCTGCTCACATATTGCAGCCACATACGATATTTTTATATTGAAATTCAGCATAGACTCTAAAGACGTGCCATGTTGCAGGCCTCTATCGTCAAAACCACAACAATGACACTTATTTTAAGTTACTACCAATATAGCTGATGTAAACAACAGGCATAGTTTAGACTTAAGTTTGTCTCAGTTAATAGTTACATTTTTACAGGTAAATAAGCCTAACGTTAATTAGAGCGGTTACCTTTCCATCACATGTGAATGATGGTCTGTTTTTTCACGAATATTTTACAACTGTCCTGTTTGAACCCAAAATGGCGATTCTGCATGCTGTCGTCAGATGAGTGCCAATGGCAATATTACTTTCATTTTTATCCATCAGAGTAATAACAGGTTTCAAGCCTTATAATAAATCCATTTAGCCAGCGTGGAACATTTTATTTGACACCAGTACCGTGGTGCTGTGGAATAAACGGGTCTGTGGCTGTAGTCTTATATAATTTGGATTCCTTTTGACAAAGACAGAAGCTGACTCAATATCGCACCAAGAATTCCAAAATAAAATAATTGTTCTATTTGTTACAAGAGCCCCGGAACCAAAGTATTGCTACATAGGCTAATTATTCGTTTGAAGCTACCAATGTGCAGATGGTTGATTACGTTATCGGTCAACTATGATAAAGGTTACGGTACCAGAACTTATAATATGAATAACGAATAAATAATGTTAGCTGAACAGACTATACGTCTGGTAACAATTGCAACGATCGATATATATATATATATATATATATATATATATATATATATATATATATATATATATATATATATATATATATATTATACATTTAATTCCAGTGCATGATATATATATGTATGGCAAAATTAATCTAATTTACAGATACGCAGTATATTATGAATGGCTCGTTCGTGAAAAACTTGTGAACTAACGGGGAGGATGATTCATGCGTCATCAGTATTGCCCTACTGGGCAAAATTATTTACAGCATGGTGATCACCATGCTTTGGATAAATACTTTACATATATACAGCAAAACCATACAATTGAATGCTACTTTTTTATTTTATTTGTTACTTAATGGTTATCGCAAGACCCACATGTAGTTTTTTAGAATTTCAGCGATGTTATTTCTTAGCTTGTGTACAAATGTTATTTATAACTCTCTAGCAATACAAATGAACATTCTTTTTCCTTATTCAGATATGTAATTTATCTGTTTATTTACTTATTCATTGATTCATTCATTCATTTATCTATCTGTCTATCTATCTATATATCTATCTATCTATCTATCTATCTATTTCTAAAATAGTACATGCAATATAGTAGATTTTGTGTAATGCCAGCAAAGTTAACCTTCATGTTTTGGTAACTTGAATCTCTTTGCTGTCGCTGATGAGTTGAAATTTATGAACATGGGTTATGTTTTTCTGAACTGTTAGATAGTGATCACCGCATAAATATGGAGGAAGCTCAAAGATTCTTTGTCATGTCGCGAAGATTTGATGTTTTGTCCAGGGATGCAGAATTTAATCAAGATGATTAAATGGCTGTATATTATTATTATTATTATTATTATTATTATTATTATTATTATTATTATTATTATTATTATTATTATTATTATTATTATTATTATTATTATTATTATTATTACTACTACTACTACTACTACTACTACTACTATTATTATCATCATCATCATCATCATCATCATCATACTTATTTTAAAGCATTAACCACATTAGTTAAATTAAGGTTTAGCCATTTGGTTATTTTGAAATACAATCACAGTGCAAAGAGTTTTCACTGAACAATATATAGTCTGAAAATATGTTTCTAAGAAGTGAATGATTGCTTTTGTGGCAAAAAAAAACATGTTTCCATATACGATCCGGTGGCAGTTATATGCCTTCACTCTCAAAATGTATGCACTGGAACACAAATTATTGAGTTGATAATAAATAAATATATATATATATATATATATATATATATATATATATATATATATATATATATATATATATGTATATTCATTTATTCATTGCTGCATATATCAATGCCTGTGTCACAATATATTGGTCTTGATAGAATTCAAGATTCTAATTCTGTTCCATTCAGTATGTAATGAATGTCTCGCGTGCTCATGCCAAAATTTAAGATTTTAACTTATCAATATCATGTAGTCCAGAAACTGTCTAACGAGACCATCTCAAAGAATTAAAAAGGAAGAAAACGACAGAAGAGGTGGTACAAACATTTTAACGTTGTCTCTAAAGATCCTAAAGCTTTAAGGCAACCTTTAAGGAGTCCAAAAGCTTTATGACTGTCTCAGACAAGACGGATTCCTCAAGGAGTCCTCAACATATTGCACCTTTAATTTTGCTGATTTCCTTTAGGGAGACCCATTCCTGGCCTGTGGTAAATGCGTCCGTCCACAGGGTCTCGCTAAAAGTACCTCTGATGTTTTGTATGAAGTCCACAAGAGGGCAGTTAAAGAAAAAAATTATTACCATTTTCTAAATGGACCATAGAGAGTTCAAGAGAGTTAAAGCATGCATCACTAGCCCATGTCAAGCAGTATTTAAACTCATAATTCATAATCCATTCATTTCGTGTGTACAAATTGTACAAATTACATATAAAGCACACATCATGAGTATGCCGCGCCATATCGCCCTTCAAAATATAAAGACACATATACCAATCACCGAGACAAATTGTTACCAAAAAGTCCCCCCCCCCCCCCCAAACATTAGCTATAAAAAATTATAATATATGTGATTATACACAGCAGGATATTAGGTCAGATTTTTGATAATGATGGGATGCTGATAATTTTTGATAGCATAATGGACATAGATGTATTGGACAATTTCGTTGTACCAGGGTGAATAGTTGTAACATTTTCGAGGCCTGAAGAAAGGGACAATTTCGTTGTTGGTTACCCGCAGTAACGGCTGCCACGTTGAAACAAATGAAATGGGTATTCCTGCGAGACCCACTTGACCATTGGACAAGCCGGTGCCGCCTGTCAGAAGTTGACCACCCAGAGCGTGAAAATCGCGTCCGGCTGTAAGACATACACGGCCCTGAGCGTGAAACGTAAGTCCGCGCGTGAAGGCATTGGATCCCTGAAGACTGATCTTTAAGGGTGGAAACTTTAGAAAAACTGTCTTTAAGGAAGGAAGTTGTAAAAAGCCTTTTTCACTCTGTAGTCGCCCCTCCTAGAAAGTTACCGCCCTTCGTGTCACAATACAGTCCATGCCGTTGGAGCAATGTGCCACATTAGGCATGTTAGGGATCTATGTACTGTATATTGTTGTCTGGTGTCCTGATCTGTGTTCATGGGAGATTATATTCACAACCAGAAAAAAACAAATCTAGTGTTGCCCTAAGCGTTTGGATAATAACAGGAATGCTGAACCACAAGGGACGTGTTTGCACTCGGAGTCGTAGACTGACTTTAATGTTAGGAGTAAGTGCCCCTCTGCATTTGGCCATAAAACTTGCGACTTTAATAACAAACTTTCTGCTAAAGAGGTTAACCGCAGCGTTACTTACAGCACTGGCATGTAGGGCCAATGAGGCGATGTATACATTTATGGGGCTAACTTTCATATTTTTGTTAAATACTGTTACGCCAGTTGCAGAAAAACTTTCTTTTCAACTGCAGTGACAAAGGTTCTTTGATCAGAGATGCGGCCTAAAATTAGCCAAATATACATCCTAATTTCCACACACAAACTATTCATTAGAAAAATTAATACTTAGCCAATGTAGGCCACTTCAACCAAGTTCATGGTATTAAAAGTTGAAATGTTATGTACAGGTAAATATGTTGTCACTATTTTAGTAACCACATAGGGCCACGTGACCTGAAAAGTGGGCAGTCTCCTGCCTGCAACGTCACACAGCCTTGCCAGTAAGTTGCAGCCCACTTCCCGGGACACGAGGTCTGACACTGTCAATCAGACACTGGAGCAAGCATATTATCCAAGACACTGGACTCGCGCGAGCACCGAATTTCAAAAGATCATAGCAGCTAGGGAAAATAAGAATCAAATACAATCGTCCAAGGAAGTCCATTGTCCTGTCTTTTTATAGTGATAAAGCCAGGGATTTGAAATTCCACGCTTTTTGCTAATGCCAAGGAAAGGATGAATATCTGACAGATGCGGGAATCTAGTACACTCACGAGCTTTTACCGATAGGAGCCCAGACCGACATAAATGTCATCGAATAATGGTCGATAGCTCTAAATCGTCACGGTAGCAGAGTTTTTCTTGATGATCTGATTGTGCTTGCTTTGCTAGACCTAGCACTAGAACGATCCTGTTTGCATTGTCGCATTATTTTAAACTGGTTTCTTTTCTGGTGTTGGCACGCATTCAGTAAATAGCGTTTAATGTGTTATTTTTTATTGACAGTGAGATGTTTGAAGTGTTCTTAAAGGACTAAAAGCCATGGGATTGACACGTCTCTTATAGGTTAAAATCGAGATACATGCCGAAGAAAAAACACGAAACATTGGAACAATTGCTGTTTTGCTGACCGCCTCCTTGCATTTACCTTTGATCCGGGCATTAGCTGCCAAATTTCTCTTCCTTCAAAGACGATGATTCACAATTGATAGTTTTGATAATTAGCTCTGCTGACTTGTCAGTCAGCAGAGCTTATAGAATCCGTTTGCGTCCGTCGTCCGTCTGTCCGTCCGTCCGTCTGTCGTTAGACTTTTTATTTATTTTCGACTTCTTCTCAAAAACCGCTGCATAGAATGTTTTGATTTTGCACATGGATGATTCCCAGGTAGTCCTCTACCAAGTTTGCGAAGGAGATGATGATGCAATAATTTTTCTATTTTTTATGAATTTTTTAATTTAATTTTCGAAAAAAATTACAATTTCTTCAACTTAAGAACTACGAAGCCAATTGCTTTGATATTGCACATAGGGTCACCTGGGGTCAACTAGTTCTTATTCTGGCCACCAGGTGGCGCTGTGATTTTTCCCTATTTTTCATGAATTTTTGCGTGTTAAGGCTATTTTCGACTTCTCCAGAACGGCTGAACAGAATTGCTTAAAATTTTATCAGAATATAGTTGGACATCAGATAATGAAAGTTTGCGATAAAACTATGGATATGTTAATTTTAGGTAAAATTATGGGATATCAAACTTCGCAACTGTAAGGAAGTACTGCAGCTGTATATATATATATATATATATATATATATATATATATATATATATATATATATATATATATATATATATATATATATATATATATATGGCAATACAGTGCATATATTACACTATTGTATTTACCCTTTTGACTTCTTCTCAAAAACCGCTGTATTGAATGTTTTAATTTTGCACCTGGATATTTCCTAGGTGAACCTCTACCAAGTTTGCGAAGGAGATGATGATGCAATAATTTTTCTAGTTTTAATGAATTTTTTAATTTATTTTTTGAAAAAAAAAAAATTCCTTCATCTCAAGAATTGCCAAGCCAATTGCTTTGATATTGCACATAGGGTCACCTGGGGTCAACTAGTTTTCATTTTGGCCACCAGGTGGCGCTGCGATTTTTTCCCATTTTTTTATGAATTTTTGGGTGTAAGGTTATTTTCGACTTCTCCTCCAGAACAGCATGATAGAATTGCTTAAAATTTTATCAAAATATAATTGGACATTAGACAATGAAAATTTGTGAAAATAATGTGGATATGGTAATTTTAGGCAAAGTTATGGGATATCAGACTTTGTGACTGTAAGTGAGTGCTGCCACTGTACACCGGCAGCCATTGAAGCAGCAATGTATGTCAATTGATAATACATGTACTACCATCAGCAGAGCTTATAGAATCCGTTTGCGTCCGTCGTCCGTCTGTCCGTCTGTCCGTCCGTCCGTCCGTCCTTCCGCAAAATTTATTTTAAGGACAAACTTTGCTACCACTCTACATACATGTATATAGCTGTACAAATCTAGATTGCAGTCCATGTGTTCGAATACTGTATAAGCAGATCCCAGTCAGCAGAGCACAGGATCATCTTGATCCTCTTGTTCAATTATTCGTTGTATTTCTAATGTCAGAGATTTTTACTTTTACCACCGAGAAAAAATCGATAAGGCATAATTTATCTTGACCACAACTGGGAATATACTCTAGTTCTAGAAATTTTGCTCTCGATTTAATTTCGCGCTGTTCGCCCTACCACTCAAGGCGCAAAATTACAATGCACGAAAATAAGTTTCATTGTATGGCATTGGATTGCACGTTATTAAAATTAGGTAACTCAGGAAAAATTGAGTTTGCACGAAAATAAACACGCGCGAAAATTTCTGGAACTACAGTATATTACTTGTTTTGCAAGTGAACATATATTTCCACAGTAAGGAGCTCATGTTAGCATGTGCCTTGCCATATTTATTACCATCTACGGCATTTAATTTTAGTCAGTCACTATTGTTTAGGTGTCAACTGTTTTGCTCCTGATCATGGTTGTCATACTTTGTTTTTACAGTAGTCTGATAGACTGTTGCACGCACACGCAATCATTTTGTATTTTACTAAATCACAAAATAATGTGCGCCCTTACAAATTCAGTAGACTAACACTCGCTTATTTTATGTGAAATCTATGAAAAAATAATTATTTTAGTATTGTTTTATCTTCCAGTTACCTTTATTGTTCTTCTGCGTAACAAAAAAAAACTTAGAATGCTTAGGTCAATTAGGTCTGTGCTGTTAAAGAAGAAGAGGGCTCACTTGACATCTCCTGACCAATAGGGCCCGGCATGTAGAGTAAGTTAATTAGTTTGGACAGTGATACCCTGTGTAAATTGAAAACGTGTGACGCAAAAAAATTTAGCACCAATTCAGGGAAGCGGCAAAACACGGAACAAAAATTTCTCATCTATGCAAAATGATTTGGTGTGTGTGTGTGTGTTGACATTATTTTTGTTGTTGACAATGTCCATTGCATTATATTTACATTCGGAGTTATTAGCATTATAAGAATAGGGACAAATTTTGTTAGTCGATGGTAACATCACGTACAGCACGGCACGTGCCAATGCCTACTTGCCCCTACGTAACAAGCGGCTGGCCACACCCATAGCTCCTCCCACTGATAAACAAAAGGTCCTTCGCAGTGGCTATCAAAACTTTTACGCACAAATATTTATGAAAAATTTAATTCAAATATCAATGTTAATATGAATATAAATATAAAGATGAAGTCTGTCTCTGTTGTTGTCTGTTGCTGTCGCGACGTCATAAAAAAATGCCTACCAAGAACCACGCTGTTACATGCCAATGACAACAACAGAGACAGACTTAATTTTTATAATGAAACCCTTTGAACTGTGTCAACTCGCCAGTATGTACGAGGGCTATTTCATAAGTTTTAATACAAGTTATTTATTGATCTTGATATTGGGAAAATCATGAATATTACGCATGGAATTTTTCAAACTGACTCTCCATTGGCTTGCACACATTTACGAAGGCTCTCTACCCTAGGGTCGTAGGCCACAAGATAGTCCTGAGTTGGCAGACTGTTCAGATATTGAAAATGGCTGCTCCAATAACACTTCGTGTCGTGTATTTCTTGCCACATATGTGATCTTTTGGGTTTAGAAATAGATAAAAGTCACATGGGACCAAGTCCTGGGAACAGGGTGGATACGCAGGTCATTGATGTGTTGTTCCTTCAGGTAGGCCACTGTAGCGTGACGTGAGAGCTGGAGCATTGTCGTACAAAAGTTTGATGCCATTCATTCCCGTCTTCGATCGGCGCTCTGTATAATACTGCACAATTTTTGGCAACACTGATGTGACGTAGAATTTACCAGTAACGCTCTGGCCTACAGGGGAGGCAATCTGCGCCACGATGCCTATAGCGTCAAAGAAAATTGTATAGAGAACATTCCGCACTGTCCTTGCTCTTTTGGCTATCAGAGGTTTGGTGCCATCTTTGGGGACCCATGCCATGTTTTAATGTTTCATATCTGGTTGGAAATAATAAGCTATCTCTTTCAACAGAATCTGGTTGCAGTTGCCATACGTCTTTAAGAGGAGGCGAGCATGATCCGTTCTTCTTCTCTTTTGCTTTTCTGTCAAAATATGTGGAACCCATATGGCGCAAACTATATGAAGGTGACGTTTGCCGTTCAGTATCCTGAATACCGGTGAAAGCTAGGATGGCTTCCAATCAAATTGATCTTAGACCACAATCGTATTAAGTTCTACCACAGACAGACTATATGTGTGTGCTTATGCTTATTGCAGTTCACTAACTTATTTGGTTAATGTGGATTCTTGTCTGCGTATATTGCTTTTATTAACAGATCAACATCTGGACCCAATTCATGCATTCCATTTTTTTCTATTACGTTATTTAAGTCTGAGATTTCCAGTTCACAACAAAATTTACGGCGATCATATGCCTTCTGACCTTTTATTTTAACAAATTTATGTGTAGTGTTTGGATTATATGGTGTGAGTGTGTCTTAACAGGTGAAACATTGCTGACACTCGAAAAAAAGTAATGATGATTCCTGAGGTGATTTTGAGGGTAGCATTTCAAATTATATTAGCTATTACAGTTCTTGTTATATTTGAGAAGTGTTGGAAACGCCACATTTGGATGAACGCTATATCTGTTTTGTGACCATGGAACGACCTGGTCTTGAGCCATAAAGCTTCGGCACTATTTACCTAGCTGAAAATGGGGAACGCTGTAAAAATTCAAGTCCACCAGCATCAAAGAATATGACATAGCAAACGAAATCATTAAGCGTTTCTTTATTATTTTATTTTAATAAATCGATATTTCAGTCATCACAAATGATAATTTTACTGCTTGTTCTCTAGGGTTTAGTTAAAGGCAAAGAAAGAGAAGAACGATGCAAACGTATACTTAGATCAAATTGTGTAGCACATTATCTGTGGTTCAGCTGCATTCCAAGTTTATCTTTCTTTCTTTTCTGTAGTATGGCGGTGCATACTGTCTCATCAGACAGTTTGAGGAAAATTGCGCTGAATTCAATACCAAGCGATACACGTAGTTCGTCCGTAAATTCTGACAGTTATGGAATAGCTCTCGGTAACATTACAGTGAAATTAGTTGATTAGCTGATTTTATTATAGGATTCAGATTATTTATGCATTTCTGATCTACACTTTGATTTTTAAACCGGCACATACACAACACAATGTACCGTTGCCTTGCTAGAATATTACAATTGTATATGACACTCGCATCATTTTTCTTAATCCCACGGGAACAGTCGATAGAGTTAAGTATGTAACACTATTCAAATTATTAATATATTGATAAAAAAAAAGACTTTTATTGATATTGATTTAAATTGTGTTGAATATAAATTATGTACTTACAAGCCTTCCTCAGGACATCATGCGGTGCAAAATTTTGTGTGCCTCAAGGATCACATACCTTTTTGGGGCAACATTAAAATCTCTTGGTGATTATCAAAAAAGGTTCAGTTGAAACACTTAAATATTCCAGATTCAACTTCCTTGCTAACATTTCTTTCATTTAAAAATGCCAGCATGCTAAAATGTCTAAGAGAAAAAAGGAAAGGCCTGGGTTGTTTTCTGGGGTCCAAAGCGTAAATAGGAACACAGGTGCCTCGTGTATCATCTGGCACTCTAAAAGGTGATCACTCTTTATGCTACAAACACTGTAAAATCATCACAACATAACAATTTATTAGGTCACGCGTTTATGCTTTTCATATGTTGCCAACTGGCTGAGAGACAACATCGTAATAATTCTTCGGTTTCCTCCATCACAGACAAGGTAGGAAGTATACGCCAACACCTGTGCCATGGAGAGTGACTCGATAAGTCAATGCTTGACTTCTTTCACAATCCATGTTAAACAAATGTGTCTGTACTCTTTTTTGTGTATGTAATAGTCGTTACACAATCTTTGCATAGCAGCTTTCCTTGGCGCGAGATGGGCGAAACGGGAACAGGCGGTTCAGTTCATTTGCCTTGCAAAGTAGAAGCAAACTTATGACTATTCGTTGACCGTCAAAATACTTGAACCTTGGAAATAAAATTGTGTCCATAAATGGCGCGAATCCCCCCCCCCCACACACACACACACACACATTTCATTTGCTCATTAAAATGTGACATGTAGTGTTATTTTCTTTCATTATATCTTCTTTTTTCTATTTTCAGGGAAAATTTGTACTTAGCCGGTGCTCAGCTGCATGCCGCTTCGGATATATGAGAAGTATGGATGTGCCACAAACAAAAATATGACTCCAAAAATGAACTTGGACCTCATCAACAATGGCTTCTTCTAGCACCTTCACAGTTGGAAGGATTATTCCTGAGAATTCTACTGATGTGCCAATTTACAGTACAGCGGGTGGTACCAAGGTGCCTTACGATCGGGTTGAACGGATTTTAGAAGCCTTTGTGCTCTCTGTGATTATGGTCATGGCCTTATTTGGGAATATCTCAATATGGATTATCATTATACGAGATCGGAGTTTACGTAACCCTTCAAATGCGCTTGTATTGTGTTTATCTACTGCTGATATTTTAGTTTCAGCTGTAAATATGCCCGTGACTATATTTACCCTTGTCAACGGAGATTGGGCGTGGTCTCAAGGCTTTTGTGTGCTCATAGGGTATACGAATATGATCACTTTCATTGCCAGTGTTATGTCATTGGGTGTTATCAGCCTCAATCGATACGTCCTCGTCTGCTATCCACATAAGTTTAAAATCATTTATACGTGGAAGCGAGTGTCCTGGATGATAGCAGGTAAGAAAACTACACGACATCTTGTCGTGAAAAACACAACAGAGACTCAGGTCAACACTAAATTGCTTAGTTCACCGTCACGGCGGATCCATTATATATATATATATATATATATATATATATATATATATATATATATATATATATATATATATATATATATATATATATATATATATATGTACATAGTTTGTTTCTACTTTAGTTAAACCCTAGCAGGTGGTTTAACTAGGATAAGCTATCCAGCTAGAAAGGGTACATACTGGTTCAGTGGTAAGTCAAATTGTTCTAATCGGAACCTGTTTTATACAAATTTACTAATTATGTTTTTGTTTGACATGTTTTCTTCTTTCATAATGAAGCACTGCATTTATAAGCCAAACTTTACGTATTCAGATAGTTCATCATTGGCCACCTTCATATTCATTTATTATTTTGTGGGCTGTCCTCGCTGAATATTTTTTCTTAGACAAGGAGTCGCTATTCAGAGAGACATGTACGGGTATAGGCTCTGAAATATGTTCTGAGTAATTACCCGCTGAAGACCCTTTTATTTATTTGGGCTAATACAGCCTATATCAAAATTCTAGAGGAGAACGTGTGCAATATGGACAATAGTATTTCCATGTGAATATAGGTTAGACATTGACAGGTTAGCTTACAGACAGTAAAGAGTTTGGACTGCGGAATAGGGTAATGACTACTAGGAAGTGGTTCTGGACAGCGACACAAATACAAATATATGTAAACACTATTACCCTATGCCTGTTTATACCACCAAATTACACTACTGAATGGGTCTATCTGGTTGTTGTGTTGATCAGTCGCAGGACAAAAATATATTGACACGTTTGCGGATATGTGCAATGTCTGCTGACCTTACCGCATTTGTTTGCGTCGAGCATGCGCTTTGGAAACGAATCTAAACCACTATTTGCATCGCTGCGATAAATGGGGCAGAACCCTGCACGTTCTCAGAGCAAACATTAGATAGCGTAGCTACAGTAAGCCAGTCTGCAATAAGAGGAGAGAACAAGAGTTTTCCTCCAGTATATTGTTCACTGAACCACAAAGATAAAAGGCGTTTTACTTTTGTTATTCTACGGTGATTTACCAGTGTCATAGGGCAAAAAACCAGGCTCATCAAAGCCCTCAACACTCTGCACAGATAATGGCATATGCCCAGGGATACTAAGTAGCAGACGAAAAAACTTATCATGATGTATCAAGAGACCTACCCGGACCATACTATTGGTCAGAATAGATCAGGTGACCTCTTTTTTCACTAGTGCTGCCCTCTACGTCTTGCCTCTTGGCTTATGCCATTGACATTGGTCGCATAGTCCAGGGACGTGTTATATAACACGTCCCTGCATAGTCTTACCTCTGTACACACACAATGTGGAGTTGCAGTAGCTTCTTTGTTTTGGTACCATATGACTCTTTGTGCACTGCTTATAATCATAAGAAGATGGTTGTGTTGCTACCCATGTTTTGCTGTTCTAGAAATATTTATACGAAGACAAACCTCAATCTTAAATGAGCTGCCTTTCAGCTTCAGCTTTATCAGCATGAATTAAGCTCAGGTGATCAGAGCATATCTGAATTTGCCCGTGGGCACAGCTGATCCAGAAAAGTGACCCAGTGCACAGTGTTATCAAGGCATCAATTGTAGGCCTGATATCAATGTTTATAAGACTCCATAAAAATATTCAAAGGCATAAAGTTACAGACTAAATGTAAATAATATGTGCACAACACAGAGACATAGATGCTTGACCTAGTGACCTATGATGACCTCAATGTGCTCTTGGTGACAAAAGAAGGTTATGCCTGAGCCTTACAGGCCGGGATAGGGTCAGACAGAAAGTGATTTTTTCGGCTACCGAGGCAAACAAGCAGAGTGCCGAGGGATTATCGTCATACATTTAAATTTCCAAATAAACTATTTTCTCAAAAAAGTAGACAAAAATGGCCAATACAGTTTTATGTATAAGGCAAAATCATTTCAATATGTAGTCTACTTTGCCATGCTTCTCTTTACTGATCTGATTCAACATTGTTGTGTAGATAAGCACTAGAATGTACAACTTCTGAACTAACAAGTTTGGTATTGATAGATTGTCCAAGAGACAACTCCCAACGGGCGTCAAGGGGATAACAGTTTTCACAAGTTGTGTGAATAATATTGACCATGTGTCAATGCCCATTTTGAGATGGCATAAAATTCCCCCTTTTACCCCTTAACAAATAAAAAAATGTGTTTGCCCACTCCAATGACAATCCCAATCAAGTCGCAGCCTTAACGTTGTCCTGTGTGAAGTAACAAGGACTTGATAATACTCTAAGATGTCAAAGAAATAAAGGTTTACCACCATCATGGTTTCATATGAATGTACAGAAATTGTTAATAAAATCCTAAGGAATTTCAATATTTTAACAACACAACAACTCTACATGTGTTCAACATACTACGTATTTGAAGACCCATGTTTTAACAACCATCAGTTGCTTGTGCCCGTGTTTACCATTTTCTGTAGATTTTTTTAACCTCAGTTGAAGTGCTAGTCAGCTGGTGTTTGTGGAAAGTGTTTCGGCCGTCCGTCGTGCTCAATTTGCATATCTGTGAGACCCTGGTGATATACCCCGTCAACGTGGTGAGAACGTATCTTTGGCTGCTCTCTGGCCAATTTAGGCTCAGGTGTGCCGCTTATTCAGGTCACTTCAAGCTGCAGCTAAAATATCAACTCAGGTCACCCGTTGAAATTTTGTTGGGTTCAATAAATCCAATTCATCGAAAGATAAGCTGTTCCTACCGCTATCTATGTTTCCATGTTTTCATGTTTTGGTCACCGTATTTAGATACACTTGATATAATATACTAAACATAACTACGTACCTATTTCTATTCTCTTTAAATTGTCAATATTCAAAGCATGTGATACATGTTTAAAATCCTAAGATTCTCAGTGTTTATTTAAACTAGCACTTTCTTTCTTTTTAATGCCTCCCCCACGGGGGGGGGGGGATTATGTCATTGGGTTGTCTACCCGTTGTATGTCCGGCAGTATGTCCGTCCACCTTTGTTAGCACGATATCTTCAAAAGCCCTCAATGGATTTTTCTCAAATGTGGGACAGAGATGTAATTCTGGGCTCCCATTAACTTGTAAGATTTGAGGTCACTGTGGCCTATTTACCGCTCATTGTGACCTATTTACTTTGCGTTTGAGCTCTGTTTGTGCAGTATCTTTAAAATGCCTGGACATATTTTTCTCAAATTTGGTACACAGATGTATCATTGGTCTCCGAATAGCCTATTAGAATTTGAGGTCAGTGTAACCTAATTCCCGCTTACTGTGACCTATTGACTGTCTATCTGAGCATTGTAAGCACGTCTCCAAAATGCCCAGATAGTTTTCTACAGAATCTGATACACATATGCTTTTCTGGATAGGTGTTTACATAATGAGGTCACTGTGACCTAGTTACAGCCTAGCCTGACCTATTTACTGTCCATATGAGCTTTTTAGCTAGGGTCATTTCCTCAAAATGTAATTATACAATTTGATACATAGATGCATACCCAAACCCCCTTTAGCTGATTATCCATGGAACACTACACTGCCTTAGAGACACAGGTCATTTTCATTCAACCACACAATTTGCCACAGTTTTGCCTTGTCATGGTGCACAGCCGTCCTTCCTCGTGTGTGTCCCAGTTTCACAAGGCTTTACAAACTGTGAGCAAAGAAGTGGTGGCTTTAGGAAAACCATCCATTCTAGTAAGAGATTTTAATCTGGATCTCCTCTATGACAATCATACTCCCACCACAATGAAACACTGCAGAAACACGGATTTCACCAATGTGTTAAAGCTGCTGCGCATAAAATTGGCTCCTTATTGGATCATGTATATTCGAATGTGCCAGTCTGCGTTCACCAAAATGCAGCACACTATAGTCATCACGATATCCTGTGGATCACTTCTCAACTACTGTGAACCAAAACAGTTCACCACACTGATATGAACTGTATTTAATTTTAGATTACGTGTCTGTGAAGAACAATTTTCACTCTCAACTATTTCATTTACTGAATACCACAACATGGCATTGACCATTATTATTGTAATAATAGATATTAAAGTTGCAGGTTCGAGTCCCGCTCGTTCAGAACATACAATATTTATTTTCGGCATTTCCTTAATGCTGGTGGATTTAAGTTCCCGATTCTGGAAATAAATGCCGACTCAGTAAATATACTGCGTTACCGTGTTGATATGACACTCGCACATAACTACCTCCATTGAACCATTTTTTTTTTAGGAATGGGGATTTGGTCGAGTGGATATGTGCGTTTCCCATTTCAGCCAGGCGACTGGTGCCAAAGGTTGCAGGTTCGAATCCCGCTCGTTCCGAACATAACCTATGATACTCTTTTTCCCCAACTAACTTAATTATTCTTACTGACACCACTGGAAAATCAGCTGGTCATATTATAATGATGGATATAATGTAAACATATTTTAAACAACTTAATTTTTATGTTATGTGGCATCAATATATATATATATATATATATATATATATATATATATATATATTGGTGCAAGATCACCTTTCATAGATACAAGGAAATCTACTGTTACTACAGCTCAATAAAGATATGACTCAACCACAATTTTTCCTTCGCTGACATTTTCTGATTCGTATACTGAGCTCTATATGAAGACAAATTTGTTATTTAAACGTGCTGTACCATATGCATTGGTGGTCAGTAAGACTGAGTCAACAGCTTTCCTCGGCATGGGTTGGACACTAAGTGCCCAACCCATGCCGAGAAAAGCTGTTGACCTGGGTCATGTTTTCTTGACAGGTCTCATCTTCAATAATCAGTCAAATTGTTTTTCATTGCTGTTAAAACGAGTTGAAAACGCTGAAGCAGCGAACATTTGACCACCAACAGGTTTGGGCTGGTTTAAGGAGGAAAAGGTTAAAAAAAACTGTCGTTTAACTGACGATCAACAAATTTATGAAAATAAAAGAAACTAAAACCAATTGGCGCCACTTGAACCCGGCTCTTAATATAAACAGGAAGAAATCCGGGTTGTAAACGTGGAATTCTGGTTATTACATCGACCAAAATAGTGCCCCTGACACCAACAGTTACAGTGCCATCATGTGTAACTGACTGATCTTTCTGTTCTTTTGAAAAAAAAATCGTCTCAACTGGAAACGATGCTGAAGCTACAATACAGGCCCACTGGATTGAGTAATTAAATCACGGTTTGAGACAGTTGATAAGGCTTTACTCCAGAGGAATCCTGGATCGTACACCAAATGACAGGAGCATTATGTTCAAAACAAATTTCGAAGCGGGCCTGGGCTCCTCCGATAATGAAAACTGATTTATGACCGCAGTCAACATGCACCACTAGAGTCCACAGCATTAGCAACTTTTTTAGGATCTATCGAAGCTCAGGGGCATGGAGTATTTTTTTTTTAATCTAATATAAGCACCCAATGACGTTGTGTTCTTTGCAAAACTTCAAGGCCTGCATCATTATTGTATGATGTGTACGGACATATTTCGTTTCTTTTCTTTCTTTTTTTAATTCTTGACTTCTTCACGCAACGTTCTTGGCAGCGCACAAGAACAATTGCAAACGTATTCAACTTCAGACGGACTGGACAGTTGCCTCCTAAGCATCCCCCAGACTCGCTATATTTCAATGTGAAGCAAGGTCCGTCAATGGTATCCGCCGTTTGCATATAGCCGTAATCTATGATAGTAAATGTGCCTCTGTTCGGGCATGGAGGCAGAAAGAGGTTCCTACTTCCATGGTTAGGGCAAGTGTGGCGCCCTCCCCACTCATCGCAACCATAACGTAGATCGACCTGGCAAAATTTTCTCTGTAAAAAGGAGTGTTTAGTGATGTGCTGTTAGGTGTTTTAGTGTCAAAGTTCGGTCGTCCCTTGTGTTTTTGCTTTGTTTTTGCGTGTCCAGTGATGTCACATTCAACAATTTAATCTGATCACGATATGAAGTGCCATTTGATTTCATCTTCTTGGTCTCATTACTAGCTCTGTATCTTTGTGTTGTCTTTTGTATTGTTATTAAAAGAAAACCACTTGGAAATTAATTTTTTATTTTATCGCGTAAACGGCTAGACAATTAGGCTGAGAATGCTTGTACGGACAAGACATATGCTAGGTACTGATTGCATAGCCACTTTATGCTCATATTACACAGAAATATATTCCATGAATGTAGACATTTTGTTTAAATTTTTCTAGGAACATGGTTGCTGTCCATGTCTCTTGGAGCTCCCGCTCTGTTTGGCTGGGGAGTTTATGACTACTTGCCGAATGCAAGCATCTGCTTTTGCGACTGGGCGACGAGTGTATCTTACACCTTTTTCATGGTTGGCACATGCTTTGGAGGACCCTGTTCAGTGATGACATTTTCCTACATAAATATTCTTAGGGAAGTGCGCGCAAGTCGACGCCGTATAGCAGCAAAAGAAAAAGAGCATGTATCTCCAGAAAAGAAGCCACCATCTTTAGTGACTCCTAGCGACAGCGACAATAAAAGGTCAAATTTATTATCAGTTCTGCATCAAGTTCCACATAAACAGGAGCAAACAGATGAATATGCAAAGCGGCGAGCAGAAAAGAAGCGCAAGAAGAGGCAAGAAGATATTAAATTAGCTACGTCATTCCTTGTTGTTATCATCACCTTTATCGTCTGCTGGCTTCCATATTGCATTACCATGTTCGCGTCAGTCTTTTCGCCTTACCCCGTTCCACGTGGGGCTGACATGACCACGTTGATTCTTGGATTCTTCAATAGCTGCTGTAACCCTGTGATATATGGCTTGCTAAATAACAAGTTCAGAGCAGGATTCATAGCGTTATATTGTACTAGTTGTAATAAAAGAACGAAGGTTAACCAGGGCAGCTTGTCTCTTACGGACATCACCCCAACGAACTGCATGGAACCGACATACAGACATTCTGCCAGTACATATAGAACAGAGAAATATTGATACAATACCATGTGCAATAAAAATAAACCCAGCGACTATTGCTGCATTATATATTTTCTACGCAAAAAGTTTCACACTGCTAAGTACAGCTTTTTATCGTACATGGGGAAGAACAATTTCTGCAGTTTATTATTTTGCTGACTTAATCATATGTATAAATGGTGATGAATACATATGATGATATCTTGATAAAACAAAATGTTTGGCTGAAAAGGTTCAATTTGTTTATGATGTTCGTTATAGTCTTTCTGCAACGAGCACTTATATGTTGATAAAAAAATGATAATAAAGCCGATACTATATACTGTATATGGATAAAAACACCAGTATTTATTATATGTTTATGTGATTGACATATTAAGTGTTCCATATGTCAATCCAAAACAAGTAACCGTTCTCCGACTGCCAGATCGTTTTGAAACCTTGGGTATGTAAATCTGCGTTTATGTGTTCATTGGATCGTGCATAATGCTATGCCAGGCTCATATGGATCCTTTCGATTAATCTAAGCAGTTTTAATGAATATTATTTTGCAGGCACTGAAATCACAACGGGACACACTGGAATTAGATCGCGGGCCGGCATTTTTCAGTTGGACTCATCTCGAAGGGGAGGATAAAATAGCCACTGGAAGGTCCCCGATAGAATGCAAAAGGCCAACCAATGATCCTGATTCATAAAGCATAAATTGTTACTATCATTGCCAATGTGTGGGCATATGTTCTAGAAAAAGGTAAAACTCACCTGCTAAACATCGAGCGACCTAGGAAGGCTTTCAGAAAAGGTGTCCAGTAAAAGTTGGGTCTGGAATACGAACTAGCGACTGTTACAAATTGCGTGTAGCCCAATGGAATTGGTCATTATAACCTGCCGTTTTAGCATTTAATCATGTTTTATACTTGTTTGTCCATCTGTTTCATGCACGTACACTGTGTGTTTCCTTATGTAAACAAGGACTTACACATATGTCGATTCTTTTGCAAATAATGCATGTAAATCATTTGCACGTGTAAATAGAACAAGCACATATAAGTATATATGTGTAACACTATTTCCCATGTGCAAATCTTTTCTACCTGTTTGAAGTATCATTTCAGATAAGTCCCATATTCCAGGAGAAATTAATGCCTGACTCCCCCCATATCCCGGACAATTGTAATTACCGATATCCCAGTGTCGCGGAAAGGGCAATAATAACACATCCCAACCTTTCGGACACGAAGTGAAAAAAACAAACAAACAAACAAACAAAAACACTTCTCAGACTTGGAAAGTCGTTGCCACCTAGCACCGCTTGAGAACATATGCAGTCAGGGCCCTAGTAATCAAACCAATCCAGCGGGCGAAAAAAAAAAAACGTTAAATCAACATAGCTTCAACGTCAGGCCTCAACGTTGAAGTGACGTTGAAAATTGGTTGGATTTGAAAATTGGATCAACGTTGAAAAGCCAACGTGTATTCAACGTCAGGTTTCAACGTTGATTCCACAGCAGGTTTCAACGTTGTTTCAACATGGTTTCAACAACAAAATTCAACGTTAAATTAGTTTGAATGTTGGTTGCATAGCAGATTTCAACGTTATTTCAATGTTGTTTCAACGTTGTTGCAACTTGGATTCAACAAATAACTCAATGTTGAAAGGGGGTTGAATATTGGTTGAATCTGAAAATTGGAACAACGTTGAACACTCAACGTGATCCAATATCCAATTTCAATGCAGATACATTACCATACCTGAGCAATTCATTACTGCAAGTTGATATTTGAGGTCCCACCTTAAAAATTAATAAAAAAAAAAAACCTGCAGACTGTGACCTGTTTTACATTCTTTTACACATATAAATACATTTAGTAAAAAATGAAAATGTAAACAAGACTAATTTCAAATATAAATATATATGATATCACAGTATATGTTCTACAACTTAGTATAAGCTGTGGCCAGCACCATCACAATAAACATTAATAATAAATGAAGTCACTATTTTCCTTTACTTTGGCTTTTTCTGAAAGGTGTGCTTTTAGTTGAATTTTTAAATTCCTTTTGTCTGATATTGATTTTAATTGCACTGGTAATTCTAAAGAGTCTCATTGAAAACCAGAAATCACCAAACACGATCAATATTTTTGTTCTAAAACGTGTTCACTTGGACTCGTCCATTGGCCTTTTTCAGAGCAGTGCCCCAGCCACCGTGACAATCAATTCCAAAATCCTTTTGCAGGGCATCGTCTATTCATCAGTCCATGTGGCAATTTCAGTCACATCTATCGACTCTTATTTATCGCAATCACAGATTGAAATTCTATAATGTTTCGCAAGTTTTTATTTTGATCAGTATAGCATAACGATGAACTACCCTGACCAGAAATCAATGCTTTTTTTCATTTAACCATAACTTAATTGGTGTTCCACTCCTGTGTCATTTATTGAGAAGTGACAGAAAAGGTAAATAAAAATTGACGGCTGCTTGTAACACGATCGCGTCGCAAGTCCGCATAAAATAGAGAAAACATTTTTCTGGGTGTGAGACCCCTGCATCGGACGCATTATAGGTCATATTAGACGCCTTATATTTCTATATGAGAGGTTTCAGTTATTTCGTTTGATTACACATTCTCATCCCCTCCCTTACCTGAAAAAGAAATGTGATAGCTCAGAGTTGATGTGCATTTTTTCCCGTTTGTTATGACCACTGAAAAAATATAAAAAAAAAATAACTTTAATAATGTTTTATGCAACATAGAAACACCAAACGTTTCATAAATATTTGTATTGACACATGAATTAAATTATTTTAATGCTGGTATGTACATTCTGTTACAGTCTTCGATTAAAACTAAAATTGTGATTGGATTTATAGTAAGAACTATATGATACCAAAGACGTTTTTATGCTGGAACTTTTTCGACGGTTCATCTCAACTTGCCACACTTATTTTGGAAAGGGGGAGTGTATGGGCAGATGAAATCTCTGGCGCATCTCGTATTGCAATTACTGCAATTAATACCGCATGCAGGGTCCAATTTATGGGAGCCTTGGTCACACTGAGACGGGCTGCAAAAAAAAATGTGTTTGCATTCGAATTCAGTGGATATACCGGGACAAAACAGGCACAGGCTTCTGTATTCACAAAACTATTCATGCAACAGGGAGTGACTATTGTTACGTAATGATGGTTGCGTTTCTGCCAAATTATTTTCTTAATTGAATATACATTTCAACCGTCGTTAAAATATTAAACAAATTATTTTCTTCCTAGTGTTCATTAATACGACAACGAAGCTGAGCAGGTGAATAAATATAACAATATAGGTGAGCAGTCACATATGACACTAGCCAAACTAGTCGGTATCATCCGAGGCAGCTTTGCAGATCTATATACGCCCCTGGAGAAATAAAAATGCACCAATACTTCATGTACCGTTTAGGGTAACGACAGCACAAAGGAACAATGTGTCTTCAAGGCCAGTTATCTTGGCAATGTTTGTATACAGACATATAAATGCAATGGCCGCGGGCATCTTCAGAATCTATTTGTGCAACACACAAAAAGCAACCTCACGTAGTTTATGGACAGATTTGACCAAACATGTCTCCAACTTGTATTGCACGGCAGTGTGTCTTTACATAATTTCAGTACTTCTTAAAGCCCAAGGAACAACGTTGGGAAAAGGACAATGAGCTCAACTAGCTATTAATAACATCCATTATACTTTGCACACGTCGCAATCACATTAAGCTTGTCACCGGAAATTTCAATAGGTGTACATATGATTTTAAAAAATGTTTCAAAACGCATGGCGTTTGGGCCCTCTATTGTAATGTAACTATGCTGGCAATGACATAAATAATAAGAAAAACGTAAATTTATTGCATATATCTTCTCCTTTCTCTTTTTTTTAAACTCCTCCTCTCCCTCTTGCCCTTGTTTTGGGATCATCCTGTGTTGTTGTATCGGGTTTTTGTATGGACACTTCAGCACCCAAGCAAAAAGATTTTTAAAAAAATACAAAAACTACCACCCACCACCCCCACCCCCGCCAAGTGTTTCTATTGCAGATAACGACCATACATAACAAAACCTAATAGGATTTTTTGGACACTGACAGCACACGTCCATAACATATTTCTCGAACTTATATTTGGAGAGAAAAAGAATAGAAAAAAAACTGAATTTAAGACTTTGGGGAAATATGATGATCAACACAATACATGAACGTATTCATTCCAAAGGAACATAAATTATTGAAAACGCCCTCTTAATATCATCCTAGGGAAAATGATGTCAGTTCACTAGTAATAACAAGACCACAGATGTGATGAGTTTATCGTCCCGCTACCTGCATATCTGGAGGCTGTAGCTTTCAGGCATATTAAATCATGTGTCTGGGCTGTTGTCAACAAAGTGCTTTGAAACTTACCAAGGATGACATTTGGATTTGTCCTTTAAAGGGTGTCTGGTTTTAGGCCAAACACACCCTTTGTATTTTCAAGGTCTACAGCATCTGCGTTCATCTTCATTTGTGAAATACAGTCACATTATGTGTCCTAATTTTCTTTACCCTAGAAATAATTCTACCTGCCGTAAATATTGCAGAGATAAGTCTTCGGAATCGGTATTTAACTGTTGTTAAATGTAGATACCACTCAGACAAAACAAATGAGAGAAATATTGGAATTAATTAAATGCTACATCTTATCCTTACTGTACTCAATTGATGTCTAGTAGCCCCACGGACATAACTGTTTACCTGTTCAAGAATCCATATCAGATGGTTTCAGCCATGCGTCTTGTTACACTGTCGAGTCTGGCTC
>OZ026626.1:86414247-86488247 GCA_964020975.1 Hermodice carunculata
TGGTGAAAGACCATGTATAGGCAGCGGGTTAAGGAAATGATTGTGCGGGTAGCATCCTATACGTTGTGGCAGCGATTCTGTCTATTGAACAGCTTTCCGCAGATGTACCCAGGAGTGCGGTGGGTGTTATTATCTAGTTTCATGCGAAATAAATCCATATACAAGTAGGTAGGCCCTTATTTTTTGTACCAATCCCAACCCGGAAGTATTATATCAAGCTCGTCCTAATGTTGGCATACTTGTGGTTTTAAGACTAGATAACTGGAAATGTAAATTGCATGAATATAAACAGCATTTACAGAGTGTATTGTTATTCATATCACAGAGCTGTCCAGTCGCTGAAAGAGTTTGAAGATCGTGGAATACCTTTCTGTGCGCCTTCTTGAGCTTAAGCAAATGGAGCTAGGAGCCAATGTGTAATTATATGTAGTATTATATATCTCGGGAAAGCAACTTATACGTACATTTGGGACGACGTTGTGGGCAGCATATTGCATAAGGCAAAGGTCAAAACTACTGTACAGTACCATTTATGGGGATATGTTTGTATAGGTTGATTCTCTATTTGCTCATCCAAGCTTGATTAATGACTAAACTGTCACTTTGATACCAATATTTGAAATATGTTCTTAGAAACATTACAGTAATGAATTATTTCAGAGCATTAAAAGTGCTAAAAATTATTTGTAGTCATTATACGGCAATGATTGTGTGTGTGTGTGTGTGTGTGTGTGTGTGTGTGTGTGTGTGTGTGTGTGTGTGTGTGTGTGTGTGTTTTGTCCGGTACTGTTCTAGACGGATGAAAAACAGACCAGTGATTATATGTAGTCCTTAAGGGTAACACGCCCAGGCCGAAAGCTTCTCTTGCGGGGTATGAGTGTATTGCGCCTAATCCATCGCCGACAATGATGTTCAGTCTATTTTGGTCTAAGCTGGAAAAGGTTTATTGCCTATATTTGTTAATAGAATGAATGAGAGGACGTTTTGAGTCTTCTTCTTCGACTTCTTACTTTTATTTTATTTTGTTTTCTATTTATTTATTTATTTATTTATTTATTTATTTATTTATTTATTTATTTATTTATTTTTAGCAGAGTGGTATTAGTATTTTTATTATTTTTATTAGGCCTCCATTTCTGTCAAAAGGTTACCATAGTACATCTAGATAAAATGACACAATAACGCTCAGTTAAACAAGGAAGATATGTCAATAAAAATATGAATAAATAATGTCATGCTGTGGGTTGGCACAGAGGTCCGGCCGCTACCGCTACCCTCCCCCCCCCCCCCCCCTTTTCGGCGATCTGAGGAGCACCTACTCATGAGATCTATATTGTTATATTTCATTGAACCCCTGTTTGCGGGAAATGAAAATACGGTACATCTAGAAAAACGTTTCCTCAGAATAAAACACAGTACACCTTATGGTCAGTAACATGCTCGACTATGAACCGAGTAGTGACTATTAATGGAACCACAGCATGTACTTCAATCCATCACTTTATACAATTTTCAGATATACTGTATACATGTGAAGTAAACAGTGACCATTAATGAATTATTTGGAGCTGCTCCGCCAACCAGATGTTCAGAAACATCTGGTCATGATCGATGTTTAGAATGAATTCCCTCTGCACGATAAGCCAACGAAAGTCGTCACTTTGACAATATGTACTGTTGAGACACGTTACCAAAACGAGATCGGCGGCCAAGGTTAAGGCGGCAAAATAGGAAATGTCGTCTGGTATGACATTTACACGCACACGTACATGTTCTATCTGTATTTGGGTATGATCATAGTTTCCATTGATGCAGTTTTTGAAGTCTAAACACCACCCCAAGAAAGCGAACGTGGAGTCCTATGGATTAAAGATGTAACTGGCAGGTTCCAGTCTATCTTTTTGCGGTTTCAAACTGTTTATTCAGATAAAGTGGAGTCAATGGGATCTCATTATGAAACTGTCGCATCCATAAACAAGGGCCTGCATTTTAGCGCCCAAAACAATTTTCCTCATTTTCTGATGCTTGAAGTTTCATTCAGCCTTGGCATGAGAAGTTACATGTGAGTTGGCATCAATAAATTAATTCGTTGGTATTTTAGGTTCTCCCGGCACATGTATATTTCAAATGTTTGATATTTTGTGAAACTTGCCCAGGTGCCTTTGTTTGAGATAAACTTCATTGACTACACAATAAAACAAAATGCATGGTATTTTGTCGAGTACACATACGAAGTAAATACAAAAACAGCAAAGTGCACACAAATACAAAATGATAAACAGCACAACAGTTACAAAATCATATGGGAAAACATAACAACGGAATTATACAATATAACATGTACACATGAACTTTCCCCATAGAGATATCATATATATTTCTTTTTAGGTAGGTTAAAAATTTCAAGTAATGGGTCAATAATGCCGGGTGGGAGGACAAAAACTACAAAGACTTTCCTCTATTTTCTATACAAGATTTTTATAAATGATTATAATTTCGAGTTTAAATCTGTGTCTTGTAATTGCGTAATAAATTTCAATCTTTCAAGGTCTGACTTTTTGTCAAAATCAACGAAAATATCTTTTAATGATTGAAATGGAATTAGCGTGGGTAAGCAGGATAATCGACAGTTTATCAAAAAATGAAATACATCCTGTACAGTATAATATACGTTGCCGACTCTTTCTTCCGAAGGTAAGATTGTGGGTTTTTTATGTCTTCCTTTTTCGATAGCAAAATTATGGCCACTTATACGCAGCTTTGTAGTACTTTTCCTGACTTCAAAGTCTTTAATGATTTGTAAATAAACAGTGTCCCAAGTTTGTAACATCCAAATACGTTACGATAAGGACAATTTTTCTGTGGGCGGAATATCACATTACAAGTACTAATTCATAACTAAATACATTGCGTCCATGAATTAAAGTAATATATCTGATTTAATATTTTCATAAAGGGGTGGCTTTTCATATAACCAAACAGTTCATACTGCATTTCGCAAGGATGTATATTGTAACATCTTAACAATGAAAATAATACTTATGTTTTAACCGTAACAGGGACCCGTAGGTCTAAGTCAATAGCTTTCCTTAGCGCAGATTGATGTCATTGCGCTGTTTACCTGGGGCAAGCAATCGTGAATGGGTTTATATACAATCTCCACAAAAAAGTTTTCTAGCAATGATAAATGTAAGTGAAAACTACAATTTACATCCGGGCGTTTTGGGGTCTATTTAAGCGGCATCGGTAATGTGCAACCTGGCACAGTGCTAGGACTACCAAATTGGACAACTGACAGACTATATATATATATCATAATGTGTCACACAATCTCAAAATGAATAAAATTATCCAAAACTGGTCGGATATTACCTTACTGTTGTATGAAGTGCTTTGATTAAATTTCCTGCTCAGATATTTCCCAGGAACCCATCATATGCCAACTTTGCAAAGAAGATGTTTTTTTCTATACTTTAGTGAGTTATTATTATTATTAATATTATTATTATTATTATTATTATTATTATTATTATTATTATTATTATTATTATTATTATTATTATTATTATTATTATTATCATCATCATCATTAGTGAGAGTATAGTAGTAACATTAGTAGTAGTAGTGAAAAGTAGTAGAAAACATCATCATTTACCGTTTACTTCGTCTACGCAAAACTTCACCTCTTTAATCATATTATACTCACATGCACAACAATAACGTTGAGGTTCTGTTGGACAAAAGCTACGGGAAGTTCAAACTGTACATTGAGCCTCCTGTAAATCAAAACAAAACCAGAACGCATATATATATATATATATATATATATATATATATATATATATATATATATATATATATATATATATATATATATATATATATATATATATATATATATATATATCTTTGCCTGTCGAAATATAAATAAATTAACATCCGTGGATGACACCCAGGAAACCCGTTGAATCCAGGCAAAACGAACAAAACAAACAGTTCTAATCTCTTCCTCAAATTTACTCTTTGTGTTCTTATTTTAGAAAATAGCAACGTTACACACAGGTTTCTTAGCACAACCTTCCCAGATATCGCAAAAATAGGCTTTTTGGCCTTGAAACATGTCGTATATCCTTAAATGTGTTAGGAAATCCACTCAAGCAAACGTCAAATATTAATGGTACACCTTTTAACTTGAAAGATCGTTATTTTTGTGTTTGTCAACGTTTGCAAGAGACCGTGCAAGTTTTTGCTTTCACATTAGTGCCTGCCGTTAAAGGTCAAAGTGAAGAAAGTTACTTGGAACTCTATAGACAAGATTTTTCTTCCGATTTGGATAAAAATGTATGTATGTATGTATGTATGTATGTATGTATGTATGTATGTATATATGTATGTATGTATGTATGTATGTATGTAATTTTCTTGCAGTTCTTTATTATATATCACAGAGACCAGCTCCATAACCTCAATTCATTGACCTTGCTCTGACTGTCTCTCCGTTCTCCTGTGATATACAACAACACTCTTGCCCCGATGTTTCACTGCGCTCACGCGACATGAACGCTGAGGGCAGAGGCTGAGCATAAAATTCGATTTTTCTATGACACTTGTGTGTACTTTGCACATTGATTTTGTGTTTCCCTATTTCCCCAGATTTACTGGGGGATAATTGATAGAAAGTGTCTGAACCATAATACCTACCAATGTTCATGCAGCGGATAAATTGAATTTCACGCTTCTTTGCCTATATTTATCTGACTTAGCACGATGCCTTATATTTAAAATCTCTGAGGTTATCGATGGAACAGTAATGGTATAAAAATTCCCAGCTCTGTGTTTGTCAGTGATGTGAAGTATAATGATTGTGGTTTGGGGATATTTCTTGTGATCTATACTTGTGCTCAAAATGGGATATTCCTCACAGAACAATGTACGTTATGTTTCCAATTATACAGCTTGATGTTGCGGTGCGATTAGATATTCATAAAGGAGGTCACATATTCATGATTATGTGTTGCATTGCTGTGTGCGTTTTTCACATGGTTGGCGGGTTGTAGGCAAGACACTAATGTGACTATGGCTCAGATAAGACAAACATACGACTGCAGCTGCACCTGCATTTGAACGTTTTATAGGCGGATAACTATGGTCAAAATGCACAGATATGACACTGTCAATGCTTCATACTTCCACAAAAAGGTTCGAGGTCTGTTAAAAGTCATTCAGAACAGCTTTAAATTCAACCTTGACATATTGTGATCGTCAGGGCCCAGACCAACTCACCTTTAAAAATACAAGACATATGCACAAAGTGGCTCTTTTGCCTAAGATAGCTCTTCCACAGGTGTATGCTACAAACAAATAAAAATAAATAAATGAAAGTTAAAATTAAGAAATTATAAAAATAATAGAAAAAAAATAAATAGTTAGATTGTATGTAAAATTGAAAGAGAAATATGTAGAATATTACAAAATTACATTGTTCTTGTAATTTTATGTGATATTAAAAAGTATATCTTTTGTGTTGTTTTTAAATAACCAATTTTCAGACTCTCCACCAAAAGTTTTAAAGACTGTTCCATACCACACATCATCATATTGAAAGGATCTGTTCAAACACGTTTGTGAAGTAAAAGAACAAAAGGATTTGCTTCTTGCGTTGACGTATATGGCACATGTTCACGCGAGAGTGGCATTTGGCACGTGGTAGCGAGAATGCCCTAAAATGCGCTTGGAAATGAGGTCGTAAAGCAGACTCATGAGCCGAAAATCCTTTTTGCAAACGCGTATTAAAGTACAGGGCTTTTCTCATGATCCTCAGCAATGTGAGTTAGCCTTTAAAAATAGACTCAAGAAGCAATTTAAAAAACTCAATTAAAACACAAACATAATTTCGTAATCAATCTGTATAGCCCCCCTCAATGGTGCCTAATATTTCTCACATATTTTTTTTTCTGTGATAATGAACATAAACCCACAGTGCCACTGTAGCTGATATCATCATTTAGTCTATGTCGGATTCATATTGTCATACATAACATCGGATGTCGCACATTCACACACTCTCCCAAGTGAAAAAATATGTAATACTCTACAGCTACAACGGATGTTCATGCCATCAGCATGTAACTCCCTAACAAGAATTAGGTATGCGCTCTAGTACATGAAGGGATAGTCCGATTTCATCTTAGAATGTGGTAGAAATCGGGAAGTAGGGGCTTTTTTTTCTCGCAATATACAAAACATTATCGGAAGCGTTTTGGACACTGTGAAATACAAATAGTCTATATCTGGGTTAGCTCTAAATTCGCCAAAAGGTGGTGCTGCCCATCCTGTTCATGGTTGACCGCTCACATCTTGTGGTCACTTTCCATGGCCCTCACTCTTTCTATGTAGATTAAGATAAGGAATTAGTAGAAATAAATTTAACCTCTCTGTATGTTACCAAATGAGCATTAAACCTTCATTTAATCACACGTGGGTGTATTTGAAAGATAATAATATGTACTTCAGGTAGATTAGAAGATGATAATTCCAAAAGTTGGCCTCATATGCAGGGTAAAACTTTCAGGTTCACTGTAATGTAATGGGCTTTGCTGACCCACCTGACCTCACATGGCATGGGTTACTAAGTGTCAAACATGGATCATGGGAACAAAATTGCTGTGTGTCAAGAAATTAAACCAGCCCAGATAACCCCTTTTTGCAAACCAGCTTCTTTGACAGAGTTGGTTGAGTATTTATCAAATCTACATGCTGCAAAAAGCGGTACAACTATTACGACCGAGGATATATTATCATTATCACTCATATATATATATATATATATATATATATATATATATATATATATATATATATATATATATATATATATATATATATATATATTCTGGCAGGTCGCAAAATATGTTGCCACCAGTGGGCTTGACCATGGTAAAAACAACTGTTTATTAGTCTGTTCACACCAGACGGTAAATCTCTGTATCTCCTGTCGTTTTTTTCTCATAAATAGATTTGTTTGTGATCCCAACATGATAATGGGCTATTCTTAGAGTCCTATTGTATAAGGTGCTAAAATATAGCTTGTCGCCTGCATTTTAAGGGTCCACCTCGCTAGTGAAATTGCATTGAAACGTTTTGAAACTTAGGTATGAGGAGGCTAATACTTCAATTAAACGAGATGATGGACGTGTCCTTCACAGTCAGTGGTTTGGAGACTGTATGCTAGATGTTAGATCAGCAGCCTGCACAAACGTGACTTCCGTTCTGAATGAGACATTCATTTCTGCAATAGATATTGATACGGGCAACCGTTTATGCTGCAACAGGCTTTGCAGATGTCTGCATTAATAGCGGCCATTTCCCTCAGCAACATTGCGCTGCCGGATGACACTTTCTTTCAGGTCTCATTATGGCTGTCTTGTCCTCGTCTTTGCGGTCACACGATACTTCGTACCAGGATGCAGTGCGGACACATATCTCCTGTGCCTAGGATTGTTGACAGGAACAGCATCTGTCGTGCCAGTTGGAAGGAAATTATTATCTACATACATTGACTGTTCAGTACATATTTACGCAGGTACATAGGTCCAATCAGTGACTATCACCTGCCTCCAGTACATCGGCAGCATAGGGGATATTAAAGTGTGATTTTCAGCAAAGTGTCACGTGGAAGGGGCAGCATGAAGTCCAAAATTACTTCCGAATTCAATCCACATTGCCATATAAGAAGTCATGAAGGCAAAACACAATAAAATAACAATTTTTTTGCTTTTTTAAACAAATAAAAAAACGTAAAAATACACAAATGTGTGTTTACTTTTCACTTACCAATGCATTTGTTCGTAATGTGAGCAAGAGTGCGCATGAAAATAATACCTCCCTGAAAACTTTCCGATTCAAACGCGAAAACAGAACCATTGTGGCATATTTTCTTTCAGCCTGCAAAGGCTAGAGTAAGGAATATCAAGCCCGGTAGTACCCATTTTGGATTCAGCATTGTCAAAGTATCACATTATGTATAATAACTGCCTTTTGACTAAGTGTCGCATGCTTTTAGATCCATGAAATCTTCCATTCTATACTGACAAACCGAAAGTGAGAACTATAATGAGATATTTTTAAGTATGCTGAACAATATGAATTTTATGTCAGGCGTGCAAAAATTATGACTGTTGGTGTGACAGGAGAAAACATAAGCTAGGTGTTTGCAATGTTTGCATCAATAACAACGAAGTTTACCGTACCTCTCAATTAATCACTCCCTAGTCCGAGGATGTAGCGCAGTGTTAGTAAAACTAAAATATTCATATGGACGAATCACATTCACTCAAATCGCCCACTAGCAAATCAATTAAGCTTAAGCGCCCAAGGTAACACTAGACAAGTATACTGCACCTTCTGTCCTGATCATAATGCATCTCTGAGTCTTTAACCAACGAGGAAAAAGTCGAAGTTCAAGTACAGGCGGCACAACATATTTGTTGTTTCCATCAGAATGCAATTTGGACTCAGATTATTCCAGAAACAAACATGAAATCTGGTGCCTGGATCGTTTTGTCGATACAGGTTGATTACATAAACTTCAGTGAGGAAATATACATGGATCGTGTTTCCTGGTAAAGCAGTATTTTTGAGCAACACAGCATATGGTCCTTTACATTTTTAATATGATGAAGACACATGATACATGTTTATTTGCTCAGATTGATTTGCTCCAACGATTTCACTGAACTTATGTATCAACTGGCATGGCAAGAGGTGAGTACATTCCAGTCGGCCATTGTCTTTTCCGAACTGCTATTTACATGAAAGTTAATGTCTAGAACAATGCGAATGATTATCTCACCTTGTCAATGAGAGATCTAACGCCAAAGTTTCGCCATACGACTCTCATTCCTGTCAAAACTAGCGGAAATGAAATGAAGTTTATTGACTAAACCACATGCAATTTGTAGCGATTTGTCATGCAAGTAACAGATACAAACAGGGCAACATACAAATTACATGATGCCATGCGAAACACCACAATACAACAAAAGAAAACAAGTCGGAGAAAAAATCTAAACATAAATACAATTGGCCAAGAGCTGCTTGCACTCGGTACTAGAGTTGTTATTGACTGTGCATTAAACTTGTCTGTAAAGATTTCTGGCGTATCGCTATACAGTCTCTCCAAAATATTTCGAACATTGACATTAATTCTGTGTTTTCCAGCGTTATGACAAATAAAAACACATTTTGATCAGTGAATGATGCCGTGGCAACGGAAACGCTACATAACTTTTCCAGAAAATGCCTTGGTATATTGTAGGCCTATTGTTTGCAAGAAACAACAGTGATTTTTTTTAATTTGAACATATTTGTTTAGTCTGAATAGTCCTATAGTGCATCAAGATGACTAATACATGGGTTCTCCAGAACATGGAGACACACAGTAGGTATGTACAAGACACACAGGACAATACAAATGTTACCGATGCATAATATCAGTGAAAACTCTGTACGAATATCAAGATTTGATTACTTTTAGGATACAACTTAAACCAATATGAAGTTGAGTTCAATATTTACCCAATACGGAAAAAAGTGTGATACATGTAAATTTGCATGGTCCAACCGATGATCATTACAGTAACGGAAACATTAAGTCGTTAAAGCACCTGGTATCAATAATGTACCGCTGGAGTGCATCACAGATATGGATATTCAGGCAGTTAGAAAGCTCGTTACTGCCACTGAGAAATATTTCAACTAACCTGTCACTACCAATATGGATTATAAGATGCGGGCTAACCGCCGGAGCAAACAAAAGAATAATTTGTTTCTCTGAACGATGTTATAGGGACAGAAGAGAAGAAAATGCTCGGAGTCTTCAGTGGGATAAGAACAAGTACAAGATGGGTCGGGAAGAATGTTAACTTTGTGGAATTTAGTCTAGAGAATCCTAGGCGTAATTGCGTGTGGCAAATATTAGTAAATATGTCACTATGGAGATAGAACTCAGGAACATTGTCTGTGGCTAAGAGAGTAGTTTTAAGTTTTTATTTAAATATATGTAGGGAAAGCGAATCTCTGATGTCGGATGGAAGGTTATTCCGCTGTTTGACAGAATATGGTAGAAAAGAGTTACACAGACGGGATGTTCTACGTCTGACAGGTCGCACTGACATCGAGTGTTGGAGAGCGCGACCAACAACAGGAGGGGGTACCAGATTAGAGAGATAAGAGGGAGTCAGTTTGTGGTACATTTTGTAATAGAGGACAAGCTTGAAGTCTTTACGTCTGTCTGCAGGAGTTGGCCATCCAAGTTCACGAAGTAATTTAACATGTGATGTATGTTTCAAAGCACCAGTACAATTTTAGCGGCATTATACTGAATCGCTGCCAAGCGATCAGACAGCACTTTACCACAGTTGTCGAATAATACACAACCGTAGTCAAGGATTGGACGGATCATGGAACAATATAGTTTGACCAGGGATTTGTGTGATAGTTTATACTTCAGCCTATGCAGTAAGGAAATTCTTTGACCAGCTTTATTAGTAATCCGTATGATATGGGCATGCCAAGATAAGTCACCATTCAAGGTGATACCGAGATGTGTATGACTGTCTGCCTCAGGAATCGGAGATGCACGCAAGAAAACAGGCGGGTGATGAGGTTTCACTTGTTTCACAGAAAATATTACAGGCAGTGATTTGGTGGCATTGAATAACACTCGCCATAGCCTGCCCCAGTAATGCATTAAAGACAGATTGGTGTTCAGGTGGAGTGAAGATTGAACAGGATTGTTGACAATTTCGAGTATGGTACTATCATCAGCGAATAATCTCACTTCACAGGTGAGACTGTTCACTGGGTCATTTACATATACCAAGAGTAGGAGGGACCCGAGGATAGAGCCCTGGGGCACCCCAGCCTGCATAGGAAGCCAGGCAGAAGATTGACCATGAATTGTAACTCTCTGGAGGTGATTAGAAAGATAGCTTACAACCCAGGAACCAAGATGATCGGATATGCCAAGCTGCTAAAGTTTAAAGAGGAGTCGAGGGTGCCATACCTTGTCGAATGCCTTAGAGACGTCGAGAAATTCCATTCTGGCCTCTTTCGATAACTCTAGACCGTTGTAGATAATATGAGGTATGTAGACAAGCTGATTAATTGTTGAGTCGCCTGCATTGAAACCTGAATTTTTAGATGTAAGGAGATTGTTTACAGTAAAACGTTCATAGAGGACATTAAACATTATGCGTTCAAATACTTTAGAAACATTACAGAGTAAGGGTATTGGCCTATATTTACTTTTAATTTGTCTGTTAGATTTTTTTTTTTTTTTTTTTTTTTTTGAAGAGAGGACAAATATTGGAACGTTTCCAGGACAGGAGAAAGTAAGCTTGGTTGAGAGAAAGTTTAAATATTTTTGTAAGAGGATTACAGATGGAGTAAACAGTGTTCTTGAGAAGGATGTTGCCAATATTGTCAGGCCCGGTTGTAGAAGTAACTACTCTTAGAGACAAAAATTCTTTCACAACATCCTGCTCACCAAACATTATTTCAGTTAGTCTAGACTTAATACGGTGACTAAATTCAGGCATCGGTGGGGAGTCAATGTCAGAAGAAGTTGTGCATTGACTTGCAAAATAGGTATTAAAAATGTCATATTTTTTTCACATTGCAAGGTATAATTTGGTCGTTTTCAATTATTGGGGGAATATCCTGGTGGATTTTAGATCCCAAGACAGGCTTACATAAGCTCCGTCATTGCTTTAGATTTATTTCGTTATTATCCAGTTTAGAACGTAATTTATTAAAGTAAGATGGCATAGATTTTCCAATTTTGGACATGATTACGTGACCTCTTGTAAAACTGGTAAAACTTTTCGACCTAAGTGGAAACTTCGAGTGTATAGGGACGTGGCATGTTAGCTGTATTCTTGAAACGCTTCCATGCCCGATTGCGGAAATGATAGAGCTTTTTTTTTTTTTATCTCGGTAAAAATCCAAGGCTTATCAGAGGGTCTAACGGTGACTTCTCTGAAGGGTATATATTCCTTGGCAGTGGAAAGAAGCAATTCTGACCAGTGTGAAACGATGTCGTCTAGGTTATCATAGACTTCGTAGGTTAAGTTCCAAGGTGCAGATAAGAGAGTAGAATTTAGTTCGGGGAAATTGGCTTTATTGTGATCCCAAACCTGCCGTTTGAACGGGCAGTCTTTCAAGTATGATCGTGAGAGAGCAGAATACGATAGCATGATCAGAATTAGAAAGAGGAGTAAGAACACCACTGTTAAGTACCAGGCCAGGAGAGTCAGTGATAATAAGATCAAACAAGTTTTCTGAGTATTCGGTGGTTCTTGTAGGTTCCTGTATAAGCTGATAGAGTTTGTGTTTAAAAACCAGGTTGAAGAGCGCGAAGCCAAGTTCACTATCCTGATGTGGTGATTTCCAGTTTGAGCATCTATCGTTAAAAATCGCCAGTTATAAGGAGAGAATGTGGGTCACTTTCAAGCGATACAGAGATTGAGGTATTTAAAGCCTCAAGAAATGCATCCCGTGTTTTAGCAGGCTGGCCAGGAGGTCGATAATAATTTCCGATCAGTAAAGCCCCATGTTTTATTGTAATCTCAATCCACATGCACTCTGAGTTACGATCCTCTAGATCAGTGCGCCTTCGACACGGTAGCGAAAACAAAACATATGTTAGGACCCTCCCCCTCGTCCTGTGGGTGGTCTCTTCTAAAAGGGGGTTGAAAGTTGTCAATAAAGAGGAGCTGATCAGAAAAATTCGTATCAAGTCAAGTTTCGGATAAAGTGATAACGCCAAAGTTTTCGGCTTGCGCTCATAATTGAAGTTCATCAAGTTTACCCGAACTCTTAGTACTACGGACGTTGGAATGGCAAAGTTTTAAATAATTTTTCTCAGAGGGCTCGTTTTGACCGGTATTTGGATGTACATCAATGCACGGCTGAAAAAAAACATTCGCCAAACTGACAGTATGTGTTGTAAACACGTGAAGCCTAGCAGAATCACATTCACTGGAACTAAGGACAAGAAACAGAAAGAGAGGATTATTTCAGATTCAGCAGTATACTTGGAGTAGACATACGTACGGGGGTTGACCAACTGTTGTGATTAATTCCAATTTCCACTCTATAATGATCAATGCTAATCCGCATGACGAATGACAGGAGGTAAGGAAGAAACGGCATTAACAATGACCTGCTGTAAATGTGCAATACACACTGAAAGGCCAGAAATGAGTGGCAGAAGACCGGGGTTAGTTTGGATGTGCGTTAACAGATCGGTAGGCGGATGCATGGTGTAGTTCATGGGTGATAGGTGTATGGAAAAGTTCGGACGATATATACCAGGCTAACAAAACGAATCACACGAAAATACAGAAGGAACTCAGAAAATATGGTACATACTCTTGACACGGAACTTACTTCATCTGGCTTTACATGTGAAATTATTCTGAAAGTACGGAGTACAAAAAGACACATGAATACCTGTAATAAAAGAGGTAAAAACTACACATGACTACCTATGAAGTGTACTCCCATTTACTGAAGTCCATGTTGGGAGTAGCTAGCCATAAACAACGTGATACACAAATTGCATGTCGTAATTAGGGTGACGAATTACTGGTTTTTGAATATCTTGACAGACACATGGTATAAAAAGTATGGGTATGTAATATCAAACTGCTTTTTTACCCGAGGAAGCCACATGATGTGAACCATAGAACATAAATGAAACAGAGAACACATAAAGAAACAGATCGATGTACGCAAAGAAGTATCATTTTCTAAATCACAACAAGTGATTGGAATTAAATGACCTGAGATCGTGGAGCTATACAACATACATATAACCAGTGACAAAGAACAGGCAGAATACATGTAGAAAAAATGATTTGGTTGAAAGTAACGCTGGTTTTTGAACAAAGAAAAACCAAAACAAAGAAACAAACAAAAAAATAATAATAATACAATGTGCGTTTATAAATTGAAATGTCAAATTCAGGCTTGGTGGCATGTAACCATAGCTGTTGCGGTTCTGAGACACAGTGTATCAATGGAAGTACAAGATCTTTATCCCTGAAGGTACATGATATGTAATTCATATGTAGGTAACGTAATAACAATGATGTGATCATGACCGTCAACACCATGAGTGTTCACATGAGGGTAACCGCGTATCTCTGAACATGTTAAGGTCTTCTTTGTCGTGGATCTGGACCACTCTTCCTTGGTCATGATTGCCCCAGGGGTTGCGCTCACGGATGTACATCCTTCCGTCATTGGTCCAACAAGAGTGGATTTTCCGTCTCTTTTCAAACCACGGGTCAAGTACATGATATTGGAACGTTTTTTGGTGAAGTCTTCCGTCATGAAAATCCCTGAGCTATTTTTTCTAGCACGAAAGAGTTTTTGCCTTACATTGTGCGATATAAATTGCACAATAATTGCACGTGGCTTGCCACCTGGTCTTTGTCTACCCGCACGATGTGATCGGCCTATGTCCCGTTCATCAAGGGGCACGTTTACCTTTTTGGCAACGTCGAGAACAAAAGCGTCGGTGTTTTACTACCACTCTCGGGTCTTTTAACCAGCGACATTCGTCTTCAACATTTTGAAATGAGTCAATTACATAATTCTCGTCTGCTTTTTAGAACAATACAGGGTTCAGTCCAAAGCTTTCCTCGGGGTCCCTGCATGGTTGCATTGCGTCCAGAGCTGTGGACTCGGCAGTGAGGAGGTTAAAGCCATATTGCATTGTGAGAAATCTACCATGCAATGTTGCCCAAACAGTGATTCTGTTCATGCGTTCATATTGGCTGCCTTTTCCGGATATGGAAGTAACGTTACCTAAACACGTCAAAAACTCTGCATCACCACTACTAGAATGTAACTAATAATCGATCACTTTCAGATAATTTATTTTGATGGGTATGTATATTTATCCCAAGGTTACAGAGCATGATAATGTTTCCCTCGAGCAGGGATGCCAACATTCAAAGCACGTGTCATTTCAGGGACACGTCGGCAAGACCATCAGGGACAGAAAAGAATCCCTAATGAATAGAGCAGCAAATACTCAATTTCGATGAGGGACACACACCGTAAATCGGTCAAATTTTCAACTAAGGGACCAGCCATTAGAATCTTGGGGGGGGGGGGGGAGGCTATGCATATATATATATATATTTTTTTTTTTATAAATGTAGTACGTCTCAAAATCAGTGAAAACTAATAATGTACTGCCTCATTTACCTTAAAAAATAATGTACTGCTTGCCAGGCGCGGATCGGGGGGGGGGGGAGGGTTCGAGAACCCTCCTTGCTCTTGCTTTTTTTTTTTTCTTCTTTTTTGATGCCTATAGATGCCCAATGCCGTCTCGATCAAATCAGCGGACATTGTCCTTAGCTTGCGTAAACATGCTCTACTGCGTTGATGCGTATCATGCAGTTAGAGACGGCCAGCACTCGGCAGGGCGTAACCGTGGAAGACAGGCAAGCGCAACCAATGTCGAATGAATATGTTATTTGAAAGGTTAGTTGTTAGATGTACTTACTAATCATCATCATAACGATAGGCCTACACCGACTGTAAGTGATTCTTTGTGTTACCGTAGATATTATCTGCATTCATAGCGCACAGAGTACATGCCGATATGGCTTTACTTTCGTGAAACACTGAATGAAGCCATAGATATACCGGTAGTAAAGCCATAGGAATAAATGGGATTATAATGATAGGCCTAGGCAGAGGAAAACTGATGTCAACTTTTGTATTCATCTATTACAAATCTTAATATAAGTTAGGCCTATAGCTAAGCCTTCTGAAGCCGCGATATTCTGTTTAACGTTAATATTCCCGACTTTGTCACAAACGTAAGACGGTATGAGAAAAAATCACTTAGGCCTTTTTAGAAAATCTGAAGGACGTCTCCTTGCGTCACTAGTTTATCCTTCTTTTTAAGACCTTGTAAATCGATAGGCAATTTCATGATCTGATCATCATATTGCCTATGAATTTACTCCGAAATAGTTTCTAAATTTCTATAAAAAAATATATAATTACTTCAAGGACCAATGGAGTATCGCCTGGCTTACACTACTGGAGATAATTTTATTTCTTGGCTAAGTAAGCCAAGCGATACTTAAATTGAGCTGCTTCTGTATTTTAATTAGAAATTTTCAAAGTTAGTCTTTTTTCAAGAACTTCACTTTCAGAAAAAGGATGAAAGCGACTGGATATACTTGCTACTGAAAGATCTGTAACTTAAATAATAAATGAAGTTTTTAACCTGTCAATTTAGGCACATTATTTGTTTTCTTCTGCCTATATTAATTTTCTTTCTTAACTCTTTCATTGCCGTTTGCGACTTTTTTATATTTGAATCGCTATAATTAAATGATATTCAAGTTTCTCGTGCAAAGCTCTTTTATTCAAACACAAACACGGATAGACTCATTTAAGAAGAGTCTTAGGACAAAGTTTGGTTCTGGTAAACAGCTATTCTTGGCGTAATCTGCAGGCATTGCGTAGGAAGTGCGCCGAGAATAGCTGTTGACTCAGGCTTAAACTTGGCATTGAAAGACTTAATTAGGTATGACCATGTCATAATAAGGTAGATTACCAGTAACAATACATATTAGCAGGTAAAGGTCACAAATACATATTTCCAGGAATTATTTGTCACTGACTCATTTTTGCTTTGATTCATTTTATGTGAATTGAATCAGATATATAGCGGAATTTGATTTATGAAGCCCGTTAGTGAAGTTTACATCCCGGAAAATCCAAAACACATCTGAGAGCATCCATTTTCAAAAAATTTCCGGGGGAGCCCCCCCCCCCCCCCCAAAAAAAAAATCGTGCCTTTTGCACTCGCATTCGGGCTTCGCAAGTCGCTGACACCCCACCCACCCACATTGCAAAAAAATCTTGGATCCGCCCTTGCTCGCAAAAGTTTAAAATTTTGTGCGGTTTATAGTCAAAAAGTACTATTCGATTAGCAATGTTGAAAACTCTTGGTAGCTAATACTTCCCTTTAAGTATTCCGTATGAATTAGCTAGAACTCTGATTTATTGTGTGTGTTTCAATCCAAGGACTCGGCTGCCAGGCTCACGTTTCTGTTCACTTGTATTACGCATCTGCTTGCAACATATGCACGCTGTTTGAATGTACTTTATATGTACTTTTTTTTACTTCTCATTGCTGAATTAAAGCTTGAGTCGAAGTTTTCCTCAGTAAACTCTGCGCAATGCACGCAGAGTGCTCCTAGGAAAGCTGCAGATTTTGATTAAGAACCATAATATTGATGGGAATGAGATCTACGAGGGTTACATTTAGCGCTGAAAGAGGTAACAGCTAAAATGAAGAATTTTGTAATTATGGGTTATGTATATTGAATACAAGCACGGATACTCTCTCTCTCTCTCTCTCTCTCTCTCTCTCTCTCTCTCTCTCTCTCTCTCTCTCTCTCTCTCTCTTTCTCTCTCTTTCATTTATTTTCAGATAAACAAAGTCAGGCCGTGTCGGTAACTAATTGTGTACTTCTTTCAGCCATGATAAAATACTGCCAGTACAGGAGCATACACATGCAGAATACTCACAATTGTTGTCATGATGTAGCAATTTGGTCTTACTTATTTCGTAAATTGTATGCAGTTATGATTTTCATTTTACCCCAAAAGTGCTTCATTTGAGATTGAGACAACATGTTTCCTCTGGGCTCTTCTTTTGTTGTGGCTCAAGAAGTGGTCAGAGGAAACCTGTTGATCTGGGTCAAATTTTCTGGTGAAACTTCTGAATTAAACCTGCGCTTGCAGGTACTTGAATGAAAGGTCGCTCCATGAGGAACTTGAACGTGAAGTCAGTTTTACAGTGCAGGTTCAAACAGATATATATCTGGTTCCAATGCTTTATTAGGGTTCATAGTGTCACAAACACTTTATAGAGCGTAAATGGATTTACTTTTTCCCAGTGACATGCATCTATGGTAGTTTTTTAGAATTATGTTTTTTTTTAAGTGTTATGTAGAATCTTGTGTTTTTAATTTTATTTAACTTTAGAATACTAAATCATGCTTCTTACAGGCAGGCGATCATCACAAGGACTTCCAAACTTGCAAAGGTCTGAGTTTATTTAATGTTTATTCATGTTTTAATTTTTATTTACAAAACCAAGATTTTTTTCAAATTCAAGTGATCAATGCTATATGCTTGTATACGTACAGTATATAAAGGAAGAATATTGATATTGACAATGTGATGCTAGCAAGAACATTGTCCTGACATTAACATATCAATCTTTAATACTGGAGTAAAAGTGTACTATATATGTTCTAGTGCATGTAAAACCAGTATAACATACGTTGTCTTAATCACCAGGGAAATTGTCATTTTAATATCAAGAATTAAAAGCCAAAAACACCTCGGTCATGAACACACTCTTAATGCAGCGTGTGATGCCGTGTATTCGTAGCACTTTGATATTTCAATTAAGTGAGTCAACGAGAATATCAAAATTGTGCTCATGTGAATGGTGCAAAATAATGTATCTTACGTGATTATAGTAGGATAAGTCATGGCTGAATATGCTATCCCATTTTTATACAGATGCCTGGATTGAACTATGCTGTGCAACGTAAATAAAACTGGTGCTGGCAGAATATTTTCTGTTTTCTTTCTACTCCCATGTTAACCCCAGAATAGCCAGTCATAAACTTGAGTCTTTTTTGCAGGGTTTCTAGGGCAGGAACATTAGTTTTTTAGTGACAAAATAGGTCTCCAAATGGAGCCTTATTTTGTCATAACCTGCGGGCTTCCGAGGGCTTCATCCCCTGGACCCTCAAATGATATATCCTTTTGGAACTTCTGTGTTCGCATAATTTTCAAATAGACCAGACATATATTTAAGGCTGCTAAAATGTTTCTCTTGACGTTATATCTCTTAGATTATGGTAGCTAAAATTTATGCATCCATGGGTTTCAGTATAAGAGATAGGGTGGAAAAAAAATAATGTAATGTTTTACTAAATTGCATAGCCCTCCCCCCCCCCCCCCCTTTCTAAGATTCTAATGGTTCGTCCCTAACAGGCATGGGTTGTCCGTGATGATGAGGGACAGTTGGCATCTCTGGTCTAGCTGTATCCGATCCTTTCATTATTCCTTTTTCTCATATGGCACATGACTCAGCATATTTATCCTTAAATGAAATGACGCCAGACTTTTTCAAACTCTGAATGGAAACACTCGCAGGAGATACAAACAGCAGCATTAAAATGGTAGTACTAGTAACTATTTTAATGCTGTTTATTTTTAGGCTCACCGCCCGCACGTGCGTGCAGAAAAACACCATTATGCAGTCGAGCGCTCATCGTACTATTACCAGTGTCAATTAACAACTATAGATACTATTGCTTCCCGTAATCAACAACGTATGATGTACAACATCTTGACAAATCCCGGTTGTCCTCAAGCCAGCCGAACTGACGTTGCTTGGAAACCGCATCTTGCTTTGATCATTGATGTCGGACGAAAACTGGGCCATCTTGCCTTCTCGGAGTGCTCGTCAACTCATGTCTGAAACACCGCCCACCGCCACGTTCTCTGTTATTTCCGAGGTCAACACTGTGACATCGGTGTCCCGTGCCAATAACTTAACGTGTGGCAGGTTTGCAGGAGCATGTCTTGATGGCTCAGTAATGACCAATGTCAACGTTAGTCGATTAAACAGTGACTGAATCATAGGCAAAACCGCGTGTCCTCGGTCCATCCACAGCTCTCCCATGACTACGTTTCCTCGCCGGTTCCGTAGTACCGTACGACAGGATATAATGTCAATCACATTCATTTCCCCATGTTCACTGTTTTCACCATTTTCCAGGGATGTCGCACATTATTAAGGTTTTTCCTTTTTTTTTTCAAAATCCTCAGGTTCGTGTCTTCTTTCTCTTGGAGTCTAACAGTCTATGACGGAGCTCCGTTTTCTAACTGTGATGCCTACTCACTTTTAATATTACTTTATTAGACTCAAATTCCCGCCCCCGCCCCCCCCCCCTTCAGCTGTGTACAAGGCCGATATACCCTAGTATTATTGCACAAACACTCTTGCAAGTTCGTGTCTATTTTGCGTTTAAACCTGTCATAAATAGAATCAATAATCTTGAAGCCTAACCACATACTGGTTCACAGACAACACTCGGAAGTTCCGTTTGAGTGATAGGTGGCGGAAGTTCCGTTTGAGTGATACATTACGCCACCTTTGGCTTTGTGATGCATCGCTGAGACGGAACTTGCTCGTCACATGTTTGAAACTCCCCATTTACGCGATACCGGTAGTGATCCTCTATGTGTTAATAGTTTCATTTCTGCATTTAGTGATATTCGCCCCCAACCTTTTATTTTTTTGGCAGAGTGGATTTGTGCTATTCCCATTTTTTGCTAAGCTATATATATATGGGGAAGGTTGCTGGTTCGAGGCCTCGCTATTCAGTGATCAAAACATGATGATGGTTTGCCATAATGTTTTCGTCTACTACTGCTTATGTACCGGTACTCAATGTACCGAAGCGCGGTAAAGATAAGCGAATAGCAGAGGTGCCAAGTCTCCCGATTTGTAATAGGACTCCCATTTTTGCAACATTTTTCAGCTTGAGCACCCGTTTTAGCCTATGTGTTGTGCAACTTTGCACCTCTGGAATAGGCCTAAACCTTATTTTATAGTCCATTTTATTTGGAGTAAAATACCTTTATACTAAGACAACAGGTCTAGTTTTATCGTTATCTACGTGTAAATATCATCACCTCCAAACTGCTCCAATGAAAACGTCCTTTAAGATCATGTAGGCCTATGTCTTGTGTACTTAGGCCTATGACCTAAGCATGACTTCATGAAACTTTTATGTGATGTAGCTAGAGTAATTTCTATATTTATATGAAGTTTGTGGAACCTTTACATTTGTGCATATAAAGCAACTTTCTGCTGACAAAGTCGTGCAGTATCTTACCTTTCTACATCAAGATGAACTGTGAGCCAAAAAGTTTGGAACTATGTATCGTTTGATCTACCAACCCTGTTATCGGCTAGTCCCCAGATGTACTATTAGCCGCAATTGCTACGCTAACCCAAAGAAGTTAGGTGTTCGAGTTACATAATATGTTAGTTAGATTATGGGGTGTTGCTTGTGTATTTGCTTCAATACTTCATTTCTGTATGGATTAAATGATTTGGAATTTTGATACATTATTTTTCAACGTAATAATCTCACCATCTTCAAAGTCGCACCGCTAAGTTCATGTTAATCTCAGATCACCTCCCCCCACAAAAAATCGAGCGACCTATATCTATGATATAGATATAGCCCTCACTCACCTTCGTTTCAATAAATCTTTGATATATATATATATATATATATATATATATATATATATATATATATATATATATATATATATATATATATATATATATATATATATGATATTGTTGATAGGCGAAGGCTCGTAGCTGAACACTTTTGTTGATTCTGAATGACAAGTTTTTAAAACTTTTGAAATTTGCATATATGTTTTTATTTTTACAGATTAGCGGACGGTCGAATGTGTTGGTAAAATCAAAAGCGTTAACTGCCGGTTCAAACTACGTTTCTATTGTTCTGACCACTGATATCTTCAATTATTTCTGTGAGACAACTGCTGATTTTTTTTTTCCATTGTGACTAATTGCGGTGGTTGCATAAAAGTGTTATATTTATTTATAATAGTGAATGAATCGTGAATGGACCCTTGAGATATGTAAACCCAGAGAGCTCGAAATGCACACGGGTGTGTTTTTGACGGCCTCTCTTGCCTGCGAGCCTTTTCCTTGTGTTGATCGAAATACGTGCTGGTACATGGGAGGGAAAGATGTTATGCAAGGAACGAATCAAAGATTAGAACTAATAGTTTAGCAGTTTAGGTACGAACCACTGCGACTCTGCCAAAACCATGAGCAAACAAGCATGGTTTAACAAGAAGAAACCCCTCGTAGTTTTTTATTCGTGTGTCGAAGGGTTTATAAGAGCTTACGCCTGCTTGTGGCCCCACACGACGTTCTTTCCTAACCTCGTGTTGATTTAGAGCAGTGTGTAATTGAAATGGGTAATACAGAACTCTATCATTTGTTCAAATAACGTGAGAGCTTACACTGACTTGCCTTTTGGTTGTGTTATCATCTCTCAGCACACATTTTTTCTTCCATTTCTCCCACCTTGGACGTGCCACTGCTGTTGTCAAAGTACATATTATAACTAAAATATCAACGTAGCATATACAACATTGATCACGATTCATGTTTCAAGCATAAGGATATACAACTGGGTGTGCAGCAATAGTCAAATCCAAAAGTATTTCCACATCGAAAAAAAAAATCCCGCTACCAGAAAGTGAACGAGTTTTCCCAAAGAAGCGATAGCGCCGAAGAAGGCGCCTTATTCAACTGTCAAAAGCACGACAGGTGGCAGCACTGGTTTGTCTGGCTGCAGCGGCATGACACGGAGAAAACTCATCAAAAACCTTTCGGCATATTGAGAGCTTGCGTCTCACATTTGACTATCACCGGTTTTGTTCGTTGTGTGTGTGTGTGTGTGTGTGTGTGTGTGTGTGTGTGTGTGTGTGTGTTCAATTAAATGTCGTTATATCGCACAACCGTGGCCTATATGTATGTACCATACCTTGCTTGTATCAGAATAATAGGTTGTTCCTCAAAGGTCGAATATTAGGAAATGTGGCGTCTGATATGAGTTTACGCTGTAGAAAACTTGACTGTGCTTGAAGTGTTCATTGATGACAGTCGCAATCAACTTACACATTACAAGACAAGGGTCCGGTTGTGTTGTTCAATTATCTTTTCCTCCAAACTATTACTGATAAAATTTCACTCTGACAAAATATTGATGCAAATCGATATATGGCTTCTTTTGCGATTTATTCTCCCTATCAAAATGTCAGAGATTATAACCTTCTGTCAAAGTCTGCGAGCTACATCTGCCATATAAATATATATATATATATATATATATATATATATATATATATATATATATATATATATATATATATATATATATATATATATATATATATGCGCGTTTGTCTGTAACGTGACAGAGAATTTACAACGATTGGGACACCAAGACATCATTGTCCATTTTAACTCTATCAGTGCCACATTTTGGACTGAGTCAACAGCGCATTGCCCTCAAAGCACACCCAGGAAAGGTGTTGATCTGGACTATCCTATCCTATCCTATTTCACTACAAGAATGCTATTACTTGAATGACTGGTCTCTTTACAAAGAACATGAATCTAGCACTCTTGTTAAAATTCAGAACAGTTCGGTTTAAAAATTTCGACTTACGTCACAGTTGGCACTGAAAGAGTTTAATGATAATGGCGGTATCATACTTCTTCGGGTGCTGGATTGTCTTTTTGTGCACCTTGCTCTGGTCTGTGCATTTTGGGTGCCTTTCATTTGTGTGTGTGTGTGTGTGTGTGTGTGTGTGTGTGTGTGTGTGTGTGTGTGTGTTTGGGTTTTTGTTTTGTTTTTGTTTTCATACATTGTCCTTCTCCCTTAGCAATGTGTTCAAAGTAGATTCATAGAGGGCTTTGCTGTATTGTCGGAGCATTTTAGTCCGCTCGAAATAAAAAAAGGCTAAATGTTGATACTGATTTGGAAATATTTTGGAACCCATGATCCAATGTAAACGTTACATGCATTTGTCTGATTGTGTTCTTTAATGTTTCCATATAATGATTCAATCTGAAGGTGGTACGTGTCTGTTAACGTGAAAACAGTTATCTTCGTAATTTTTTTTCCATATGAGAGTTTTAACGAATATAACGAGTATATATATTCACAAAATTAATCTGATATATAAACTCTAGCTGGGCAAAATGTCATCTGAAAATCTTTAAAATGTCACGTTTCCATCTTTTGGAGAAGAAATCCTGCCAACCTTGTCAATTAAATGTCATCTGTGCGTGCCTATATATCTTTGGCGCAACATTGTGAGTGTTGATATCAACTGCTGTTTACTAAATTTACAAACGAAGAAACACAGCGATCAAAAACGTTTTTCGTGAATGTTATCTCAAAAAGATGTCCGCAATAAACAAAATGTACAGAATTGGGCTTCGCATGCAAGTTTTAAAAGTATCTGAGATTATTTTATACAATATAGAACTCTTTCGCCAAAATGGAAGAGTGTATACAGCTTAATAAACGCTTATATCTAAACGCCTTGCTGTATTTTGCTAAGGTGTATGTCAGCATTTCCAAAACCAATTAAAAACTTTTTGGTTTGCATATAATCACTTGGTTTTTGATATGCATTTTTTATCATCAGATCGTACAAGAACGACATACCCTGCCTTTAAAAAAATAAATAAAAAGTCGCTTTTCAAGCAAACAGGTTTTCCAGATATATGGGCTGAAATATCTAGCTTTCCATGAAAAGCAAACTTTTAAGTGCTAAAGGTATGCTGCCATGTTTTTCATCTATCGATGTGTGACATATAGCCTAAAACCTGAAATTTTAACTTCCTAATTTCAGACCTTGTGTCGCCGATATTTATGAGACATCTAACACGGGTTCTTATAAAAACGGTGAGGTGAAATAGGTTTTAGAAACGGGCCAATCCTGACATGCTAGTGACATCCCTTTAAATCATGCAACAAGAGCTTTTCTTATGTCCAATTTTTAATTCCTTCTGTAACCCAATGTCGGATTAAAGCGTTTGAGGCACCTAACACCCAAAGTCCAACTGAGTAATGTATTCTGATTGTGGACCTGATGTGTCACAGCACGCGACAGCCCCCGATTGAGAAACGGGCTCTCCATAACAAATCAATTGGCAAAAGTAAACACAACTGAATAGAACAAAGATCCCATCTAAACTATGGTTGGCCTTTGAAGTATAAGAGATGATACGCTTTGCAATTTTTCGTTTTAATGAAACTATTGTGGCCCATCTTACAACAGCGCTCTACAAAGCTAGATTCAACACTCCGCAGACCTTCAAATTCTCATGGGCAATCAACCGTTGAGTAAATATTATATTTTGTAAGGTTTCTAAATCAGAGTATGTTTTTAAAACAGTTTGATATCCTCTCTGTGCGCGATGCTAGGAAATGATTGAACAAAATGTGCCGTCGTTTGCACACCTAGACGTCACTTTCCCAAATGTCTCCAGCAACTAATAAATGAATTTTGCGTCACAAATTATCGTGAGGCATGCGCAGTGTTTTCAAATTTTAACACGCTATTCATAGCGGCAGGCGACAGACACAAGGTCCTTCATGTATTCTTAAACAGCTGACCGCCATCAAAGGCCTCACTGTTTAATTCATGCGCATAGTACAGAATTCCGTGACATACGACTGCGTAGTTCCGCTTTTATTTATTTGTTTTTTTTATCTCTTTCGTTTTTTTATGTACTTGTTTATTTTAGAAAATTGAAAACTACGCCCAAAAAGGGAAAAAACAAACAAACAAACAAACAAAACGTATTCCAACCCATCCATTAAATTGTCACAGACAAAAATGGACTGAAGCACATAAGAACCATCTTGGTCGGTCAACCATGAGTCATCACATAGTAATCCGAATAAACTCATTTTGCAGTGGTCAACAGGAAAATGTCAGATCATTAAGGAAACCCGATCGATAAACATATCCAGAACGTTTATGATACTATGATAGCCAGAAAGAGGAGCAGATGCGGAATTGAGGTGTTACCATCACCAAGCAAACAGTTGTCACGGAGCTGTCATTTTCTACATTGTTGGAAAGAAACTTGACAAAAACACGCATGCGCGTTTCAATTATTCGACGATCACAAAATATTGTTGCGCTCCTTTGAGCAGAGAAGTATCAGGTTTACTCTTTCTGTCCTCAAACTGGCTGATTATTGCACTCTCTTTATTCTTCTCCGGTAAAACGTAAGCCCAAATGGAAATATATTTCTAATGGAAGATTTTAAATGTTATTCCGCGAAAATCTATGACATTCAGAGGAATTGAAATATCAGTTTGCATAATGCACTGTCCTCTCATGAGTAAACAGTCACGTCACGTAAGATTCACTTGTAGATGGCGAAAAATGCATTTTATGCGCGTTGGCAACATTCGTCATGTGCAGCTGCTGAAACTTCTCGTTTCGGATATCCATGATAGTTTTATTGTCAACACGGTATTTTTAAGTAGAGAGTGCACATTAGATATTTTTATCATGAGCTATGATGCGAAAGAACTGACGGAGACTTAGCTATCCTTTTGTTAACATTTGAGTTCCAATTCATATTATTACTCATATATTGTTCATTCCCTGGTTGTGAGTATAGTGTTTGATCAATGTAATTGCCATATACCACAGCAGCATGAACTGAATCACGAACACGACCTTTTCATCGTACCAGACTAACACTGCAAGTCTAGTCCTGCACTGTTTTGTAATAAGAAAAGCGAATTTCTGGTTAGACAATATCCTATGGGGTTTGAGATTGCAAACAATAAAAATTTCGATGCACAGACAACTAAAGCAATCTTTTGGGTCATAACATCTCCGCTTTAACGGTTTCATTGGTTTTAGTATGAAATTGCATTTTGATCGGGAATACGCTTTTTTGTAATAAGAAAGTAAATTGCCTGTTTGACAATATTTGTGGGAGTTGGGGTTGCAAACATATGCATGTGTGCGATGTGCACACCACATGGGAACTGCAGACAACCTTTCACGCGTCGCCCCCATTCATTTAGTACGATTGTATGACCGCCAGGTGGCACTGTGTTTTGAAGGTTATGCATGGCGATTAGTTGGCATATGCAGGGACGTGCTATAACACGTCCCTGGCATATGCTACTTACCTTACAGCGGTCTCAATGGATTTAGTCTTAAACTGCATTATCATAAGACATGCAAAAGTTACGCATTTTCTAAATTTTCGGCAATGTCTCAGTGTACACGCATGGCAGCAAAACTATTAAAATAGACGAAATTTGCACCAGGTTGAAGGAATCATGATTCAGGATTGGCACACCGCTCTTGTATTTACAAACACATAGGCCGAGACGTGGGCCCATTACAAATATTACGTAGGAGTCCACTTTCATACGAAGCAATGGTCATGTTTAAAGTTTGTTTACCTTTTTGGAAAGACCGATTGATATAGGCTCTTTATACTTCCTTCTTTTTGGGAAAAAGATATTTAGACCAATACGAATATGCCCTCCATGGTGGTGTATCTAAAAGAAACTAATCTTCTATGGAATTTTTATTCCTTTAGTGAGTCACGGCACATTGGTGAGATGGCTGCATTTGGAATCGGTTGTGTATTTTCTAATAGCCGTCACGCGACAGGGTGTTGTCGCTGTGTCACATCCTGCAGCGGCTCTAAAACGTAGAGGAGAAATATGAAAACTTCTGACGGGTAACTCCATGCATGACACTGTACAGCGCATTCAATCCAATCCACGCAGGCCTTCATCGTCTTCTTTTTTTTTTTTTTTTTTTTGCGATGGGCAAATACAGCGTAGACATTGTGCAGAGCATGTCAACTGGCTAAGCCCCAACCAGGCGCGATTCTAACGGATAATTTACAACGTATAAACACCGCAGGGGAAATCATCATGAGAAGTTGTTGAAGAAGAGTCAGCACCTCACAGCCTTGACATGTCCAACGACGTTCCCTGCATGGTGATATTTACATGAGCAACTGAACGGGTGATTGTTGTCTTGTAACACTGCAACATATATCTTGTGAAGGCCCCGTTATGAAGTGAAGTAAATGTGATAAGAGAGAACCGTGTGTCTATATGTGTCGTAATCTGCATCTTATCACAGGTGCTACCAGATTCGCACATTTTTGATACACAAGACAGCCGCATATTATCAATTCATGACATGGATACATGCCTCTAATTCTGGCTGCTCTCCCTCACAATTATATAGTTGCATGTGATATTCCAGGCCTTAAAAAGATAATGATAAAAGCCTGTGCACAAGGGACCAGTATTACCCTTGCGATAGTATATGTATGTTCTTTTCAAAACCCGTTTTCTTAAGCTAGGGTCCCCGTGCATTTGTTGAGCCACTCATTTGACAAGTTATAATAATAATAATAATAATAATAATAATAATAATAATAATAATAATAATAATAATAATAATAAATTCAAAAGTGTGGAAATACACCCAAGTAAAGTAACCATTCTAAAAGGGTGTATGTATGGTCTATAGATAAAATGTATTAAAACAGTAAAGTAGTAATCGTAATATAACATCATAGCAATCAAAATTAGAGGCACTTCACTGCAAAGCAATAACTGATGGGTCCACCTTTGTAAGTACATGGCTCCTGTGATCTTGAAAGTGAGATCAACACCACTAAAATGCACTGAAGTCAAAAATGTTATCCAGGTACGAATAAGGTAAATGTGAGTTTCAGGTGACCAGAAAGTTTGCACATATTGTGTTTACAAAACAAATAGTGGAAGCACGACATACAAACCAAAAACAAAATGTTCCCCTTCAGGGTGAACCCACAAAGAAGGCTATGCCCTATCCAAATTCCTCTTGCGAAAAAAAAGACAGAATGAAAGGACTTAACAAGACAATATGACAACACGCTGAAAATACAAATAACAAGACATGGACAGAAATAGTGACTTGAAAATATTTTGAGGTATTTGACCATTTGACCTGTTCCTGTTCCTGATCCTCCAAGCACAAGTTAAATAGCCAATACATGTAGATTTAAATCGCTGAAAATACAAATAACAAGACATGGACAGAATCCATCAAATGTACTCATCGGTGGCTAAAAATGATTGTTTGTGTACCAACAGTGAAGAATGAGACAAGCCAGACAGTTAAGCTTGTACAGCAAATGGAACTAAATGAGAACTAAAATAACATAATTTTGATCTGTGGACAGTAAAAACAGGACAAGCAAAAGAATAATGTCATGTATCTTCAACAGGTGAAGTACATAAACACCGAGGTGTGTTCCAGACACAAATGTTATGTAAATGAGAACTCAACTGACTGGCACTCCAGCTTGATCGTGTATGATGAACGCACACAAACTTGCTCCCAAATCCGTACATCTAAGGATTGATTGTATTGCGGGGAACTGGTTGACATGATTTTGTCTGAAACGCTATAGGGGTTTGTGACTAACGAACATCGATAGATAATGGATTTTGCAATGGAACTGCTGAAAGGAAAAACAAACAAGTTCAGTGATTGGTCTAAAGTGGGGCAGATTGATTTTCCTGTCTTGTTTTATGAGCAGATAAGTCCAGAGTAGTCGCAATGATAGAAAATGAATCATCAGGAGCAAATCTGTTCATCAACTCAAACCTCAAAATAGTTTTGCTTATGCATAACATCCCAGTTCCTCGTGTAATTTTGCGTTATTTGTGCCATATATTTCTCCATCGAAAATGCGGGCAGCATATAACTTAACACGCCAAATTTTAAACCCTGTCACGATACTAATCAATTTGCCAGATTTAGCAGCAATTTCATTATGTGGGTCCGTCCACCTATAATCATAATGCTAGGTCATGCCAAGGTGTTTATGTCTGTCGACTTTTTTGGCAAATGGCCCTGAAAATAGTACATGGGTGAATTGGTAGATTCATTTTCCCCGTAACAAGCATTAAATCTCTTCTTTAAACATTAAAAGTAAGGAGCCAAAGATTAGCCCACCGTTGGACATCAGAGGGATCAGAGTTCATCAATACAGCTGCAGCTTCAGGCTTATCTATCTCTATGCGCAAACGAGATTATTCAGCAGCATTTTATTATATGCTTTAATAAGATCACCACTAGCAATATCATTAGTATAAATCAAGAATATTAGAGGATAAAGGACAGATCCTTGAAGCACACATGCATTGATCGTGTCCCAGTTAGATGCATAACCTTGAATAACCGTTGTTGTCGATCATAAAAATAATCTAAAAACCACTCCTATAAAGGCCCCGAAATACAATTCATCATTAATTCATAGAGCAAGACTTACATGCCACATTTTGTCAAATACCTTACGTATATCTAAAAAAGTAATACGGACTTCCTTTAATTAATGGATCAAATTAATTACTTTATACCAAAATTTGGCCAAATTCTAATAAGCTTTTTTTTGTTACTGCACTTTGTTTCGTTATTAAAAATTATAGCTCAAAATGGCTACTTTCATTTTTTCCGCCACCTGAAAGCATCTTTTCAGCTCAAGTACTTGGCAACACCTCAGCCACAGGTACCTTGCCAGGTCATCAAGAAAGCTGAAAGAGAGTTAACAATCCCAAAATCACCATGGAATGATGTCACACTTAATACACTTGCCCATAAAGCAAAAACCAAAACAAATCAACTTGCTCCGCATTTCTCGGCATGGTTTTTCTTTGCCTTTTAACTTTGCGACCACAATTCTGAAAGATTTGATAAACACACACACACACACACACACACACACACACACAAGCAATAATTAATCACAAATATATTCATTGTTGAGTCTATCACATTGAATCTGTTCTCCTCCTCATACATTTTGTGCGATACAATCTGTGCAGGCAGGTAATTAAGTTACATGTACAAAATCTTTCGTTCTGTTTTAATTTCACGCTATAGATATATGCTAAACTTTTAATGAGTACGGGAAATATGGCAAGTCCTAGCTCTCGCCAGTACCTCGCTCGCGAGGAGCATCTTGTTCATTACACTAAATATTACATTTTGATTAGTTCCTGTAGGTTTGCGCATTTGGGAGATTGATTAATGCCTAATTCTACAAGCATTTTTGTTCTTTCTATGATGTTATGTATTCGCTTTGAATTCACTTGCTCAATAAAACATTTCTATTCACTCCAGCTTGTCTGCAAGACTTCCTTCGAATCCAATTGATTTTACGTTCAGAAGTTTCGTCATATAGGAGAATTAATGATCGTAATTAATGTCCCATTGCGATTATTCTTCGTAAGTTCTATGACACTTACACCCGTGCGCTCTCTCTCTCTCTCTCTCTCTCTCTCTCTCTCTCTCTCTCTCTCTCTCTCTCTCTCTCTCTCTCTCTCTCTCTCTCTCTCTCAGAGAGAGAGAGAGAGAGAGAGAGAGAGAGAGAGAGAGAGAGAGAGAGAGAGAGAGAGAGAGAGAGAGAGTAACTGTCCACCTTGCCACGACGCACATAAGTTTGAAGATAATAGAATTTCACGTTTGGCGACACTTGCATTCACGTTTTATATGGGACATTGTCAAAACTGTTATTTTGCAAAAACTCCAATTGGCATTATTGCATAGCTTTTGACTTAAAAAGAGACAGATGAGGTTCTTTTGATTCGTTTTGATTAAGTTTGCCATGTTAGTTTCTGAGCAACCAATAGAAAAATGTAGAGAGGTCCGGCATTATTCTGTGCATGGAACGTTGGTCTGCCGCATCCGAGAAAAAAATACATGCTCTGTGGCCCATTTTTGTATTTCTTGTGATTTTGGTTATGAGTTCCTCCAACATACATCCGCACTTTAGGCCTGCCTCATTGAGGGTCTCTTATTTGGCATACACGCCGCTGCTGTAGATATATGCAAAAAAGCTGGTTCCCAAGCGTCAAAACCGACAATATCGCTAAATGGCAATGCATGCATGTATTAAAGCAACCTGCCAAAACACACATATTATAAATGCTTTTAAGAATGCTCGGAAACAAAAAGGCACACACCATCATTTTATTGTGTGTATAGTTTATTTTACATACAAAATATGCCCGAGGCCGAAAAAAGTCATGTACAAATAACGAAGTGCAGCAATGCTTAAAACGTATCTATGGTTGGGTCTTCTTATTTTTACTACTCAGTCCTTGGTTGAAAAACTTACTTGCTGCACACCTTGCTGCTAGATCTGTATACGTCTTCCCGAATAAACTCACTTACTGTACATACTTAAGTCCACACAACACTGAGTGACTTTGCACTTAAAAACATACAGGGACGCTAATGGGTTTGACACAAATTAAGTGCGATATCACAGTTACACTTCCAAAATAAAATTAAGGTTTGGATTGGAATATGAGTTGGCAATGATGTAAATAAATATATATTTCTTTAAAAACCTCCAAAAAGAAAGTAAGACATAATTCTGTATAATTACAGGTACACGATGTCATTATTACAATGGAATGTTTTTTCGATGTCCCACATGGAAATAAATATAGAAGCCTTGATGCAACAGACTGCATCATGGGTCAGATGGCACACTTGACTCAGCTCCACTTCTTCGATTGGATAAAAGAGGCCCAGTGACTCGAGCCTAAGACATGTCATGATTATCTTGTTGCACAAGGTACCACGGTACGCGGCAGTTCTATTTCAGTACGTTTTTGCAGCCTTATTGTATTAATTGTGTCACATTAACAGGAGAGATCTGGATTAGTTCTAAATTCACCTAAAGATGGTACTGCCCATCCTGTTCATGGTTGACTGCCCACATCTTGTGGTCACTTTCCACGAACCTCACCTTTTGGAATATAGCAGGTATAAATCTAACCTCTCTATATGTTGCTAAATGAGCTTTAAACTTGCATTTTATCACACCATGGTGTAATTAAAGGACGACTATACATGTACTTCAGGTAGATTAGATGATAAATATAAAATTCTTCCTCGTATGCAGGGTGAAACTTTCAGGACTTTCAGTTTCACTGTAATGTAACGGCCTTTGCTGACCCAGTTTTACAACTGACTTCAAATGGCATGGGTTGCTTGGTGTCACAAATATGCACCATGGGAAGAAAGGCTGTGTGTCGAGAAATTAAACCCACAACGATCACCCCTATCAGGCAAGTAGATGCGGGTGCGGGTATGCAGGGGTTGAGCGGAGTAGTATTATATATTCTCGAACCAATCATGGCATCGTACATGACAGCGTAATGCAAAAACACATTGATAAGACTCATTGCTATATGCAGAAATATTGCAATTTCTCGTTAAATGTCAATTGTATTATCTGTCATCTCGACATAAAATTTGTCGTTTTAAGAGAACGATGTAAATGAGCTCAATATTTCACTTCAGAAGATTATATTGACTGCACTTTGACCAATAAATGGCATCCTCACAGTACACACATAAAACACGCATTACACGCACTGTTAGATTGCAATCTTTGAGCCAGAATTACAACTCTGTTTCAATTCCTTGATGTGCCCCCAAACGTGCTTAAGAAGAATCAGATAGGGAATTGTCGTTATATTTTGAAACTTACATCTTGTCTGTTGGCGTTGCAAAATTTAATTTTGCCCCAAGAGTCAACAAATGGCGACCTTACCTCTTTATACGCCAAATGTCACTTAGGTTTGCTTTACTCATATCCCCGAGAATCGATCTAGTTTGATGTATGCATTGCAAGGAAAAATCATAGAGACACGAAAAGGGCACGACATTTATCTGGGGTTTTTTTCGGCGTTACATGTTATTTTTTGATGCAGACACATCACAGACATCAGATTTGTAATTATTTAGTGGTACACCAGAAAAGCCTAAGAGAAACTCTTCTTGAATGATTATTCTTAAATGATTACATGTCGAGAGAGGATGTATCACCATCGGTAATATTTGAACAAACTGCAGCTTCATTAGCGAATCCGTGATTCATTTATCTTGTACATTCCTGATACTCTTCTGTTATACATGCCTGACACTTTCATATACATGTCTAATATACTGGTGTTACACATGTGTCAAACACTTGCGTTCTACATGTCGATACTGTTACGCAGTACATACGTATCATTCCTATATGCAGGCCCGATATACTCTTCAGTTGCTCATGTTTGGAAACCTTAGCTTCGTCTCATATTTTATATAAATGCAATTTACCACCCATAACTGAGACGTGGAACGTAGCTGCCGCCCTTTGTATTTTGAGCTAAAATTATAGCAGAAATGTCTGGTTTATTTTCAACAAATGGGCGTACATTGTGAAATACGTAACTGTTGGGAATTTACTCAGAAAGTCTGGCCACAGATACGATAGATACGATCACAATGGGCTCCTCTATAATCCATCAAACTGAATTACGCAGTTTCAAATAGAGCAAAAAACTACCATCAGTTGTCCATAGGTGACCAACTTGAACGGACCTTGTAGAAATTCCAACCTTTGGTGGGGTAATTGATTCGTATTTAATCATTCATGTCGCATAAATAAATCCTTTTCTTTATAGATGTGTGTTCGGTGTAATTCCCCTGCACAACTGTCTCGAGATGGCGGCACACGCGTTGAAAATGGTATTTTCATCCAGTAGGACTGTTATTAAGTGTACCTTCTCTGTCAGATATATCGTACAATATAACCTCTTGGTCATCGGAGCGACGCTCTGTGCTATTCCATATTCCATATCCCAAATACATCACAAAGCCTAAAAGTAGAAAGATATGATGAACAATTGCAATGGAACTTACTAAGCCATTCCCCCTTAACCCAACACCAACTATTAGCCAAATGCCAACATTGTTGATGGTTAGCAACAGTGATAAAAGCAATTTCGACAAGAAAGAACTTCCCAAGTTTATCAGCTTTTCTGACCATCCAACCCAAGGTAAGGAGAGCTGTTAACCCTTTGTTTACCCAGCATTTTGTTTTTCAAGGGGAAAGGGTTAATGGAACGTCTGTACAAAACACAAATCTACTTGACATTCCTGACGTACATGTCAAGTGTGTGGCATTACCTGTCGTTTAAAGACTATCTCCTAAACTTCTTACAAGCAGAGACATTCACTCTCTTTTCAGCATGGCAACGGTCGGCTTGCCTCCTAAGCATCCCCCAGACTCGCTATTGCTTTCTTATGTGGGCGCTCGTCGGGACGAGCGCCCACATAAGAAAGCAATAGCGAGTCTGGGGGATGCTTAGGAGGCAACGGTCGGCTTAAATTTCCTAAAATCGTACCCTTAGAAAAGATTCTCAAAGTACAGACACTCACAGTCTAGCCAAGCACATTTATAAAATGATTTACTGTCGCATCATGTACGTTGATATCTCTTTCTCATAAAACATAGGGGAAATATGTCTTCGCATCAATAACCACAATACTATAATTCAAGCAGAGTGGTACACACCAAATTTTGTGCGGCAGGGGCGGGGCGGGAGACGTAATTATATACAGCATGCTCTAGCCTCTGACAAACCTGAGAGCACGTGGTTTGAGAGTAAATGCAGAGTTATTGGACAATGTATTCAAGATAATTGCAGCGGCTCTGCTGGATGGAATATACATCGGTGTTCTTCAATTATCTAAGCCTCATCCACCGAGCTTTTTATAGCCATCGCACCACGTTATCTTGGCACCTACATTGTATGGCAAGAAAGTGACCCTGCATTTAAGGCTGCCGCGTCAACATATCATGCTCTCAACCAAAAATGTTTCTGATTACCCATATATGATTCATTTGTTCAAGTATGCCGACAGTTCACCCTTAAAATATTGTGCAATGAATATAAAAACGGGGTTGAAAGGGTCCATCCACATGTATTGTTTTTTCTCGATATGTGATTTTACTGACATTTTGATCGCCCATTTTATTAATAGCTTAGAAAAAAAACTCATATTCATAAATTCCAACCAAACAATGAGAGAAAAGTTAAATACAGTAAAAGGCAGAGATTCAAGAAGTTGCAAAACGTCAACTTTTAGCTTTCTATACCGATGTGAAGAGACAATTTTACTTCCTGACTTCAGTCAGGCAGTCACCCATAAGACTCAAATGAGTGTATGGACAATTGATATCGTGTAGCGACTATTCTATACATAGTGTGAGTACTGCAGTAAGAAACATGTATTTGTATAATATATACAATATTGTGTGGCGGGACGTGTGCAAAATAATTTCACAAACACACACAGATAATATATATATATATATATATATATATATATATATATATATATATATATAATATATATATATATATATATATATATATATATATGTAAGTGGCCATACAAAAACACAGATAATGAAGCACTTCAAATAACATAATTATATTTGTCAAGATTAAACTTTACAAAATAACTGTTCTTGCCGTTTGACTACTCTTTCGACTCGTTACGTCTTGGATAGCGTATTTTGCTGGGGGGGGGGGTTGCCTTCAAAGAAAATTTATAAGTTTTGCTTATCGGATATAACTTTTATGAAAATTGATAAGGAATGCCCGTTTGCAATAAATTGAAACGATCCTCAAAACACGGAAGATTCAAATTATTGCAACTTTCCAGCTCGGGGAGGAAGCAAAGTAATCGTGATTTATGCATCACAGAAACGGAAGAACATACTCAAAACTTAAAGAGATGATGACACGTGCAAAAGGCAGATGTAACAAGGAACCTTTGACACGGAAAGAACAAAGTTGCCCACGCATGTATATATATATATATATATATATATATGCATGTATTTGTGCAGGTCACAGTTTTTTCATCATGCGTGATGCTTGTATTTAATCTATGTGTATGGATCTTTTTGAAGGTACCGAAAGGTCTGCTTGCAGTAAGTTTACCAGGGGCACTAGCGTCGCAGCCGATTAAATTTTAACATTAAAAGGATACGTTTACTTCACGGAAGTTGTCAATAACGACAGAGTGCATTGTTAGTCGACCGGCCATATATCCTTGACTTAAATATTTCGGATATTTTGTTATGCAAAATGGTGTCTTGGGCCCATCTGCCCATCGGGATTTAGCCGATGAAAATCGATGGATGACTTTCTGAGTTATAGAGCAAATTTATCTTGTTAGAAGTAGGCGATAACATGAGAAGTGTATGTCAATGACACTGGCCACATACATTTTGCACAACTTAGACACCATTATGGTGCCTTGGTAACATCTTGGAACATGCAGCGTTCTCAAAGATTCTACGAACACAAAAAATGACTTACGATTGTAAACCGAAAGAAAATAATGAGGCGGAACACGGGCAGTTTTGTATTTCGGGTTTTGATTTTGTTTCTAAACGTATTTATTTTTACTGGATTGCTAATAGCACAGAGCAAAACTAATCTGGAGGTTCTCCAGTTTCCTATGTACATACCCACAGTCATCTAGATTGCGAAGCGTAGCCAAGTTAATTGCGGTTAGGCAAGGTCATCATTAAATATATATTCGGGTTACCTTAGAAATTCAATGGTATCAAGGAAAACTGGGGGCACCACGTAGAAAATAGTTTGCATAGCCGTTGTAACAGACACAGCTACATGAGAAACTCCATACACTATATACTTACCCACAGTCATCCAGATTGCGAAGCGCAGCCAAGTTGCAGTAGGCAAGGTCATCATTAAATATATATTTATCATTATGGAAGTTAACGGAACAAATGGGACGAAAGGAACCTTGAAGATAAGTCTTGTCTTATTCCGAGGCTGCCGCGACAGCACCGCCAGAAAAACAACTATCAGAAGAACTAAGGTGACCAATAGCATTAGCGTCCACCACGCCAGGTGGTCTATATACTCTTGGCCGTATACTGTCAATGCACAAAGTGAAGCCCACAATACTGAAATGGTTAACAAGGCCACGAGCACATATCTTAGGGATTGTTCACTGGGTTCCGACGTGGCTTCATCGCCAAAATTAAATATGTTACTGATGCTACTGAGGCTGTAACTACTTCCGATTCTGTGATAACTACTGCCGGGAGGCGTATTAGCTTCAGGGGTTGACATGTATTTTTCCATGCGATACAGTATTTCCTTCTCTCGCCTCTCCGTCACTTGCTCTACAAGGTCTTTGCTAAGTATATTAGGTCTAATATTAGGTGCTCCTTCATCAGTTGGAGTTCTACATGTAATATCCGTAGAGGAATCTGACGGCACGTACTTCACTCGATGTATTTGTTCTCCCACACGCAATAGCCCTGTATCCTCCGTCGCTAGATTTTGCTCTGACACTAGAACGGTGCCGTCTGAAAATGTACTATTCTCACGCAAGAGGTCCAGGTCTTCAAACATATCTCCTTGCGTGACGCCTATATCTTCCCTGTGGTATCGGAGTATCAAAACACCACAGGCAACAAGGGAGTACGCCATGAGGGTTCCGATTGAAAGTAATTCCACCAGACTTTGAAGCCGAAGGAGTAAGGACAAAACAGCAGCAAGAAACCCAGATATGATAGTTGCCATAACCGGCGTACTCGTACGAGCGTTTACTAACCCAAGAAAACGAAACAATAAGCCGTCTTGGGCCATGGCATATATGGTTCTTGGAAGTGGGAAAAGAGAGCCAATCATTGACGACATAAGACCGCAAAAGCCGCCTGCGGTAATGACAAATTCAGCACCAACTATTCCTCTCTGAGCAAACGCGTTAGGTAAATTTGCAATATCACTGATTTGATGAAAAGGTACCATGAGAGTCAATACAGCAGAAACACCAAAATATCCAAGGAAGCAAATAATAAGAGTCGCGATAATAGCTGTTGGGATAATCTTGCTTGGTTTCCTTGCTTCCTCTGCAGATGATGCTATGTTATCGAAGCCGACAAAAACATAGAAACAGGTTGCAGCGCCACGCATCACCTGCAAATGAACATAGCGTTAAATTAATTAATGAGTTTGTCAACACCCTGCAGCTATTAGCAGTGCAAAATTCATAAAATGCAGTTAGGTTCCACTGATGGGTACAAAACCTCAAGCATGACAACTCTAAGATATGAGAAAGCGGTATATGTTTCCTTGCATTTATTAGCAAAGAAAACATGTCAAAATTGCATAGTGAATTTTGGCATGAAGAGATTTGGGAGAAACTGATCCTCGTATTCTCAGTATTAGTTATTATCTAGTGTTATACAAAAAGGAGCAAGATTGCCGCATCTTCCGCATAGTTCTGAGTGACAAGAACACAATCCAATAGTTCTCCTTTCAATAACCAATCCGGTCGCTGTTAATGTCTAACTCGATGTCATAATGTACCCCTATTTTCTGGTTCGATGCAAAAATTGCAAAAATTCGAGGTTTCCACAGTCGAAAGAATTTTTCAACATCAACAGTTAACCATTATGCATGTATCGCAGCCTTAAATTTCCGGATAGGCTGTCTTGTGATACGAAGTGCTTCCCTCATATTTATAATTTATTTGGTAAAGAAAAACCCTCTGAATTAAAAAAAATCCAAGATCGTCTTTGCCATATTTCCTGTCGAAACGTCTTTGGAGAAAATATTAACTGCATGGGATCATGTTATCATCCAACGATGCTGGGTAGTAGAATTTAACACATCACGAAAGAGCTTTTAAATTTACACAAGATAGCTGACGTAATATGACTTAATGCAAAAATACCCCTTGGTATCCATAAGGAAAAAAACCCGGGGGAGATGTCCAGTTTGCTCCTTGAGAGTGGAAAAACCCGACGCAAATGACGCACGCCAGCACAAGGAGATTCAAAATGGTCAGTACAAAGGTCATAACGGCGGACATCTGCAAATATAATATAAATGTATCATTTGTTCATAAACAGAAATAAACTTACAGTTTAAAATTTGCATTATTGAACATATGGTGTTATTCAAAAATTGTAAATACAAATAGGATGTTGGTATAGGTGATTTTGTACACATGAATTCTAACTTTTTTAACCTAAAACGCAACATCATCGCTCAACTCTTTTCAATTTACACATAATAATATTATCTAATACGTCAGTATCACTCTATGACAAATCGAACTGGCTTTTCATTTATAAATATATTCCAAACGAAATGGACTCGTGTGTGCTCTACCTTTACATGTGCAACATTCCCATTGCTCTGCTTATAAGAAGCAAACACGAATTTATAATGCATTTATTAAGCGATCCATTTGCTATAGTCTTACAAAAACTAAATTTTCAACACGTTTTTGTTTTTCAAGTAGAGTTTAACTTCATATGCAAATTGGAAATGACGGTAAACGAATAATGACCGCTCTGGATTAAACAAATACGCACATGAAAAGAAAAAAATGTTCCCCAGCCTTCCGCCTGATATAACAACAAGCTTTTTACTCGAAAGGCTACAGATTGCTTCACAGGAAAAATTACTTGTGATATATAATAACACCGTCGCATAATGGACAAGAACGGGCCAGGTCATGGACAGTAACAGTTTGTCAAACGCATTGTGTTTGAAACCCAAGAAGAAAGTGCATAAACACAGCATACCACAAGAAGGCGCGACAGTGAACAATCGACAGTAAATAACGACACAGGCACTCAGTGTCTGGCGCACATTGACTTTAATTTCTGTGTGCTTTATGGAATATTGGATGCACCGTCTAATATTTCATATTCTCTGGACCTTTTCAGGTACTTTCACAATATTGGATGGCAACGGGTTCATCTCGCTCTTCTTTTTTCTGTTGTTCGACACCCTGCTGTCACAGGTCTAAGATTATTCATACAATACGTATCCTATCGTCGAATAGCGGCTATCATTTTTCATTTCTGGTTCGACCGTTTTATCCCTCGCAATTCTTTTTCAAACAGACCGTATATGTCTGTGTACCAGCAACTTTCGTGTTGTGCTCTGGGTCTACGTTTTGCGCTGCTAATTAAATGACAAGAGTGTCGTGGCGGCAATAGAGCGTTATTAGCGGGTGGTTCGCTTTAGTGGACAAAAGAAGTGGTACGATAGTTATATATGATAGATGAAAAGGGTGCATAGGGTATAGGTGTATTACTTGAGCAGCATATATATATATATATATATATATATATATATATATATATATATATATATATATATATATATATATATACCAAAGTTTTGACAAAAAGTTCCTTTACACCTAAATTTGGGGCTTGTTTCCTATTTTGACTCAGCCTAAGACATGGTGGCTACTGCAAAGTTTGTGTGATAAAAGTATTTTAAATTTGAGGATGTTTGGAACAAGCTTTACGTTGTATCGTTGAGGACTCAACGGCAAATTCATCTACTCCCTTTCAAGAAAATACTCTTAATATCTGATGTCCAAAACTGACCAATTAAATCTCTGTCTTACTGCAATCCCATTGGTCACTTATGAACAAAGAAAAAAATACGATAGGTAAGATTTGAATTTGAAACAGCAAAGCTTCCTCCAGTTGTAAAAAGGCTGGATTCATTTCCCCAAGTTAAGTAGATAATAGCCGTAGAGCAAGACGTGTTCTGGTGCAAGACACACGGTCACAGTTTCAAAACTTTTTTGCGCTTTGAAATATAGATTGAATGTATGAGCGAATGAATGAGTTAATAAATCAATCAATGAATTAATAAAGGCGAGGATAAATGTATAAATGGGTTCGAACGTGACATAATGGATGGACAGATTGATGTAAAGATAAATGGAGTAAGGAGGAAGGAAAAATGAAGGCAAAGGATGATGATTATTTTGCGGCTGTGAAAATAACTCATTTTAGCGTAATCTTAAAGGTTGAAACTTGGATTGCAACAAAACGCAGAAAATGCCGATAGCAAATGTTTCTTTACATACATACAAAACCCTAATTATCAATGTTTTTCCTGTAGATTATACAACACACATGGGGTGTCCATATCTTCAGGCTTTTTCTCTTCCACTTGCTTCTTCCGGGATTAACGTTTGACGCAACAAAGTTGCTTACCTTCACTCCAACGCACACGAAAATCGTAGCGAAGAGAAGAAGTCCAAAGGCAAGGAAATCGGGATGTTGAGCCAAGCCGGGGTTGTGGAAATAACCCACATGGGCCTCTATTGACCTGGAACATGGTTGTGCCAATTTTGAACATAAATTCACCACGCCCCAAACAAGGTAAAAGTGTCCTTAAACGTGTGTTTGGACATCCAATAGAATGGGTGCATCATTTTAGGTAAACAGTCCATGGTTCTGTAATTAATCTGTTATTGACGTGCAACTGAGGGTGAAGTATATAAAGCTATTGAAGGCGCTTTTTCAGAAGTGAGCCTTCATACTAGATAATTAAGAAAGATTGCACAGATTAAGAATGGCGTAACAAAAACATAGTGCTTATAGTGAGAGTTAATATTTCCTGATCGGTATTTTGCCAAAGCGTTATGGCAATTGTTTTATCTGCACTTCTGCGTGCATACATGTATTCTGTACTGAAACTCTCGCTTTGCGGCGCACATGTGTATATTAATGTTTAATCCACTTCCAACGAAGTTCAGAACAGATTGGCACGGTTTGTTTTAAATAAATCAATTACACCACCGCCCAATTTTGTATATCACTTCATTGTAATGGACTGCACAGTAAGCTGGAAATTTGGATGAAGTGACCATGATATTGATAAGAGCACGGCTGTCATGAATGTTGACATTGTCTATGAAGGGGGGAAGGGAGTGGTGGTCAAAAATTCATAAATATTTTGACAGAATGTTGACATTCATGGTGGATGCTCCCCGAGGTAAGCACATATCCTGATTATTTCCACGAAAATACATCAAAATTAAAATGCCATATGATTCCCCTCAGATTCATTTCTGTCCTGTCCAAGTCATATCGAGACAAAATGAATCAAGATTGAAATGGAATTATATTAAGCGGGTAATGGATCTCGGGGGATAAAGTTTCAAAGTACGTACGTTCTAATTGTGTTGTTCATCAAAGAGTCTAGATACTGACTCCATGCCTTGGCCACAGTGGCTGCGCCAATCATGTGCTCCAGAATCATGTTCCAGCCAATCACAAACGCCAGTAGCTCTCCAACACTGACGTAACTGTACACGTATGCTGATCCTGCTTTCGGGACGCGTGCCGCAAACTCGGAATAGCAGAGTCCTTGAAAGCAGATAAAGTCCGTTATACAGTGACAGAGAAAATTGTAAGAGCGAGCCGCTTAGCAAGTCGGCAAACATGTTCACGGTATATCATACGAGTGAGATGCCAAAGTTAATCTGTTTGCCTTTCACCTTTATCATTCTAGCCAATCACAAACGCCAGTAGCTCTCCAACACTGGCAAACTGACTTCACTTCTGGGCCAGATATCACAGAAATACGCATTCCTATATGATAAACCTATGTGCTTTATTGACCACAAGGCTTTGCAAAATCTGTCTGCACTAAAGATGGAACTCTACATTCAAAGTTGCTGTACACATTCAAGCGTTTTGTGTAACAATGTGGGACAATATATGTGTTTACTCAAATATTCCAGAAGCTCAAAATGGAGAAAAATTATATCTAAAACTGGTTGGACATTGCCTTAAAGTCATTAATATCGTAAATCCAGTACTTCTCAAGTGTTGCTGATTGAAAGGTGCGCACTACGGGCATATTTATAACTTCCAGTTGACACGTGGCTTAGCCCTACAGTCATAGCCCTAAGCTGTACTAAGTCGGCTTTGTGATATTGCGATAGTTGAAAAATGCGAATGAGAATATATTTCCTTATTTTACTCAGTAAGCGACTTTTTGTCGTCTATATTTACGGCCAAGTCACGATCTGTCTGTATTGCTGTCTGCCTAAACAGACATTTTTCCCTGTCATCCGTGTGTCGTTGTACTACTATGGTTGGAATACGGTAACCAGGACCTTTGTCATCCAAATAAATTTTGTTTTCATTATCACTATTGCCATATAATATCCGATTTTCACAAAGGAATTGCTTTCCCGAGGTAAAACAACGTCACATACACCAATCGACACAACACCCTGTAATGGGCTCCAAGTTTCTTTCTTTCTCCCTCCCTCCCTCTCTCTCTCTCTCTCTCTCTCTCTCTCTCTCTCTCGCTCTATATCTCACTCTCTCTTTCGCTCTCTCTCTCTCTCTCTCTCTCTCTCTCATCCTGCAATGTGAGAGCTTAGAAGTGTTTGTTCCTGGTAATCATAGCATCTTATCTGTATAGACGTGGTATCGAAAATGTGTGTCCCAGACAAAATTTAAACAATACAAATAATCCTAAAAACATATTAATTGACATGACAATACAATTATATTGCACATACTCAGTGGTTTTGTAAACTCGAAATTCATGTTGCGGTTTATATTTTGATTATTATGGTTCCGTAGGACGCGCTTTTACGATCAAAAGACACAGGCTGACACTGCCTTCTTTCATAGACGCACGTTATGCATGGAAGAACATAAAAGTGGTATCCAATATGACCGCGAAATGGCAAGGACATGCTGGTAAATGAAAATGTTGATTCAGCAATACAGGTACAGGAAAATCCTCCCAGCTGAACGACATCGTACACTGAACTTCTCTGTAAGCCGAGCTTCTTTCTTCGGTCCCCGTTTTCTTTCTGAATACGGCACCATTATATCTGCTTCATGCTGCGACCACATTTGTTCTGCCCATAAGGTTCAATTTCTTGGATAGATTTCCCTGAGGTGACAGGTATTAAAACTTGTTGTGCGTCGCCGTTACGGTACTCAGTCTTACTGTTCCCAGTCAAACCGTATTACAAGGACCAGATATTTCCAAACGTCCTCCATTCATCCGTTTTAATAAATGTTGTCCTGTCTCCGAAAATTTCAATGAAAATTTGAGGGAATACTGCCAATTGTCAAGAGCTTTTTCTCGGCGCACTCTGGGCAGCTTTGGCGTCCAGGGTGCGATTGGAAAGCTGTTTACTCAGTTCAATATTATGATCAGTTAAGGGTCAAAATAAATTGTGTTTGACGTGGGTGGTTCATTACGTATTACTAACATAGCTTCCTTATCGTCCCTGTGCTCAACAGATAGAATAACAAGCTAACATATAAGGTAGCTAATCAGAACAGGCACAAATTTTTAGAGTCGTCATTGATATTTCGATCAAAAAAGAAGCGAGCGGGATGAATTGGGAATGACTGAATATTTTGAATTAAAACACGGCAGCACTTTCATTAAGGAACAAAAACAGCTAAGCTGAATTAATCGCTAAGCTTTTCTTTTTAAAGAGCTGAACAGTTGATTGTCTCTCAGCGATAATGAAATCCAACAAAATTCACGATTCGTTATTGTGGGTGAGATAAAACAAATTTACCTTAAAGTTATGGCATTCATCAAGCGTCATTTGCATCAATTATCATGTGACACTTTCGCTAGATCCAAACGCATACCATCGGACACTATTTTCAATAGTTTTAGTGCTTTCCAAAATAAAAAAACAAACAAACAAACAAGAATAGTAACCGTTACAATATACAATATGGTGTTCCATATCAACTGACAAAGGTACAGTAACTTACTGGCTGCAAATAGGCAAGTAAGCTACCCTAACTCCACCGGATTTTCTTGAACAATATACAAGGCTGATATAAATAATTTGGTAACACTAGTCCCTGAGGACGCTTCTATTAGCTTTTTTTTTCTCCCACAGACTTTATAGCAACAAGATGCAGGACCCTATTTTTTCCCCAATTGTGATCAAGATTTTTTAAAAAAGAGAAAAATAGACAGAAGAGTCATTATGCAGAGTTCCCGCCTGCCACGAACTATTTGAAAAAAGCATGTGTACAAGTCCTTCGCGAATACTCATAAAAATACAACGATATATGGACCCAGCTCTGTATCTTTGATATTGCGGCGCCCGTCGTTTAATTTTTGAGATCAATAATGGACGCTGTTTAACAGGTTCGATAGACCAGTGGTGCATGTGCAGTAGTTTTTTCTATCTGGACTTTTCAAATGTCATCAGCATCACAAGTCTAAAAACACCTCCAAATAATCAGCCGGCTGGATTTTACTGATCGAAAGCATCATATTACTTACACAGTAAGGTGTTATAATGGACCTTGCGCAGATCTACCCGAGAAGAGGAATGCAATATACGAATACTGACATGATTTGAGGGAATTGGTAGAACGAAGGGCTGCTAGGACAACCTCTTTTTCGGATACTTTGCAACGTATAGATCGCCATCTTAAATGGCTTACCATACCGTGGTGTTTTCGGTTCCTTCACATTCACACCTAATTTAAGCTTCTCACGCTGATCGTGTTTCACGGTCATATAATGAAATTTCCCTATTGTTATTATTATATAATGTTATTAATCACGTGTTTTCATATTGGCCCCTTACAGATGCGATGTATGATGTATTGGTCCTCGGCCTCGGGCCAATATGGCAGACCAAGGAACCACCATATGATTAATCCATACATTAATCCATATGTATAACCCATACAGGCTTCTTTTTTTTTTTGGCTCATACTGGCCTATTCACTTCCTCGTACAATGCCGACCGCAAATAACGGATTGAGGTTATATTATCCTTATAATTAATAATTTTTATTAGTAGTAGTAGTATTTGTATCAGCAGTTGTGGTGGAAGTAGTGGCTGTTGTTGTACTAATGATAGTACTAGTGGTAGTAGTAGTGTTGGTGGAAGTAGTAGTAGTAGTAGTAGTAGTTGTAGTAGTAGTTGTAGTAGTAGTAGTAGTAGTATAAATCGTAAAGAACCATGAAAGGGATCCCACGAAAAGAGCCAGTGCGTCATGTATACTCGTTTGCAATATGTTAACAGTAACAATACAGTAAGGGTCCTTATAGTTCACACATGCACACACACAAAACAGGCATTTCAGTCATATCTAGAGAGAAATTTTTTATGCGGTGTCTTCCAGTCACTATGTAAGGCACTGACACATAGTTAAGACAGCGTGGTTGGTGACATTCAGATTATTTTACAAATAGAACAAACTGAAAAGCATGACAAAGTTGAAGTAATTTTTCCATGGTACATCTTTCGCATTTAGACTACTTAAACTCGAATTCCAAAGAGTCAAAATGCTTAGGGCTTCATATTTGGTCACCAATATTCCGAGATCGTTTTCGTTACACAGTGCTTGGCGACTTGGACATGGACCAGCAACAACATGCTAAAAAGAGCTCTAACAGCCGAAGTGTGCACCCGTATTGCATTATTTAAAATATGAGTGTAAATAGTGGTTGACACAAAAGGCATTTTTTCTTCCTTATATAACGCGACACTTCTCGTCAAAAGTATTCGCAAGTAAATTCTGCTGAAGTCTGGAAGTTAACATAACTTTTGTTCAAAGAGCTAACAGCTTTACCGAGCATGCTCTAACAACCGACAGACAGACAGATAGACAGATAGATAGATGGATAGATAGATAGATAGATAGATAGATAGATAGATAGATAGATAGACAGAGAGAGATGGATGGATGGATGGATAGATAGATAGATAGATAGATAGATAGATAGATAGATGGACGGACGGATGGATAGATGGATGGACGGACGGATGGATGGATGGATAGATAGATAGATAGATAGGTAGGCATATATACATGCATACGTATATATATATATATATATATATATATATATATATATATATATATATATATATATATATATATATATATATAAAACATGCATATATATGAATCGATAGGTAGACCGATGGATGGATTGCCGTATATGCCATGAGAAATAGTACATGTTTTTTAATCAATGTAAGTGGACTGATACGATCGCAAAAGGAAAGGAGACGGACGGCAAATCCGTCCCTCTTTCCTCCTACAGGAAACATGGTTCATAGCATTTTGAGTGTTCTCACTCTTTATGCGCACATTGCTGTGTACGTCTCTGTGTGTTAGTTCGGCAGGAATCAGAATGTAGGCAAGTCAACGGAAGACCTGGTAATTAGCCAGGAAGAAGGATTCACTTGCATGGATTCAAGAAAAACTCACCATACACTTTCATTATGTCAACGGAGACGTCAGCTTCTGAATAAGTCATGCCCAGAGTTGGTAATGAAGTAACGGAAGGCAAAATCAAGCCTTCACTCATATACCAGACGCAAAGATGGATTATATCATTGAACTTACCATCAAAACTTGCCTGTCATGTAAGGGTGACAGTTTTATTTACAGGAGCAATTTTGGCGAGAGTATGTGTGATGTGGATCGCGGTAAAGCATGCTAGAGTTTGATAAAGGAGGCAATTAAACGCAAAATGTTGACAGCAGCGTTATTGGAAATCCTCTGAGCGGGATGCTGGACTGTGTTTTTACGAGGACCAAGGGGACGCAAGGTTCATTCTCAGCGCACGTTAAATGGGGAGACGGAAACTTCATATGGGGCTGTTTTGGTCCCCATGTGTATGCTCATTTGATCATTTGTCATCAATTTAGTGGTGGACCAGTGATTGCTTTTCACTTGCTCATTTCTTGTCGTTTGCGCTTCTCTTACCAACCACAAAATGATGGTGAACGCAATACCAGCAAGAATATGGCTTCTTTTTGCCAACTAATTGTAACACATGAGTTGGTCCTCCTGGAACCATTTGATCTTTGCGCTCAAACAGTCCACAAGCACACCCGTGTGCATTATTTGCCTGCTTTAATATTCTGCTTAAATCATTCTTTAACTGATTCCCGATAAGAGTAAGACTGAGTCAACAGCTTTCCGCCAAGTGAAACTATTCACCTAGGGCATGCCATCGCGAATGATCTCATATACAGATGTCAGCAAAACTGTTTTCTGTTTTCGCTTTGGACGATTTGAGCCCGGAAGAGTTAATAGAAAGTATTTTGGAGAAAAAAGTAGATAAAATATACATTTTTCTTGGTGTGGGTCAGGCGCATTGGCCTCAACCCGTGCCAAGGGAAATTGGTGTCTCTCAGGTTTATCTGATCAATGAAGGCGTTAACCTATAGTGACCCAGACGATTGTGTATATTTTGCAGAAGCATTTCGACACACACTGACGATCTACAGTCCATGTACCAGACAGCAATTTACCATCCTGACAAAAGCATGTTAAGATAAGATCTTGGCAGTCGTACAGAACAGCTATTTTCAATGTAAATTGTTGCAATACATATACATGTATACGGCATAATGAGTATTCAGTGTAGCCCCAGAAAATCCAAACTAATTTTGCTAACCGAATTATCTTCTCACTATGGGAGTGAAGAACGGACCGGGACTGCCTTTTAGACATGTCCGTCTGACGAGAGCTTTTGTCGCATATATTCCCTCGGGAACATCTGGCAAGATTTCATTCCATGGAGCAGTATGACTTGCAGACAATATTGCAGCGCGTGTACCATATTTGATTGGCCAAAAAAATTGAATTGTTTTTTAAAGGTTTTAGTTTTTATGTGGCCAAACAATGAATTACGAACATATAAGATTCATGTGACGAATCTTCTCGTTTAAGTGATACTTGTTTTAGTCGGCACACTGATAATGTCATCAGCAATTGGTTTCTGCATTGCTATATTAGTCATGGTCTAGTTGCCTCTGTCAAGCATATATATATATATATATATATATATATATATATATATATATATATATATGAGCAACGTGAAAGATTCTAGTTAAGGAATCAGGTCAACTGGTTGACCAGAGACTAAATATGCCAATTTAGCTGGGCTTCGCTTCACCATCTGCCGACATTGGGAAGCAAACAATTTGCACCCATGGCGTGCTAGATCCGTTACTCACCAATGTCATTTGTAATTGAAATATAGGTTGAAAACCCAACGGGCCAGCCGGGAAGGAAGAGATTATGATGCCGACAATGGAAAAAATGATTTGACATCCACTTTAGTAGACGCTAATGTTTAAGATTATGATAAACATGTGCAAAGCACATTCCGTGCTGCGAGTGCACTTTTTGTTTTCTTTTTCTTCAGGATCGAAAACAAGAATGCGTTGGTTGCAGAAGGTTATGGATAGCATAACCATTCTGAATGAACTCCTTGCTTTTCCTGAAATCTGTTTATGTGCCAGTGAATCAAGACTGATTGCGGTGACACGGTAAAAGATACTGAAGACCCTAGACTTAATTTAAGACCAAAAACGAGTCTATATTCTCATATGAACGAAAAGGAAATTGTCCCATTCTTCAACACACCTCATTACAATTACTAATTAGACCAAATGTCACAGAATTACCGCTTGCAAATTATATTTCCATTGATTCTCAACCCGAAACTGCAAATTAGCACTTCACTCAATGGATCCATATTTTCTCTATAATGCATATAATTTTGTATCATTAACCCCGACCTGCCAATCAGACTCAGTTTCGATGATTTAGAGGGCATTTTGAGGGCATCGCAACCTCAAACGCACCATATGTAAAACACTCAGTGGCAAGATCGTATGTGAAAAAAAAAATGATTTCATTGTTACATAATAGATGAAATCATAGGGACTCAGCCCAGATTATATGGAATCCATTCCACAAGGGATGTTTACATATTTTATTCAACCCTTTCCGTGTAAAGCTCGAAAAAGGTCGATGAGACCTAACAATACCCGATTTGTATTCCTTATAAACGGACTTGTCATTAAATTGCCAGCATGCTAACATTTGCAGAGGTCATCAAAATGGTCCAGATCAATAACGTTAATCGTTGCGCCTTGGGTGCATTGCACCCAAAGCGCGCCTAGGAGCGTTGTTCAGTCACTAAGATCCTAGCACTGAAAGAGTTAGGAGAACTTGCATTTTGAAAGCTACTTTTGTTGTAAAGTCAAATTTATGAGTTATTAGAGACACTTCTAACTCGCATATTTGACAAAATCAATAAACGTGATTTCCTATGTTGGCATCGTAAGTAAATTACACCATAAGCCAGACATAAACTACTACACACATTTTACAAATAACAACAAGCGGTAGAAAAATAATAGCATATTAGCCATGGAAAGGGTTTTTTTATTATATAATGAAGGTCAGTAGAATGATCATTATCACCACCATTAATAATAATGATATTGTCATCATCATCATATAAATTTCTGTCCGCTCATGTTTCTACGACAAACCGTTGATTTTAGTAATGACCATTTTGATACCGAGCGCACTTCAATATTGTTGACAGGCCTGCGTTACCAACAAAAAATGAGATTTCCTCTGGAGAATATCTTGCTTTTTTGCCTGCCCAAGGTGCCATATAAATAGTGGTTGACGAAAACGATATTTCCCCTAGGTGCCTTGCGTGCCTATATATCTTCCTAGTACGTTAGTTCCCTAGCAAAAACTGTTTGTTTGATTGTACTTAAGGGAATGGAAATTAATGTTGCTCACATAATGGCAAAAATTGCCAGAGTATGAGGCCTCAGTAAAAGGAGGAATGGCCAGCCTGGGGGTTATCTTATACATTTGAAATAAAGCAGAGAGGTCTAAATTTTTATGTCTGTATGCGGCTTAAACCTCGTGGCCCACTATTGATCGGGCACATGACATTACAGAGGGGGCTTAGTAAAAATGAAGCCATAGATGTGATGTCAAGGCGTTTTCAATCGAAAAGAACCTGAAATCAGGAAAACATAAAATGAGAGTCTATTAACTTTAAAGGTCTTGGATCTACTTTTTAGTCATCTATCTTGCCTCAAAATCTGTAGTTTATTTTACATTGAATAGCGTACCGAGGACACTCATTCGCAACTGATATATGCCACAGATAAATGGTAGCCAAATTATGACACAGGTTGGTGCCTTTTAATGATTGGTCAGTATTATCGCTAGTGATCTTTATGTGTAAACGTCGGCGGAAGAGATAAATCTCAATTTCGCTGACACTGTAAGCTGCGCTTATCCATCAATTTCACTTTAATTTTTACGGTAAACTGACACCGTCCTGTTTCTTTTAAGGAAGATGGTAATTTATACAAATAAAGAAATACCTGGTACAAGTTGCTGCATGAAATCTTCGGACGAGTATGAAATCAATGGTTGGGAAACTTAAAGGCCGCCCTTAAGTTGTCAAAATTATAAATGGGCGTCTTGAAAGATCTTAACATTTTTAATGTTGTCTTACAAGATTCTAAAGCTTTGAGGTAATCTTTTAGGATTCCAGAAGCTTTAAAGCTGTCTTAGAGAAGATAGAATCTTTAAGGAGTGTTCAACATTTTGCACTTTTAAGTTTGCTGATTTCCTTTAATGAGCCACTCTCCTGGCTTATAATTAACGTGTCCGTCCACAAGATCCAGCCTAAAGTACCTATTTTTTTTTGTATGGAGCCCATGCGGGATACTGATAATTTTTAATAGCATAATGAAACTAAATTATATAATACCTTTTCGTTGTAAAATTCTGAATGGTTGTAACATATTTTACGCCCAAAGAAAGGGACAATCTGGTTCTTGTTACCCGTAGTAACGGCCGCCATATTAAAACAAATAAGATTGGTATTCCTGCGAGATCCACCTGTACATTGGACAGGCCGGTGCCACCTTTAAGACTTTGACGCCCCATAGCGTGAGATCGCGCCCGGATTTAAGACATACACGGCCCAGAGCGTGCTATGTATGTCCGGGCGTGGAGGCATGGGATCCTTGAATAATTATCTTTAAGGGCGGAATCTTTTAAGTAGCTGTCTTTAAGGCTTTAAGGAAGGTAGTGTTGGACGCCATTTTTACCCTGCACATTGTCAAATAATGTCTTTTGATTCGTGTATTTGATAACTCTGTCCGTATATCATAGGATATGAAACAGGAACCGAAAACAAGCAGTACTCCCAAGCATTTAATGTGATGCAGCGTGAATTATGTTATTTTGTCCTAGGGTCATGTTGGGTATGCATCAGGTATATTGTAAATTAGGCTTAAGCTCTCCAACGGCTCATCATTACCAAGCAGATGTATCTTTGGGATGAGCTTTGTTAACTTTGCAATCACGCGTCCATTAAATGAAGTCTATCTTATCCTAACCAAGGATCACTGCCTTGACCCAAGTGTTACCTACTAGACTGACCTGTCTCAAATTCATGTTCTTGCATTTGATCTCTGTGAAAGTGCACTTATAGGCACTGGGATTTGATGAGCAGTATTTACTAAGCGAGACATTTATTACCGTCCTTAGAAGCCCAGCTTCACGCATGTAGAGTATAGTAGAGTATATAGAGTAATGTAGCATAATATACGTTACTCTACTTTACTGTACCCTCCCCTAGAACATATTGTATTCATTGTAAATATTTTGTTTCTGTCAATTGATGAAATTATAACAATCGTTTTTATTTGCGGTATTGCAACTTAACAAAACACAGATGGTTCCTCGTGGTGCAGATTTGTGTTTCTGTATAGTTATCATTCACCAAGTACAGTATGAAAATAAACTAGGATAAAACTATACTGCATCAAAGCGATATTGGCAGGATGAGAGACCATAAAATGTTGACTGACCCTTTTATTAGATACACAGCATTTGCACTGCTAAGATAAGATATAGGCAGTTAATGACATTCACATATGTTTATTGAGAGCGGGTTAAGAGAAAAAAAGCAGTTTTTTTCACGAGTGATGGGATCTGATTTCAGGCTTGCGCACCATGACATTTAATAAGAAAATGCTTTGCTGTAGTACGGTATGGAACATAATGAATACATTGGTGTTGTTGATACTATGATTACAGATTATGTTACTATCTACAAATAAATTTGAGCATGCACCTGGACAATTTCCATAAATGAAAACGGTTTCTTTTCACATACAAGTTGAAGGCTTATGATTTAATTCATGCGTACCGCCAAAACCATAGCATACATATAAATGCATACACAATATTGCATGCACAGTATTGCACGTTTATTGAGGTTTTGTCTCGTATGATATGTTAAACATTTAAATATAAGTCAACTGGAAGAAAATGGAATGAAATGGGCATTATAGGGTAATAATTAAAGTTTATTTTTACATGTTTTCTTGTTTAACTTCTCATTTGGATCTCGGCCATGGTTAGCCGACCGCACAGAAATCTATTGATGTCTACTAGAGAGGTTTCAGTTCTCCTTTTAATATATGTCATTTTATTTCAATCATGGTGGTTATGTACCTCTTGCTAGGGGTAATTTGCATGTCCCTTTGTCGTGTTGTAGACATAAATCGCGTCAATCGAAAAGGTGAATATGCTTAAAACAGCTAGACCAGTACATCTGACAGTCAATCCATGAAAACATCACCTTTCCTGAATCGAATGCACTTGACACGACAGTATTAAGTGTCCACCTGCAGTTTTTAATGATACCACCAGTCTTTATTTATTTCTACTTTGACATATGCAGTCAGGTTAATATTTCTTCATTTCATATTAGCTTTGTATCCGAACGGCGAATTTGTGCGCTTTATATCACATACATTGATCAATTATCCACTAATTCAGGTACACTGGAACAGGTGGGGAGTGACAGTGTAGTGGTTATTAATTTTGTCCTTAAATTTAGACCATGAATCTAATTAATAGTTACATGCAAGCCTTGAACGGACGGGGGGGATGCATAAGGGATGGTGCATGCTCTTACCTCTTGCCTGTTCATATAGGACGGGGTAAAAGTCTCCATACTGGACGTACTGGGCATCTATGTTTACATTACTTGCGCACTGGTGATCCCTTATTTTCCGTAATTCACACCAGCCATTTTTTTTTCTTTAGTTTGTATGGAATATGTGTCTTTTTTCCAGGAGTTTGGTCAAGCTCAAGCATGATTCTGCCCGAATTTACTGTTTTAAGAAAAACAGGTGCTTTTCTAGATGATAATCCTCAGGGATTCTCAGCGGGTTCTCCAGTAAGAATAATAAAAACTCGGCATCTTCATAGCTTTCACCAACAATTCTAAGCTTAAATGCTATTTGCTAATGAACATTCACAAAAATCGAAAATAATTCTTTATATCAGAATGTTTTGGACCTGTTGAACGGAAGCGCAAAATACCATAAAATGCACTAATACTCCAATGTTGATCTTCGTTTAAAAATCTAGAAAATCGAAGACTGAGTGTACGGATTATTTTGAAGCCTTTTTGGCGGTATATAAATCATTGCATCTATCTAAGATTGTCTCCAGTAGTTCTCCTTACTCCTGGTATTTGCAAAGTAACTGATGATTAGTTTTGCATAAATGGATTGTCACTCATCATTTTTGCTAAATTCTGTCTTTGTTTATTTATATCCCGTAGATGTAGGTTAACGATTTAAAGACTGAATGGGTTAAAGGCTTACGCTGGTCCATTTTGCGCGGGCGTTGCACTGTAAACGATGGACGTTTAGCTCCTTTGTATTGTGTAAAAAAATCCACCCACCTTTCTCAAATGCAACGCCTTTAATGAAAAATGTATACATACGAAACGTTCTCAATTAGGCGCCACTGCTTAGCTTAGGCTATTCAACCCCTTACAAGTGGAGCCACGTCGCGGGTGTACTTTCCAGCTTCACTGATTGGCTATTGGTCGTCCACCAGAAGAGATGTCAAATTTAACGTAGTTCTACAGAAAGTAATGTCACTTGAATGAAATTTACCTCTATTAACCACCTCTATCAATTTATGGGCATGAAATTCCGTGGAACGAAAATAAGGTTTACAATATAGGCCAACGCCACATGAATACCGCTAACTGTGCCCAATAAGTACATGGTAGGAGTATTTTGATGTCGACCACATCAACGTCACTCCAAGGTTAACCTCATAGTATAAATTTGAAATAATTGGTGAGTGCAGAGCTTCTGCATGAGATAATGCTACACGGATTTTACACATGTCCCATTTAAAATGCCATACGGATTTTACGAGGCTCTAAATAAGATAATACCTTATGGATTTAAAGATGTATTACATGTACATGACATAATACCATACAGCATTCACAGAGGCTCTACAGAAGATGATACAGTATTGCTTTTTCTTATTTGCATGAAATCTGAGACCTTACAAGATATAAGTCTCAGGTAACATCGGGGATTCTGGCCCATGACGCACAGTTTTCATAATGTCATACATAGCCCCAACAGAAACATGGCGTGTTGATATATTCCCGTTTATATTTGAGAAGGAGCAGTTCCATTAGAGAAATGTCACTCGCTGTTGGTTACAATCTTTCATCTACCTACGTGTGCGCAATGTCTTCATGGCTATGCCGCAAATTTTGATCGGCCAATGTTTCTACTGTTTCGTATTCGTAAGATGGCATAGTGTTTAATTAAAGAAATGGATTGCGATTTTTAAATTGTTCTGTTCAGTTATTTAATTTATTTGTGTTTATTGAATACAAGTACTTTTTAACTGCCTCCTCTTTTAAATATGCATATCTGCGAGCAAGAAAACGCCGATTCCGTTGACGATACCAGGTGCACGACTATTGTTTTTACTATTTTGTATGTTCTGCCGATTGTCTATTAGCTTATGTTATATTAGATACGTGTATACTGTTGTGGTCCCCTAGCCTATTTGGAACTGAAAGATGTATGTAATTTAACCAAAGGGGATAATTCTACCGAGTCTAAATGTTTCATGGACATAAAACCAATTCAGTCGATTACGCTTGGACGAAAAGACACACGTGCGCAAATACCTAATTAACACAGGTGCGAAGTAGGGCTTAGTACTACAGGAAATTGTCACGTAGAGGCTAATTGCTAATTTAGAGGCGTTTACCTTACAACTGGGAGACCAGGTTTGTTCCTTGCAAAGTGTTTGATGATCAATAAGCAATGATTACTCCTTCACGGGATTAGCAAAGCAAACTTCATTTTCTTTCTCCCAATGCCTTATATATTATCCTCCCACCGTATAGATAAGGGATGAAAAAAGAAAAAGGAAAATAATGGAAGAAACAATACAACAGTCCAATACTTTACATTTTTTAACATTAGCGTTCTATGTGTACTTAACATACAGTTTACACACGGTGTACGTAAACAATAGACATATATGGCGTAATATAACTATTACCATACGGAACACGAAATTATGTTACAGATACGAAGACATCTGACGAAATACGAAACAAGACCTAGATTACTACTCAGCCGCCCCCCTTGTGTGTGTGTGTGTGTGTGTGCGTGTGTGTGTGTGTGTGTGTGTGTGTGTGTGTGTGTGTGTGTGTGTGTGTGTGTGTGTTCGTTTTTGTTTTTTTGTGTTTTGCTTTTTTTATTTAATTTGTATTTTGTATCATGAAATTTTTGGTCATGATATCAGGGACTTCAAATAAAGCAGATTTGTTAGGGAAATCCAAAAAGGGATTATAACTCCAAAGTCTATGGTATTTTGAGCAAAGGAAATAGGTAAAAAAAATGGTGACAGACTTTAAAACAATTATGTAGCAGACTCTAAGTGAAAGCAATAAAATGTTTCATACAATGGAACCGTATAACTGTAATCAACCCAAATAGTCAATTTTCTTTTTTTTTCTGCTTCCCAGTTAATCATGGATTGTTACTCTTTAGAACTGCATCATATTGAATAAAAAAACTAATTTATCTATTGGAAAAAACTGGTGCTCATGAAGGCGAAGAAAAGATTTACTGAAAAGTTAAAATAACGCAAAACTCTGTGAGCTGACTTCCTTCCAAGAAAATGAAACCTGTTGTTTGCCGCCATCATATGCATATTCAGGTGACTGAATTGTTCTATTCCTACCCAAGGGCAACTAATTTGCCTCATATTTGACTAGGAAAAAGAAAAAAAATTACGTTGTTTTCTTAAAGAAATTTGATCCTGGTGATTGAGAAAAGTACAGATATGTGTCATCACCTAAGTTTGTGTAGTTTTTGAAGCATGGGTTATAAGGCGAGAATACGGGTTCTTACATAGAGACAACCTATTAACAAGATGCAACTGAGACAGAAGAAAACCATTTATCTTTTTAGATGAATCAAAGGCGTTTGAGCATGTTTGCCCTTGTGGTGTCTTATTAAAATAAACACAACTTGATGTATGTAGTCCTTTACTCTGAGGATACCATCATAATTGACCTTCAGAAAATAGAATCTTTTGGATGGGCTTGCCAAATTAAAAAAGTTTTCGTATTCCGGATGCAAACCCTGGGGATTATACGTAAATACCAACAGCTTGTGTTCTTTACTAAAATGACTCTTGGCGTTTGTCCTGATCACATGGGGTCGCTGTTCTCTCGCTTCAACCCCGACAAAAAAAGTTATCCATAACGTGAAAGGAGTGATCGTTCAATTCTGTACGCAGGTAAATCTTCATTAAGAAACGCCTTTATTCCGTCAACCACTGGCGATTGAAATGTCCTATCCAAGATTTTATGTAACCATTGAACCCTTAACAGATTTAAGCAGCAGCTCAAATAGCACACTTTTCTTTCTACGATTGGTCATCCCAGACACAGACCCGGAATACTATTTAAATTACTGAGCTGCCTTCCGTTTTGATTTTAGTGCATTGGATGTCTACCTTTACACATGGCGCCCTTCTGTAATAGAAGCTACCATGAGCTTTGTCGATAGTTCAAACAGATTTATGGGCTTATCCTGTGTCAAAACAGTGCAAACATGTAATTGCTTATTTGTTACTGGCTCAGGTGTTACTATATCTGCTGTTCATATTTTTCCTTTGTGTCATGTCTTGATAGCAATTCCATGTGACTATGTATTCCGGAGGAGAAGGACGCGTTTTTCCTATAGCTATAATCGCAATTTTTATGCAATAAAATGAAGGGAATTATCATAGCCCACCAGATAAAAGTGACGCCACTGCTGCAATCAGTACCGAAATCACCACAGCTGGTCCCGCCATGTTCTTAGCCACGTGACCCATTATGACGTAACATCCAGCTCCTAGGGTACTTCCTATACCTGCAGTAATAAAAATGTTGCTGCATGTCACAATTAATGTACCATAAGAAATGTCATAAGCAACATCATTATGGTCATTTACTTTATGCACAGTTTACAATAGCAGCAGACATTGTAGCAGACCGAATTTTATTTGCAAGAATAAGAATCCAAAACAAAAATGAAAACCCCAAACCAAACAATGGACCAAAATATAAATAAAAGTTACAATCTATGCGGGGGTTTTTTTGCACATGTATCTACTCATCATAATTAACCATGTTTGCCATTTTGTTTTGAATATGTTTTATTCAGGTACCCACCAAGTGATGTGAGGTCTATAACACCAAGACATCGTCGAAGTTCTGTGTCACTTATCTTGGCCGGATCTACAGTCTTTGCGCGTGTGAATGCCCTGAATATGCCGGAAAGAGCCAGTTTCACACGTCTGCAACTCATCGTAGCAAGTTACTTGTAGGCAGCCATGAAAATTATCTGAAATAAAATATGGAGAGGGAAGCTACAAAATATCATATTGTCATGAATAATACGTCATATCGTTTCCCTTTTACCCTGCAAGAGGAAAGTGCCTTCGTCCGTAAAAACACTTAAGCTTGAATCAGGAAGACAATATTCCCATGAAATATCCGCTTGGGCTTTGAGAGTGGGTCACGTGGAAGAGACACCATTACATGAATTCATTTGGGCAGGGATACCTCCGGTGAAGTCTGATTAAAATCATATTTCACAATGTTGTCTCTTGAGGATTGCTCAATAATTACCAGACAGCATCTTATAATTTCCTCCTGGTGTAGTAGAGTGGCTCACAATGGGATAGTTAATTTACCCTAGATGTTTTCTATGTATGGGATATGAATTTTCTATCGATTGATAACGATGGCGAGAATAACAAAGAATGATTTAGTCTTCGTGGCGGAAGAAAAATCATGGGCTGAATATCACGTTTGGCTTCGTCCCAGTGGAGAATTGTTCGTATTCGTTGCATAATAATTTCATTTGCAGACTTTGGCCGACAACGGAATTGTTGGCATCAGCCTGCGGGGAAGTAGAAATTCAATAAAAAAAAAATACTACATTTTGTCCACGGAGAAATATGTATCACTTTGGAGAACCTGAAACATAGAGAACGGTCATATACACGAGGGATGTGGCATTAAACGCAACATTCTTTCATCCCACGCCGCCACTGAAATTTATCTACCTGTTTGCCTTTTGTCCCGGGAAATAATTCCGAAGCTCATTTCACATCACCCTTTTGTTTTCATTCCATGTTTTTTGTTTTGGCGGTTTTTTTTAAGTGTCTCGAAGTGTAAAAATTAGCAGTACATAGAGGCAATAATGGAACGCCATGAAATATGTTCATGTAGACACGAAAAAGTTTGATTTTATACTGTACCTCCCATCTTACAACGTAATACCCATACAGAGCAGACATTGCTAGGCATAAATGAAATGACGGTGGCCCCCGACGACTTGATACATCTGTGCAATAACACGATTTTCTTAAAACGGTATACGGAACACGTAGTCATTACCGATTTAGTCTTACATCAATAAAGGTCTTTCGCGACCGCTGGCCGCTAGGATAAAGTTTGAGCAATATGAACTGCAGTGTACGTATAACCATCTGCAATTTACCTTCAACTGACAAGGCGGATGAGCCCGGATTACGTGTCGGTCCTGTGAGGGCTTTTGGGTATATGGGAGCTGTATTATCGCCATTAGAAAAAAGTCCATAGTGTGGCATGGAACCATTTATCAAAGTAGAAGCCGCCAAAATGTGTAATTGGAAGACAACCCTTTTTCAGTAAGTGATTTATAGAGGGAAAAGGGCGATATATCTTCCTTTTATTGCGGAGCTTGTTTCATTGTTCGTCTGCCTGCCTGCCTGCCTGCCTGTCTGCCTGTACGCAGGTATATGTGTATATATGTACATAATGTATGTATGTATGTATGTATGTATGTATGTATGTATGTATGTATGTATGTATGTATGTATGTATGTATGTATGTATGTATGTATGATGTATGTATGTATGTATGTATGTATGTATGTATGTATGTATGTATGTATGTATGATGTATGTATGTGAATTCCTAAATACAAATCTATACGCTATGGTAAACCCTCCTTCATACATCAAAGGGCCAAAGTTTGGAACCACCTGCCCATAATTTTAAACAAAGCAATGATCTGAAAACTTTTAATTCCCACATAAGTCAGTGGTATCGTTGATACAGTTCACTTTGTAAAAAAAAAACATTTTCTAATGCCAAATAGCCCAATCAGCTGATGACTCTTTTGTTTTAAGATTTTTATGCTTTCAGTGTTTGACTCTCTTGTTCTAAGATATTTATATGTTTAATGTCGGATTCATTTTTTTGCATTTGATGATCTTTTCTTTCATCTCACCGTGTCATTAGTAGCTAGTGGCTAAAGGTTATTGTATTCAGACCGACTTGATTTAGGACTATATGTATGTATGTATGTATGTATGTGTGTATGTGTGTGTATGTATGTATGTATGTATGTGTGTGTATGTATGTATGTATGTTTGTATGTATGTATGTATGTGTGTATGTATGTATGTATGTGTATGTTTGTATGTATGTATGTATTTATGTATGTATGTATGTATGTATGTATGTATGTATGTATGTATGTATGTATGTATGTATGTACGTATGTATGCATACAGTACAGATGTAAAGATTGCAGCAACACCACGGTTCGGTGACTGAATACAGCCATCCTGCTTCACCCATGAATGTGTTAGATTCACATTTGTCTCCGCTTGAACCACGAGATAAGTACATGTGATCTAAATCATCATATAATGATTTTACATTGAAAACCCTCCCAGATCACGGGGGGGGGGGGGTCCCGGAATTTTATGCTGAAAATTCTTGAAAAAGTGTACATTTTTAACAATTTTTAGCCACTTCCATGAATGCATCGATATTTGCCCTCTGTATCTCATATCTAGTTGCCAATCTCCCAGAATTTTACTTTCAGTCTCCCAGATTTTAAGTTTGTAAGGTTGGCAACACTGATTTTATGTAATTTATTTTCATAACCATATTGGCCATGTGCCACCAGGTATCAGGTATAGGTCAATGATTTCAGCTTCGGTCCAGGTCGCCAGTCTTCTTCGACCAGTTTTCGGTGTATCGCGTGAATAGCAATACGAGATAAAACTGCTAACTTATTCTACAACCTAGCATTATACTGGGGGTAGATACTGTAGTTCTAGAAATTTTCGCGCGTGTTTAATTTCGCGCAAACTCATTTTTTCTGAAATTACAGAATTTTCGCGCATTTTAGTTTCGCGCAATCCAATGCCAAACAATGTAATGAAATACAATGCAACTTATTTTCGCACATTTTAATTTCGCGCTTTAGGTGGTAGCGCGAAATTAAACCGAGCGCAAAAATTTGTAGAACTACAGTATTAGTTTAGTTGAAAGACCATTGCACTTTCAATGAAAAATATTCATCAACATATAATAAGATAGTTACAGTTCTTAGTTTTGACATGGCCCAAAGTAAGGACACAAACACTTGCCAGAGATATGTCGTAAGGAAAATGATTGAACTTGATACCCAATTGCTGGAAAACAGATGGATGCAATTGACCAGTCGTAATGAATGACACAAATTGAATATGTACATTGTACAATTTCACTGAAATATTGTACATTTACACAAGCAATGTCATCAGTATATCTCGCCTTGTTTGATAATTTTGTAACCATTTGAAAGTCCCTTTTCATCAATTTATCTATATACTAAAATTCAAGCCAGGTTAAATATGAATCTGCGAGTAACGGGGAACAGTTGCTACCCTTTGGAGTGCCTTTTATTCGTTGAAAAACCAATGGTCCATACTTAACAAAAGTATTATCCAAAAGGATTTATAGCTGCTATCAAAGTTTCAATAGTGTAAGATTTAAGATTACTTTTTGAATATTTATTGTGCGACCAATATGCTTTCTTTGTATATGAATTAATATCTATGTATGGTTTACCATAATGTTTGACATTTTGTTAATTCTGAAAGAAAACTTTTGACGTCATCTATGGCTGGATTTGTAAACAATGTAAAAAAAACTAAAACATTTGAAATGTTTTGTTTTTAAATCTTTGACTTTAGATGCAAACTCGGAAGAATTGCCAATACTTCAAAAACAATTTATTTCACACTTTCTAGAAACTGCTTTACTGTATTTACGGAAATGATTCCTAATTGCAGTCATACACAATGCTACTTCTTTTGATAAATGTTTGGCTGTACATTTTGAAGCACCAGCTTTGAATCTAGATTTAAAAGGGTTTTTATTTAATTTGGGTACCCAGAACAAAAGTGGAATGAGGAGTCCTCTTCAGAAATTTTGATATTAAAATTCCTTTTATCTCATCTTTATGTGTATCTAACAAATTATCAATGGATTGTTTGAGTAATTTTTAAAAGTCATTTCTTCTTATGCCTGAAATATTGTTTATGCCAAGTTCATTTTTCAAAACATCCAGATAATATTTTTTGCAGATGATTCCGAAATTGTTACCTGACTTATGAATGTTAGTGATTACAAATCTTTCTTGTAGTTCTTTGACTGCTTTTGAAACTTTAGGCTGTATTAAATTAACCTTATTGAAATTCATAATGTGCGATTCGTAACGAGGAATTAGATTTCTAAAGACTCTTTTCAAGTTTGATAACCATCCTTCAAATTTCTGAAATTCCATGTTTAATTTCTTTGCCCATTTCATACAGTAGGTATCAAATGCAATACTTGTATCCTGAAAAATACTGTCAATGTTTAACTTTGGACATATCCGTAAATTTGTACCTTTTTTCATCAATTCTTTGAAAGCTGAATTTTGTGTTACATCCAAATTACCCGTAAAGGCATGTTTGTGTTGTGCGTCAACAAAATTAGAATGTTTACTGTTAGACATACAGTCACTGTTTTGATTCGCTGCGATATCCTCAAGAGTAATTGAAGCCAGAAATTTATCGTAATTCCTGACAATTTGTCCAATATTGTAGCCATATTTATAGGAAATAATCGGGGGGATCTTTTATTTTTTGCATTCCTCGGGAATCATGTTACGATAAAATTTCAATTTGAAAACGGACTGAATGTTCAGTGAATCAATAATTGTGTGTTTGAAAGGAGTACTGCAAAACATTTGATCCAATTTTTTCTTATTAGAATCTGGTCTCCGAATAGTTGTTGTGTAACCATACACAACTTCACTAAAATTTTGCGATAATGTGTGTTCTGAATACGTAAGACATAATACTAATCGATTCTGGTTATATCTGGAAATGATAGTGCTTTAAGAGTTATATATAATTAATCAATGCCATTAAAGAATGCCCGTAGTAAAGTTTGAAAAAGGTCTTTTGTATCCGCATTCCTAAATTTCCTGTTTTTCCGCTATTTTCCTTGTCCGTGACTTCTTTTTTGAATAGCGGCCTGATTATTATGAAAAGGCGTGTAACCGCTATCAAGTGTTGCAAAGTGCAAATTCCTAACATTACAGAAGCCTAAAATTCTGACATTGAGTCCAGACGGAGATGCTGAATCAAGTGTTTGATCCAAAAATATTCCATTTGTTATAATTTTCTTGTGTAACTATCTTGGTCTAACAAATTTGGCTCTGATCAATAATTTGCATCCGGCAATGCAAATGTGAGTGTTCCCTTAGAATTGAAATGGTTACACAAAAAAGTGTTAATTTGTGATTTTAATTGGTGTTTTATGACCACTTAATCTCTTCTAACTGATTGAGTAGTTAAGCCCACATATTGTGATTTACATTTGATACAGGATATCAAATTAATGATATTGGAAATGTAATAACGGCAGCTCTGCACTGAATACAAATCTGGTGGGGAAAGTGGTGATTGGAACCCATGGAAACGGCTGCTCGTGAACTCGTGATGTAGTCACAAAACATACTTTTTAAAATATGATAACAAAGACTTTAAATTGTATATAAAGGTGACAGTTTTGAGAAAATCAAAATTGTTTTTTCATTCGGACTTTTTAATCACAACTTCCATTGAGGTTGCTGGCATCATATACATTTTTCTCTTCTTTAGTATCGAGTGTTATGTCTCAGCAAGTAACGTAATATAGGGTAATACTCTACAAGGGAACTTACACAATCGATCTTGAAATGACATAAGAGAATAGCTTCTGCAGATTTTTCATATAATTATGAACTATCATAAACAATATATTTATTTCTGACGCACTCTGCATTAATATTTGGACAACTGGAGCTCATATGGTCGCAATTTTGCAATAGAATAGCTTTTGAAGATTTTTTCACATATTCTCACGTACACACAAGAAAGCAATAGACCCTACGATTTTTTTTTTCAAACTACTACAAAATGACTAAATGTCCGCGCTTGGGTATTCTTTCAAATCCAGATATTCTTTGGAAAACTGTCAACTGGAGCACATTTAGATTTGACACAGTTTATTTTGATTTGGAAATTGTGCCTCCTTTTTTCTGTGACGTGAATCAATCTAAGGGCCCCTGCGCGGCCATCTCGGAATTCTAAAATTTAGCATAAGGTCGGTTAAATGAAAACAAAATCACGGAATATTATGTGCTTAATTATCTCAAGCTTTTGGGCTTGCAATTAGTACGAATTGGTTGTTATTTCCAAAAAAGCTTTCTGCTTCACGTTTTAGAGAAAGTAGAGCTTTTCTCAGTCAGCAAAAGTGACTTTACACATCCGTGTATAGTTGTTTCGATTTTCTATGCATGTTTGTATCAAACGTGCCAACAACCTGCCAGCTGCCTATTTTCTTTCTTAATTCATGTCCCTGCAATAGGAGGTTTTCATATTTACTGGGATTCTGTGCTGCCACCTGGGCTCCAGCAAGGAACTTGACAGGAGAGAGGGCAGATTCATGCACCAAGCAGGGTAAAATGAGCTCTTCTGATAAAGGCAACGATTTGAGAAAGCAAAAAGCTTAAGAAATACTTCAGTAAGTTTTAAAACATACAAGATGCCGCACCTGTTTAGAAACTTCCATTTGTCGGGTAGAGAAACTGCTATTTTTTGTGGTTACATAGGATAACTAGCACGTTAGATAAACGAGGTAAGTATGATCGTTTGTGAAAAAAAAAATCAGACATATTGAAATTATCTTGTGCGCACGATGTAATTCCAATATGGTGGATTTTTTACACACCGCCATTAATATTTCGTGCGCACAAGATAATTCTAATATGGCGGATTTTTTTAGACGCAACCATTGTCATCTCTTACACACAAGATAATTCCAATATGACAGATTTTGTTTTTACACATAACCATTATTATCTCGTGAGCACAAGATAATTCCAAAATGGCGGATTTTTTTTTCCACACATGTCACGTTAGGAGCGCCTTATACTTGCTATTGTGTTCTGAATGCCACAGAATTTATACTTGCTTTCGTGTTTCCAATTTCCCACAATTTATTCTTGCTATAATATAATTGTGTTTCCACTTCCAGAGAATGTACACGTGCTGTAGTGTTTCTCATTCCACAGAGTTTATACATGTTGTATTTAATGAGTCGCTTATTTCTTAAATCTCCGTACATCAAGAAAGTCACATCACCGGCTCTTTATCTCGATTACCCCTTTGCTTTTAAGTATGGAGCAAGAGATTGAAATTTGGCGTGGGTTACGTAATGAATGAATGGATTCCCGCTGTGCTGTGTTATTTGACGGCAAAGAAATTATATAAAGTTGTTCTAAGAAAAATATTGAAATATTCACAATATTCAATGAAAGATTATCATTATTTATGGAGCAGCGTGAACGTATTTCAAAACATTTTCCCCAAATACGGTTTACAAACCTATATTTTTAACGATATATTATACCATTTAAGAGCATACACTCTGCATTTAACTCGCAAAAAGGCCAATTGCAATTTGGCAAACTTTGTACCTATTTGGTCCACTGTCTGAATATGTAAGTTCCCTGTTACAGGCAAGAAAATCACCGAGAACGGGAAGATAGCAAAATTGATCATATTTTGGTGACACGTCTTGATAATCAATCACGTTATATCAAATATTCAAGTATTTATCAAATGCTAGATGCTTTTAAATATATATACATGAATATTTATTTTGATATGTTAAGTTTAATTCACCTAATCGAAATGATCCTAGATTCCTACTGTTACTTTCGTTTTGTGCTATTGTGTGTTTATTGTATTAGTATTCCAAAGTACGCATTAAGGAGCTAAAGGGCTGGCGAATATTTTATGCAACCAAACCTAATTATCCCAAACACGCCGTTCAGTTCATAACAAAATTAAGGATGGCGCCCTGTTTCGCATTAATCCGTCACAATTTCGACGCTAAAAAGTTTTAATTAATGATAAACATGTAATATTGATATTTTAAATTTCAGGGTAATTGTTACAAATATGATTATATAAGTTAAGCTTTCAGAAACAATATCAGCACATATCAGGAATAAAGAATGTATCTGTTGGCCATCGACCCGCTGATTCCAACATTGATGGGTGTTCATCTTAAGAATTATTTTGGTTCCGTTTAAAGTGCCAACATGCCTGACGTTTCACGGACAATTATTAAACGGATGCCCGGGATCTGTAGCTTTCTTGAAGATATCTTGCGGAATGATATGAGATGACGAGCCGAGAAAAAACTGTTGCCTAAGCCAAAAATCCAGCACTATAAGAGTTCGTTATCTTAGTTTCCATGATATGAAAATGCTGTCGGCAGGTTTGCCTTTGAGTAATTAATAACTCTATTCTTTCCATAAACCCATTATATTAGCCCTGACTCCGATCTCACCATTCACGAACACGCTAACAAAAACTAAATAAAAGGAAATCATTCACCGTCTTTTCAAACCGCGTATGCAAAAATAGCAAGAGACACCAGAGAGATTAAACAAAGAGCCTGTACAATATGTGCATACCAGAAATCAAATGCTTCACTTTGATCTTTACCTATATTGCCTTTCTTTGAAATATAAATTGCCGGTCATTCAACAAAGCTCAGTAGAAATAAGGAAAACATACCTTACATACTCTTGATAAGCTCTACATAAGGTAGACCATTCTGCTGCCAAATTCACAAGAAAGAATAGCCAACCTAACACCATGTACGTGACCTTTTCTTTTCCGGTATTTGCTTCCTTAGCGCGTTATTCTTCTCATGGCATAGCGCCAAAATGGCACTGCGCACGAATCTCTATTGAACAGCGACAAGAAGTACTTCATAGAATATGCCTGGTATCATAGACCCCAAGAAGCTATCTCCGCGTAGTTGGACTTGTCTCTGCACACCGCTGAAGAAACCTAACATGAAACGTGATGTTGTCAGGATGCTGCACGACGCTGAGGTGGCCCGTGGGGTAGGCTAAACCTGGGAACTAGTGCGCATCAGGACGGTATCATGAATTATTTATGAGATGATTTTACACAGGTGATATGACGAGCAGTGGGTTTTGCTCTGTTAAATTGCTTTAATATTCCTTGGACGTTGTTGAGAGCACTCGCGGCCTGCGAACTGCCCTCTTCGCCGTAAAGGTCTACACATTTGACCGTGTTTTTTGCCAGATGGTCCCCAGGACCTCTGTTCCTGAACCCTAACAGGTTGCCACATTGTTGAGTGTTCACGCATGTAGACACACGAACGTGGAGTTGTATCGTCCGTACAATGTTGACAGAAGTAAAACAATCATAGGCAACGTGAGCAACATGGACGCAAGGTACATCAGCGGTAAAGCAATAAAATGCTCTGGCTTTCTCGACTGTTTGCTCTTCGGTTCTAAAGTGTGACATTTGGCCGGTCTATTTTGGGTGTCTATGATTGGGATATTAAATTAAGGGGCACAACATTGTAACTGCAAAATGTTCATTTGCGAGAAACCGCAGGGTGTTTGCACAATAGTTAAACAAATGGAACTTAAGGAAAGCAATGAATGGAATTGTATATTTTAACTTGTATCGTGTACGCAATACGGTGAAAACTTATTACAATGACACCATCTGTTCCCTATGAAGTGTGTCAGCTAACTGAATATGTCAAATAAATGAATCAAATAACAAAGAAAATGAACTTTAGCCATTCAAAACTTGTGCTATTATACTGAATGTCAGATATCTGAATGTCATTATAATGAGGTTTCACTGCATGTACGACACATCACGTAGTTGTGCAAACTGTCTTTTTAGTCATAGCTCCATCACGCCATATACATAGAGAAGACATGTTCCATGTCTCAATTAAGCGACCATATTGACATTGAATGTGATTAGGACACGCGTGTAAGTTACATCGAAATGTTTCTCCAATATTAAAACTTACCCGTTGAAATTGAGGCCTGTCTATACAGGAACAACAAGTGTGTAATTTTTTTACGATTACAGTTTTGTCATAGAAACCGCATTTAGATGTCGCACCTTACAACTTTATTTTTCAACTTCTTGTCGACCTTGTAGACGAATGGTATATCTGCAAGAGTACTAAATGATATATGTTGTCACTATATTCAAAATGTGTGAAAATTAAATTATCTCCAGATTCCAAATGAAGGAAATAAATTTGCCTGGCAAATTCGGAATCCCTAATGATGTCAGTTCTGTCACAGACTAGTTATTTTGATTGTTGTGTACTATTTTTGTCACACTGTTGTTGCATCTGTGCATTCTCTTCAAAATACCCCATATTTTTTTTATTTTTTTTTTTGCGACTGAAGACTTTTGTTCATGATCACAAAACAAAGTAATGTCTGGCGTGATATGGTTCTTCTGTATGAACTGATCTGCAAAACAAAAATCCAGTCATTCTTTGAACCTCTCAACATGTGAACAATGTGTGCTCTGCAGTTTTGCATCGTTATTATATGCCAAGGATGGTAACGTAGATGTGCTCGGGTGTATGTGTGGCGAAATGGTGTCGACTGGCATCAAAGTCTCGTTGGATATGCCTATGGTGGCAGCATAATGCATGGGCAGTGCATTGATGTATATTATAAATCCAGCAACAATAAATATATTAGTTACCCACCTTTTAAGTATGGATTAGTTCAGATTGAATGCAATCACGATTATCTATCCTGATAGCATCAGTTTCACTCTGTATTTATAATCATAATGAACTGTTATCACAACACGGATTTGGTGTTGATATAACAGCAGACCTAATTTTGGCAAATGTTTGACGCAAAAAACATTCGACAACTTATGTCATCAAAGGTTGGGTATCTAACGCTTCCTTTTTGGATCAAGTTTCAAAACTAAAGATAGTACAAACGGTTGTCTCAGATTATAGGCATAACTGCGGCAATACTGTGAAATAATAAATCCGCTTGCAAACAAAACCAAAGTTTGCGCACATAAAAGGTTCATTAAGTTCGTACATAAAATATTAGGCAGCACTGACACCTTACTTCTTACATTTGGCTTCACAACTTTCGAGAGCAGTCTTTGATCTACATTTGTTTCCAAAAATACCATCCCACCAAAGTATAATATCAAGAAATATAGGTTTCGTAAACAGAGCTGTGCTCACCGTGTTAACCGATGGCATGTCCTCAACAATCTACATTTTTCGGACCATGAAAGTCACACCGCATCCCCAATCTCTTATTTGTGAATTGAGCCAAGTGACAGACGAAAGATTAGCACTTTTTTTCAAAAAAAACGCCGCGAAACGTAAGCTGCAACGAGCATCGTGTATTCACTAAATTTTCGAAAGATTTTCGTTGTGGCTCACCAATGATAACCTCATATTATATCATTCGTATGAATTATTTATACCTTATGTAATGATTTGTCTTGGCAAGTGACCGTTGTCTCTACTTTTTCTTTAATGATGTTCTTTGTGTATGAATGATATATATGTATATGTATATATATACATATATATGTATGTATATATATGTTTTATATATATATATATATATATATATATATATATATATATATATATATATATATATATATATATATAAAGTTATGTCTTGGGTGCTTTATGGGCAGAATTGTAATCCTCAGACCGTCTTGTGGGCAGTTGTTTGGTTTATCGGCAGTTGAAAAATGCCCATAAACCATATTTGCCTTAAATTCAATGCGCTACCTAGGGGTTTCAGAAACGTACAAATTAGTAAATCTGTCCAGATATTATGGAAAGCTATAAATGCTCAGAAATTGTGGTAAGCTCTACTTGGTTTATACTGCCCACGGTCCGGTTTGAGAATTATATTGGACCCGCAGACAATCGGCATGACCCACAAACCGGCTGTAGGACCTTTTCCATTGTATATTTTTTGTGGGCAGTGTATAATGCCTATAAACCATCCAAGACACACACACACACACACACATACATACATACATACATACATACATACATACATACATACATACATACATATATATATATATATATATATATATATATATATATATATATATATATATATATATATATATATATATATATATATATGTGTATATACGTTTGTATGCATCTGATTCTGATCTTTTACTCTGCATATCATGAAAAACACAGTGCACATGTTCAGTTATGTGGGCGTTCACTGTGTCGGGATGTTCCAGGCTATCAGCATCATAACACTTCAAATAGTCACCGTTTACTTACATATAATACTCAGCTTGAGCTGACAAATTGCTATCGAACACGAAACTCGGCTTGAGGCAGATTTGACTGCTTAGGGTATTAAAGTGTTAAAACGGCCTGTAAATGGCAGGGCACGGAAGGCGGGGCAAAGTTTATTTAGTGTGATGTGCTGCCAATTGCAGTTGATCAGGAACATGCATACCCGAGAAGCAAGAAAGAAAACGAAGTCCGCGGGCAGAACGGAAGACAAATGGCGAGCAAGTTCGTGCTGCTGCGATGAAGTTTGCTCGAGCACACTGCGTCCTTGCATTGTGAATCCATTTCCCGCGTTTGGGATGAGACCATCAACTTGGCACGCGCTCTGTGAGCGCAAGCCGCATTTATTGCAAGACCTCTGTGACACGGGGCTCATCTATTCGCTTCCTGAAATTTTGGATGAAAATTTCGCCAGCTATAAGCGGGACGTGCGAGAGGATGTTTCTTAATTTGACATCCATGTATATGGTCCATCTGCAACAACTAGCAGGCACATTAAGCTAGCCTCTTGAGCACCATTGGTAGAGAATCACGTAAATTGGTCACATATGTTGTCTTATCTGTGGAGGACTCTTTTCCGCATTCAAAGACATCTGCTAATCCGTGTGCCGAGTAGCAATGACTGAGGGTTGCACTTATACCATTTTGAACAAATAGCTTAGAGCACAAATTAAGTTGAACAAATGTCTTGACACCATAACACCGATAATTTTGAGTAATAATGAAAAAAACAATTTGTCATAGGTGCTTAAGTGGGAGGAACTACTTCATCTTGGCAGCAATACTCTATCGGTTGTCGTGTATATACCCTGCAATTTTGTAATATTGAGTGAAAGTTGAGTAAAGGCAAATTAATACAATTACGCTGACTGCACGTCTGACCGCACATGTATTGCCTCCTGAATATTTCGTAATCTCCACGAATTGGCTATTGTTTTTGTAGTTCTGTCCTCCTGGGACGATTCGATAGACATATTACGAAAGCGAGGGCCGCATTAAGTGACTCTCTCCTTCAAAATCCTAGGTAATGAAGACATGTTAACGTCTGAGGCTATGATCTCATCCTCCCATAGACACACATCGAACTTGACAATAACCCATAATAACGATGGAGCTATATGTTTTCATGGAATTGGCATATAACGTATGATTAACTAGTGGCATCACTTAACTCATCTATCATGGGAACTCGCCAGTCTCCGACAGTCTCGACAAACGCCAGGAAAACATGAGATTAAATCTCCACTCAAATCAGGATTTGGGACGCCCCTGGGAAGTGAGAAATCCAGGTTATGGGATTAGAAGCGACCCCTGGCTCTCCTAGAAATAAAGATCTACGTCTGCTGATTTTCATTAAGCCCACCCCCCCACCCCCACCCCCACCCCCACCCCCGGGGAAAGCTGTTTGTACGGAACATTGCTACAACTGGCAGCCCCACGAATGACCTATACCAATGAATTCCGCTGCCTATGTAGTCCAAAACCACATATATTTTTTTTTTAAATGCAATTTTGATTTTGCCATATCTCGGTCACTATTTATTTCTTCCCCCCCCCCCCAAAAAAATCACCCCAAACACTGGTCCTAATGACCTACCTTTTAGGTTATCGTGACCTAGATTCCCTGGAAATCGGGTCATACTATCTTTTTTGGATTCTTTACCTTCACTCGAAAACTTACAATCCGATCCTGTCAAACAAACTTTATACAGAAATCTTGATGTCCTCACCACATTTTGTCCATTGAAACATATTGGCTCCGAGTCGAGGGTCAAAGTCATACGGCCATTTTTTAATTTCTTTTTCGCGATTTTTGGAATTTTGAATTTTGTTCGCAAACCTCAGAAACTGTAAAGCCCACTGGAGTGTCCTTGCACCTAATATTTGCTTAGTGACCTTGACATTCTTTTTCCGATTGGGCGGCCATGTTGAAAAATCTGTTTTTGCATAACGCGAAAACGTATCAACCGATTTAAATGATGTTGAGTTCTGTTGATAGTTGGCATCGGGGCACACAAAAGCCTAATATAACCATACCCCGTCAAGTTTGAAGATCAGGGTCATATGACTATTCAAAGAAAAAGCTATTTTTACACACACACACCAAAAAATGTACGCGCGAAATCTCAGAGAAAGCGGAGGCATGCAAGTCGTCATTGTAGCAGTATTACACTTGTATACTGACGTTTTGCAACGGATATGTGATTTGTCACTTTGACCTATATTTTCAAGGTCACAATCTTCTCAAGTTAATTTTTTTGGTCAATATTTGAAAGGTCATAACTGAGTTGCCAGTGACGTTTGGAACAACGTCAAAATTCCTTCCAATGCCCTTTTAGATGATGCATCAAATTGTGGCCTTGACCTAATTTAAGGTCACCATGACCTGCTTATAGAAAACACATTTTGGCACATATATAAACAAGTTATCAACGGATTTGAGCAATATTAAGTTTACTGCATAACTCAACCCCAGACCTAACTACACAAATTTACAGGTGATCTTGAAATGGCAAATGTACAAGTTTGCAATGTAGACGTGACCTCTAAAGTTAAAAGGTCGAGGTCATTCGGCCTTTTTAATTTTCAGTGAGTCATATCTCGGATAATTTTCAGGCGATTTGTGCCATGTTGGAGTCAAATTGTAGCTATTGTAATACTGCACGATTTTATAATTACATCTGAACTATAAAGGTCAAATGTCAAGGTCATTTGACCCTTTGAAATTT
>OZ026626.1:86488447-86539268 GCA_964020975.1 Hermodice carunculata
CACATTTTGACTAGGGCTTCTGCTGTACTGCATGTTATATAAGCCTCCATGGTGCTAGGCAACCATTTTGCATTCATGATACTTGAACCTGTCTCATAGTCAGCCTTATAGCCATACCTGCTGGGATATGGTTTGAAAGGTTTAGGTCTTATGGCAAATGGGAGGTGGGGGTGGGGGGAACTCCCAACAACTGTGTAAAAAGGTTCTCAATAAAATATAGAAAATCTCTTTCTGTTCACGCAAGAAACATATCTGATCCATGTTCACACTAATGCTGCACAGAGCTGTAAGTGCATCATGGCTGGGACTGACCAGTCAGAGTGTCTTAGCTGGTCTGTGCCTGAGGCTAGGAGTCTGCTGATCTTATCAATCAGTGCCAAGGGATCAGAGGAACTGGACTTCTAGGCAGAACAAGCCAGAGTGTGCCCTCTGTTAAAAATAGACTACACACAGAGCTGAGTTTGCTGGACCGGATCAAAGTCTGACTTACAGTCCTCAGTGACTGTTTTCACAAATTGGTGAATTTTGAAAATGTGTGTAGATTTGTGTCATCTCAATGGACACTCTCAGTTCAGAGTTACATGTACATGCAGTTTTGTGACAGCATCTGTTTAAATTTGTGTATGTAATAAAGGAACAAAGACAGTTTTGTATTGCATGTATACGCATCCCTCTGAATTATAATACGTGTACACTGTACATGCACATATACTCATCAATACTGCCCAGAAGGGTTGACCCTCTCAGGAGTGGGCACTTTTCTCTGGTCATGAGGGTGCTCACTGTAGAGAGGTTTCACTGTACACTGGTACCTGCAATTTAAGACCACCCCTAATGCCAGACAAAAGAGGTCACATAGAACAGGTGGTCTTTCATCTCAGATAAATTAAAGAAATATAAGGCCAATGTCTGTCTTTCTTTCTGACCAAGTTGGTCCAGAGTTTTTTTCAGACAGTATTCGAAACCAGAGTCATGCCCAGGGGCATGAATGTCTGGCCAGCCTAATTTAAGCCACTCCGAAGTTTTTTGTTGACAGACAGACGTCTCTACTATGATACACTTATGTACAAAAACATGACCCATATTCATAAATATCAAACCCAACAATGACAGCAAAGAGATTCCAGAGTTACTAAAGCATCAACATTCATCGTCCAATACTAATGTGAAGAAATAAATTTCACTCCTGACTTGAGACAGACAGTCACCCACAAAAGGCAACTGGTGGTTTTAAACCGGTCCTCTCAACCTTTGAAATATTCTTCATTAAATACAGACTATACTGTTTCCAATATGTACAGGCCCAACCACTCAAAATCCATTTTTTTTTTACTTCTGCAAAAGACAAAGGAGAATTGGTAGGCCTATCACTATTTTGGTTCTTCTGACTAGTTCGTCAGCTGAGTTTATAGCAAAAGTAGAAAGTAGGCCTATATCTTTTTTGTGATATCTATGAATCTGGAATATTATCCAATTAATAAGTTAAGTGATTGAATCACTGTTATAGAGTATCAAATGCAAGGACGGAAAGTGACTGCTTAGTCTGCCAACAGCTTATGCTGGCGAGACAAAAACCACCAAACTTGCCTTTGTGACTGACATAACCAGCAAAATTGTGCATCTCATTTGGAACAGTCATGATGTTTAAAATTATGCAGATTTTAGAGGCAACAAAAAGTTTACAAGTGCCATATCTTCTGAACTATTGCAGATGGATTCAAAATTTCAATGTGCATATATACCATTTTGACACTTGCCACTATAATGGACAGTATAGTTGTAGAATTTCAAATTATGCTAATAAGGGGCATTGAAAAATTTAAAAGTTGAGTATCTCCAACACTATTGTACATAGAGATGCCACTCCAACTTCAATTTGAAGGTTTGTGGCAAAGCGGCATCCAATGAACCATGAACCAAAGTTGTAGGATTTTAATTTATGCAAATTAGGTGAATATGCAAAATGCAAATCTTTAATAGCTTCAAATCTATTATAGAGGTGCCATTTCTACTTCAATTTATGGGTTTGTGGCATAACCCCATCCAATGAACAATAAACCAAAGTTCTAGGCTTATGATTCATGCAAATCAGACAAATACACAAAATTAAAATGTTGAATAGCTTCAAAACTGTTATAGATAGTCGTGTCATTCAAACTCCACTTTATAAGTTTGGGACATTGCCACATCCCTTGAACCAAGAACCAAAGCTGACAATTTTAATTTGTAAAAATTAGGCTGATACACGGAATTTAGATTCTGTTGAACAATGGCAAAGTATAGCATTTCAAACTGTTCTCATTTTGAAGGCACCCAGACAGATTTGCTGTGAAGCAAATCTTCTTTTCTAGTTTCTCCTTTGTTTTTATTCTATTTGAATACAGTAGTCCTACTCTAATAAGGCAAGCCCAAATGCAGCACAAGAGTTAGCTTATCAGAAGGGTGGCCTCTGTACAGGGTAACAATTAATATAATAACCAGAGTCATGCCCGGGGGCATGAATGTCTCGCCAGCACAATTCAAGCCACTCCTAAGTTTTTTGTTGACGGACGGATGGATGTTCGGAAAGTGACAGCTTAGTCTCGCCAACAGCTTATGCTGGCAAGACAATAATGAGCAAAACTGGGCAAGCAGTGGTCAGGCAGAGACAATAAGGATCAACTAGTTTCGAAACTGTGTTTCTCGTCACGAACTGTCAAAAGAACAACGGATAGCAGTTAGGGAAACAGTGTGCCGTTGTCGTTACGTCACCCGTGAGACCATGCATGTTTATGTACCAACAGCACTTTCACGGTGTACAATGGTATGTACATGGAAATCATAATTGAAACCCGGTTCCCTTGAAATGAATTGGGTGCACAATGGGGACCCACCGACTGGCCATCTCCTTGTTATTTCTACCTGGGTTGGTGTAGAAAGTTTTTTGTTGAGTTTACTGCAAGAGACAACCTGTGGTTAGGTGTGTCCTTGCCCTGTGTTAGCGCCTAGGAAAGTACGATGGACCGTTCCTAGAGTATATATATATATATATATATATATATATATATATATATATATATATATATATATATATATGCAGAAAAACCTCATTATAACAACACTCAGATATCTGACATATTCAATATAATGACACAAATTTTCATGGGAAAAAGTTCTTTTTTTTTTTATTTAATTCATTTATCCGCCATCTTTCATAGGGAACAGATGGTGTCATTATAACAAGTTTTCACTGTATCTATAATTAGAATTTTGATAGGAATAGTGGTCTTTAAAGAGGGGTGGCCTCTGCTGACAGGGGCTTTGTAATAGGGGGATCACTGTACAGCATGACTGCTTATTTTCTGTGGTTCAGTTACATAAACATACCAATGTGACAGTCACCTGACACATATAAGAACCTGTCCAGATAAAAGAAAAAAAGATTTGGTTCACAGCCAATCTACCTGTGTGAATACACAGGAAAGTTGTTGCCTTGTATATTTTAAATGAAATTGGAAAGCTACATGACAGAAAACATGAAATTTAAGCAATAAACTGTTGCAAAATAAGGCTCTTGCCATCAAAAAAATCAGACAGAAGGAAGAATTCTTGATAAAATAGAATGTCAAGAGTCAATAAACAAACAGGACTTGATCAAGTAGTGAGAAAGTCTAGCTAATTACAGTCCACTTCCGTTGCCACTTTGATTCATTTATGGATCACTGTTAACACTACCGCATGGACTGATGACAAAGTGGTCACCATAGGGTAGCATAAAAGTGCTCTGCCTGACAGTGTGAACCACAAATCCTAGCCCTGTATTTATACATGTAATTGACAGCCACTGACAGATCATGGCCTGTTGTATGTCTGGTCTGTCACATGCTATGTTGCTCCTAATTTGCATTATTTCAACTTCACTGATAGGGCCACACACTGTTCAGAGGTTTGAGCTTTTGTGGTTTGTGAGAGCTCAGCTCTGGACAAAATGCATGATAAACAACCCTAGGATGTGAATTCAAAATGTCACATTTAAACATACACGCCTCTGAATTGAAGTTGGAATGACACCTCTGCCTGTAATAGTTTTGAAGATATTCAGCATTTAAACTTTTCAAGTGCTCCCAATAAGCATTAATTAAAATTTTACAACTTTTGTTTGTGGTTATTTGGATGCACTTGCACATAAACCTATGAACTGAAATTGGTACAGCACCTCTTATAATAATAGTTTTGGAAGATATTCAGGGTTTAAATTTTCAAACGGACACAATTTGCACAATTTTCAAAACTATTACAATGTACCAATCTTCATAAATAGGCAAGACTTTATGTATCAAAAAATAATCATACTAAGTTTGGAGTTTCTACACATAATACTCTTCAAAGAAAATGTCAAACAAATTTGCCCGCAAAAAAAAAGGAAACAGAAAGAAAGAAAAACAAAATGTCTGTTTTGGCACACAGTCATAATTACCTGATACTATGTAGTGCTGGCCCACTCAATCAACAACACCATGACGTTATTTTCCCGACCTAAGGCTATTGATAAAGCCTTGCACTAGAATGACCCAGACAATGCACAACTTGCACATGATGATATCATGTCAACGTATAATTACATGTCTTTTCTTTTTTTTACAAATGCAAATTTTTGTCGTGTACTGCCGACACACAAAACTCAATGTTTCCGTATTTCAAACCATTTTGATAGAAAATATGCACCCATGTTGTTTTCATGCAGTCAAGATCATATTTAATAGTTTAAGCAAACCAACTATGTACTGTTTTCAACCTATTTAGCTCAGAGTACGCTTGGGAGGGAGGATGAAGGAGTGACACTCTGTTATCATGTTATTAAAGGTGACCTAAACTACATTCTGCAATTAATGAAAGAGCATGATTACCAAAATTTCAGTAGTTCCCTCAAAAATCACAAAAATCATTGCTTTTTTTAAATGTCTACCGATCTATCAACATTTGAAATGATTCTACCGATTTCTGAAGAAAAAAATACATAAAAAAGTAGTATGCGATTGATCAAGTTTCACATTTCTGAGATTCAGTTTTTTAATTATATTTGATGAACTCCCGTGCAAAATACATCTGCACAATTACAACTATACTCCAAAATTTTGTTACAGAAGAGGTCTCCAAATGAACTTTTCAATTATCAATTTAAACCTAAAAAGCTTCCGGGGGAAACTTTGCCCCCCAAACCCAGTGAGGGCCAAGGCAGCCCACACACACACACTCCCTGCGGCCACAGAATTCCACTTTAATATTAATTCTGTAGGATCTACAGATTTTTAACACTTCTTCTTGGACCCTCTGCATTTGAAGCAGTGCATTTATATATTTAGAAGAGACACAGGTTTGAAATCTCAACTTGATTCTCCTGCTCCTAGGGCCATTCTAATCACTGTTATCATCATACTCTGCAGCCAGCACAGTATTTTCTTGCCAACATACATTTACTGACTGTACAGAAGGGCTGTGTACTGAGGTAATGTATTGCAGATACTCCTACATATAGTGTAAGGTCTTATTTGTTCATATTGTACTGTGATTTCTGTTTTTACATTGGCTCTTAAAATCAACGTGCTATCCACTTTTATATAAATATGTTCAAACCAAATTTTTTGTAGGTTATTCAGTACTCAAAAAGAATCAAAGAACACAAGCAAATGATAAGAGTGCTTCAATGAGATGCTCAAGAAATGCATATTTGCATTTCATGATCAATTTTGATGAAAAAATTAGCCCTCTCTTTAAACTGAGTTCTCACTTTCAGCACAAACCCTCTGTTGATAGAGGGTCCTTGCTTTCACTCCCATTACATACATCTATATATCTTCTGTTATTGTGAAATTTAGTCTGTCCTCAGGTGTACTTATGTACTGACTTGCCCTATATGAAACCTACTCTATAACCCAGCCAGAGAGAGACACACTGTCTCTCTCTGCCCCCCCCCCCCCCCCAAGAAACCACCACAATCAATTTGTACATCATATCACATCACTTAGTTACTTTACGTTATTTATGCCTCAAACTTATGTATATTGGTAAGATGTGTATGAAAAATGGCAGCTTGAAAAGTGAGCGATTGTGGCAAAATTTCAATATGACAAGGCGTGGTTTTTGTTTTCCATCTTACAATTATCCAGTCGTACACTCTATCCACACAACTTTCTGCTTTGAGCCTCAAAGTACTGCACATACCTATGTTATTATCAATTTTTAAAAAGTTTTTCATAGTGAATTTAGATAAAAGTCAATGTGCTCTTTAACAGAATGATACCTGATCCACTTTCTTTTTAAAGCAACTTTTTATTCCAACACCAGCATTCCTACTGTAGGCGAAAGGGTAAAAATGGTGCAGGTCAACAGCTTTCCTTGAAGCACTTGGCTGCAATGTACCCCAAAACATACCATGGAAAGCTGTTGACTCAGTCTAAACTTGGCACAAAAAAGGGCAGCACTGGAAATTTGACTAAAGTGAGCCTCGTTTGAGGACTTATATCTGGACCATTGTAACTGAATTAATTTTAATGGCAAAATGGAGTACTAATCAATGTCAAAGATTCCCTGAGAATGAACTTCATACAAATTGTCAAGCAAGTTCAAGGGTACTAAAATGGCCAACTAAACACTTTGAGGAGCGTAATTGTAAATAAGGCTACAAAGCACTGGTCTCATCTGTATGTTTGGTATTTCATGCTGCAAAATGGGCAAAGCAAAGCTGTAAATTCTAATTTAAGCACCAATAAGTCTTGAATTAAAAACAAGAGGGTCGCATGAACAGCCCATGCTCAGCTGACTTGGAGATTCATCACACTTGTGGTTCTGTGACCCAAATCTGGCCCAAATTATTAATTTTAACCATTACAAGAAATTCCCACGTTAAGCTTTCCTCTTAAAACTTTTTTAATGATTGTTCCTAAAAAAATATCATAAAAAAATCCAAAATCACTGGAGCATGACCATTTGAACAAACCTGGCAGAGACCCACCCAAGGTACAATGCCACCAAGTTTGAGGTCAATCTGACAGTTTCTTAGCAAAAACACAAATTATCATTTAAAGAAAACAATAAAATTACAGCACCGCCTGGTGTACAAATTAAGAACTAGGAGTCTCTAGTAGTGTCCCTGTGCGATATCAAAGCAATCAGGAGAACGATTTTAGAGAAGATGTTTCAAGATTTGCCCCCAAAAAGAACAAAAAATTCATCAAAAATCCAAAAATTAGTGGAGCATGACCATTTGAACAAATCTGGTACAGACCCACCCAATGTACATTGCCACCAAGTTTGAAATCAATCTGGATTAGCATCAGAAATACCCAGTGACTTGCATAGTAATCAATAGTAAAGGTGCATTTTCCGATAAGTACCTGAATTGAAACAATTGTTAAAAATAAGGAATCCACAGCAGTGTCACCAAGTGAACAACTTTGTTTTACCCTTCCACAAGGAACATCTCCACAAAGTTTCAGCTTAATCTGAGTGACAGTTCTTGAGAGGAAGTCAAAAATACCCAAAAACAAATACTTTTTTTAAATTGCAGCACCACCTGGTGAACAAATTAAGAACTAGGAGTCTATAGGAGTGGTTTGGAAGATTTTTAAAAAATTTGTCCACCCCCCCAAAAAAAAAATCTAAATAAAAAATCACTCAAGTGTGATCATTTGAACAAATCTGGTAGAGACTTACCCAAGGCACATCTCCACCAAGTTTGAAGTGAATCTAGCCGACGATTTTAGAGATGAAGTAAAAAAATGTGAATTGTGGATGAACAGATGGATGACGGACGGATGATGGACAGACGAACCATCCTATACACTCCGCTGACTTACAAGTCAGTTGAGCTGAAGAAAATCATTAATTAATCTGGTCTCTTGATCAGTATTAGAACAGTGACCGCTGACAGACTGTATAACCCCTTGCTTTGCACACACAAGTTCTATGACGTTGATAATGAGGTTAAGGCAACCATAATGTAATCAGGTCAAGAAATTGTGTCAATGTACAATTTGAGGTACATTTGAGTTTGTTGTGGCCTGTGTATGACGAGATATTCTGCTTATAAGGATTGTGCTATGGAAGGACAATCGGAGAAGCTGAAAACAGTATACCCTCAAAACAAAATTTGAAGGAGGTGGGTTGGTGGGGGAGGGGTATAATAAAACGTTTAACTAGCAAATATGCGACACATGGAGGCAGATGTAATTGCTGATAACGTGCCTCCAAGTATAAGGTGCGCTGGCAGATTGTGTGGAGGAAGGTACCATTTCGCTCAGACAGAGGTACATGCATCGCCAACCAGAGTCTAGGTCTACAACACTAGCTTTTCAGGTTTGGCGGCCCAGCAATGGAATTATTTCACTTTTTCAGTTTGGATCAAACCATTTGAGGCTGCCAGGTGGACATGGAAAAGAAATGGGCTCTTCCAAAGACCCGCTAGTTTGAGGTCAGAGCCTCGATTTCTTACTCACCTGTCACAGATTCATGTCAATGCTATCATCTTTGGTAAAAATCCAGTCTACCTAACATGAAAACAGACCAAACGGACTAGTTTTGGTGTCAGCAATCCATTAACCAGAGCAAAGCCTGTCGTACAAACAGGACCTTTCAAGTCCAAAGCCATTCCCGGTACTCCATTTATCAACTAACTACCAACTACCAACATAACCTCCACTTACATTTGAAGAGTGCTTTCTGTTACTCCCCCCCCCCCAAAAAAAAAAAAAAAAAAAAAGTTTTCTGTCTGGATACATCCAGATAAAGCAAGCAGATGACTGTTGCTCCCAGCCCTAGCCTCACAATGTCTTAAGGGGCCTCCCTGCCTGGGCAGACCACGTCTCGCTTGGCTTTTCCTTTTTTCTACCCGTACATACAAAAAACTGAGTACAGGACAAATGTACATAAACAAAAATGCTGTTCCAAATGTTATTCATCACCTACACAGTCAAAAAAGTGCCGCCGGAATGTTTTCCCGCATAATGTATCTGCGCCAATTGCTGCCTTTTAGTACTCTACAATACAGTACCAGCAACCTTTTTACCACCCACATGGATATGGTTTCAAAATCATTGGGACCGAGCTCTTCTGTGCAGACAAATCATTCTGAATGCAACATAAGGATAAAGTTACTTTGCTTTGATCTCCATTAAAGTGCTTTTATTTTTTTCCCACATGAAGACAGGTCACTCTGCTATTATTTTTTCAAGACATGCAGAATGGAAGAAAGGCATCTGTTGAGACAACATTATTGCATCAACACAACGGATGCCCTGGTGTGTTATACTGACAACTACTCTGCACTGTCCCCGCTAACTGTATCCTTTGTTCTTGTTCAACCCTTTCTCCTGTAAACTGTCCAAAACCGGCCAAAACCGGCTGGTGGTTAAATGTTGGCTGCTTCAGTGTTTTCAACAGTCAGGAAAAACAATCTGACTGAGAATTGAAGATGAGACCTATATAGATCACATGCTCCAGGTCAACAGCTTTCCTTGGCATGGGTTGGCCACTACATGCCCACCACATGCCAAGGAAAGCTGTTGACTCAAGTCTTAATTCAAGGGGAAAAGGGTTAAACCAGCCACAACTGGCTGGAGGTTAAACACTGCCTGCTTCAATGACATTTCATTTACTTTTACTGTTAAGGAAAATAATTTGAACAAGATACAATTTTTTTTGCCCACCAGCGAAAACCATTATACACCCCCCCCTCTCCTCCACATGTCTGCTAACATGGTGAAGCAAATTGTCAGTGTTCTAGGATGCGTCCCTAAAATGGCCAGTCCCTCTAGGTCAAAATTACCCACGCACTAGTGAAACCCCACACATATTTTCTGTTAATGCTTAATAGCAACCATGCACCTGGCATCCACCATTAAGACAATATAAGCCAATAAGTCAAATTTGCTGATAGCTAAAAAACAAAACAAGAGGGCTGTGTGAACAGCCCATGCTGAGCTGATCTAGAGATCATCACACTTGTGGCTGTGTGAACTTGAGGTAGGATCATGGTCACACATGTATTAAGTACTTCTGACCTTTATGAAAGAACACTAATATGTGCAACATCAAGGTCCTAGTTCAAGTAGTTCTCGAGTTAAAAATTCATTAAAAAATTGGGGATTCATAGTAATGCCACCTTGTAAACAATTTTGTTTGGCCCTTCTACAAAAAAATATTTCCACCAAGTTTCAGCATAATCTGAGTGACAGTTTTGGAGAAGTTGAAAATAGCAAAATGACACGTTTTTGCAGAAAAAAATACTTGAAAAATCATATTGCCACGTGTTGAACAAATTAAGGTCTCAGGGTCCCCAGAAGTCTCCCTATACAATTTTGAAGCATGTAATCATGGCTAATGATGTTAATTAAAGCAGGATGGAACACTTTAATTTCTAGCACAAAAATTTCACTGGCCAATTTCCACTTTTTGGCCGCTGTGCACTCTTGTGGCTGAAAACCAAAATGTCTCTTAAACAAAATTAAAACACAAGTTGAGCATTTTTTTTTTGAAGTTGAATGTACAGGTTACCTACAATTTTCTCATGACAGGTATTTTTTACTGCCAAATGTTAGAAATTATTATAGCCCTATCCAGTGATGATGTTTTATACCTGTCAAGCTGCATACATGTGTCATCCCTGCGTCTCAAAACAAAGTCTCCTGATCATAAGGACTAAACTCATACACCAGAAAGCCACAATGTTTTACGTTGTCTTGCATGTTCTTGCATACTGAATAGTGCCCAGAATGCAAAATGTCACCAGTATTGTAGCCTTGCAGATAACCTTCCCCTGGTATCCACCTCTTGCAGGTAGAGACACCTGGAGGATAAACAAAACCTGCTTCATTCATTGGTTGAAACTGTCACATGACACAGGTAGGAGGTACTGCTATCATGCATAGTAAAGTGCCAGATATTCCCTGTTTCTTAACGTTTCATGGAGCCCTTGCGTATCATGGTGGCCAGCTGTTGTCACTACAACAGTTTCTTTCAAAGTGTCTCAGACCCTTATTACATACTGGTATTCACACAATTTTGTACACGTGACATTCAACTTTTGTTGAAAATTCACTGTCAATGTCACTATCTTGTTCCAGCTTATAATTATGTTCTACTTTTGGATGAGGAACACTTGGTGACACAATCTGTTTAGCAAATAAACAGTCAGCTTTGACTTAATTTTCATTATGATGTTCTGTGAAGCAAAAAATGGATCTTATGTAGGTTAACTCTTTTACTGTGAAGGCAAAAATGGATCTAATGAAGATTAACTCTTTTACCTGTAAAGCTAAAAATGGATATTATGAAAGTTAACTCTTTTATATGTCAAGATAAAAAAGGATCTTATGTAGGTTAACTCTATTACCACATCAACAGCTTTCTTCTTAAGGAAAGCTTTTGTCTGTCTGACTGTAACATTCTGCTAGTCTGTGCTGTGTCATGGTAACTGTAGGTCTGCTGGTATTTGAATGAAAGTTAGTATAGAAGAGATATCTGGTATTGTTGTGTCAATTCACAACAGTTTTGTTTTTGATTGCTTTTTTTCTTAAATTGGCACAGAAAAGTAAATCTTCTTGAAGTGACATCATTCATGTCTATCAATGACAAGCTCATCCAACTTTTCCTTGCTTTTTTATTTCCCCATTTCAAACAAATATGATATCTTTCCCAGTCAATTTACATAATTACATGTTTGTAAACATAGATGCCCCCTTCCATCATTATGTTCGCCCTCATTACCCTGTTGATAGTACTAAATGGGGCACTCATGACCTTGGGAAGTGGATGTAGAAACCAAATCCACTCAAGTGGCCTTCTGACCTTGGAAATTAGGTCAAGGTCACCCTTCTTTGAAGCTGATCTAGATCTAGTCCTAATGGAGGTCTATAAACACCAACAAAATAAAAGCTCTGCCTCAAAAAATTCTGCATTTATTAAGCAGAAACCAAATTCAGTAATGCTGATCTGTGACCTTGAGAATTGACTCAAGGTCACCCATTTCAGAAATTGATCTAGCTCTTATAGAACGCTATATTCCCGTACAATATGAAAGCTCTAGGTGAAAAAAACATTTAGCTCTCATGCAGAAACCAAGTTCACTAACAGAACTCTAGGTGGCGACCTTGCGAATATGGTCAAGGCCATCTTCTAAGCTGACCAAGTTCTAATTGAGGACTATCACCATGTGCTATATTGAAGTCACAACTTAAATTCTAAGTTACAATGCAATAACCAAGTTCACTGAAGTGCCCTTCTGACCTTTGAATTTAGGTCAAGGTCAGCAATATCTTTGAACTTCAAAGTCTCTTCTACTGACCGACCAACACGAGCTATATGCAAAGCTATATGCCCTGCTTTCTTTGAAGGGGGGCATAATTAGCATTTCTAATGCAGCTGCTTTCAAGACCGAAAGTTGTCCAAGAAACCTTGTCAGTTACAAGCATCAGTCTTTTCCATAATCAATGGTTTTCATACTAATCCTTTCAGTTCCAAGTTAGACAATGATTCAAAGGCTTCCCTATGCATACTTTGGGTATAACAAGCCATTCAAGTAAAACTACTGACTTTGGCTATTGTTCTTTTCTCTAAAAATAAAGGCAAGCGGGTAATTCTTTCCTTCTTTCTTTTTTTGTGAACTATACTTGTACCTTGAAACATGTAACACTTAATATGATGCCCATTCCTGATTGGTGCATCCACACAGTGCAAAAATAACTGGCTTTTCCTGCCCTTGAAAAGAACCTGTTAACATAATATAATCTATTCATAAACACTGTATGCTTTACAAAGAGACAGGTTAGATCACCTTACAGACTGGTAAAAACTATGGTGCATAAAACTGCCAATAAGGATTTTGTTATATGTCCCAGTTGCCAGTTTTTTTGTGGCCATTGTGATATGACTTGTCAGGCAAAGCAAATACCACTGACTTTACACTAGGCATGTTTTCACTTGAACAAAAGCTTCCTTAGTGTAGAATTAAAATCTGCAATGCTTGTCTTAATTCTAGGTCAATATATGGACAAATCAAGGAGTGATATGGAAAGGGTTACTCCAGGATAAGGAAGTGATAACATCAATATCACCATCTTGGTTTTGCCACTGTTTTACGCCACAGCATTGGCATTTTTTAACCCTCACCAGAAAGTGACCTGATCAGCTCATAAAATAATGTGTACACATACATCTTATTAACTCTTTCAGTGCCACATTTTTGACTGAGTCCACAGCTTTCCTTGGTATGTTTTGGGTACAATGTCACTTCTATGTGAAGCAACAAATTGAGACGACGAAAACCTTAAGAAATGCCCTTTTCAAACAACACGATGTTAAACATATTTAGAAAATTTCATTTGCTTGGCAGAAAAAGTGTTAAATATTACTGGATGGTGAAGTAACATAGCCGGTAAAAATGCCCTCATCATGGCTGAGCAACGGCACCATTGCCTGGCAACTGCAGGCACCTGAGCAGGTCTACACTGGGTATAGGTAAATACAAATACGTCCTATTGATTCTTTGTTGGTCTTAGTCTCTTTGTTATGTTTGTGTGAGACCATACCATTTATATTGGTGTATTTCAATAACATATCCATGCACTGAACAGCTCTCATGCATCCAATTCACCTGGAATTATCAGCCCAGTCACATATGAGTGCAGGTTGTGTGTTCACCATCCCACTCAAAGCAGCACTAGATTTCACCTGTCATGGATTGACTACGCCCCCCCCCCCCCCCCCCCACCACCGATTTTGAATTACAAGCTGGCAAAGTAGCTTAGACAGCAGTTGAAAGAGAGAAACAAACAACACGCAGTCAAAAATCAAAATGTCTCCTGAACTGTGCTCTGCATTGGGTGCACTAGTCACAGAGTCCCACAAAGTGAAAACTTGTGGGTGGGGTCTTTATCTCTTTCAGTACCTAATTTTGGACTGAGTCAACAGCTTTTCTCAGCATGCATTGGGCGCAATGCACGCCGAGAAAAGCTGTTGACCTGGGATATTCTCTCTGGAATTATAGGCATGCTGGTACTTGAATGAAAGGTCTTTTTACCAGGAACACGAATCTGGAATCCTTATGATAATTCACACTAGTTTGATTTAAGTAGATTGACTTTAGTCGTGCTAGGCACTGAAAGAGTTCCCACACAGCAAATGCTGCTTGACAGGTGCTTCAGCTAATAGCTGGCACAAGCTGCGACACAGATGGCAAAGTTCCACCAGAGAGTACCCTCCCCTCCCTAAGCCTATCACAGCATCATGCAAAATTGATCCCGTTCATAACATGATTTCATACATGACAACTACATGTACATGTAAGTTGTACTTACAGACTTCATCCCAGGCATCCATTTATAACTGGCAGTTTTTCATGCTTATCCCTTGATATTGATTCTTATGCAGCAATCTACACGTGCAACCACTATGTTGTCATGTTTCACATATTAAATTTTCAAGACAAGGGAACTGCTGAGTACCTGGGTTGAAGCCATTACGGGGGTGGCATATGGGCTTTATAACATGTACATATGCATTAACCACATTCCATGTTGACAAAGTTTTGGCAGAAGCAAATGCAAGTTGCTGAGCCCATCATGTCTATTGTGAGGTGTTCTTTATGCATAACAAAATACCACAAATAGACCATACCATTTGAAAGAGTACACTCATGTAGACAGGATTGTCCATCCAGACAAAAATGTACTCTGCCAATGACCTGTGCATCTTGAGGTCAGAGCCTCTTTTTTACCATACCTGTCCAGAATTAAGGCCAGTGTTAAGAGACTGTCAGTAATTCAGTACACAGACACAAGGTAATGGATTTGATTTTAGGGCATGATTGAACTCAGTTTGAGGCTGGTCTACAAGCGGGACAATATTAGACTGTGACCTTGCTTCACTCAATCCTGGTCTGATTCTGGAGCAGACCTCTCCAGTCAGGTCCGCCTTTCACTGACCAAGGATAAAGTGCTAACTTTGCTAATAGCCTCTTATCCGGCCAGGTTTTTATTTCATCCTCAAATTGTCTGCTGATATTATGCTCTACCTGCTCTGCTACCTGCTTTCAGTGGACCACACTGCTGCGGCTGCTCGGTATATTTATTGTGGAAACAATCTGATGTGATCGTGACTGGTAGGTTAGGGTTTCTTTTTTTTTTTTTTTAACATTTATTACACATTGCCGTCTACCAAACTGATATTATCTGCATTGAGACACGCTCTCCTATTTAAAAACAAAAACAAAAAGAAAAAGAAAATTTCGTGATCCATAAACTATAACTGATCATCCATCATTAAATGCAACAAATTATTTTTCTGGTCTCTCTATATTGCCGGGCCTCATGGAAGATTGTAATTAGTTGAGCTGTTTCAGCTCAAATGCACTGAAATAAACAAATTAATTATAGTAATAGAAGGCACTCTATTCCATACATATACATGATGTATGTAAAACTTCAGGGGATTGATGGGTATAGTCTGCATTCATATGATATATATATATATATATATATATATATATATATATATATATCCTGATGGTTTTGGTATATTGTCTCAAATACATGTAGTTTCACTTGTACTTTTTGGAGGCCTCTGGGGAGAGTAGTGCTGATTGACTGAGATACTCTCTTGAAATAAAATTTTATTTCAAATTGGGTGTGTGTGTGTGATAGATGACTATTACATAGCCCCTGGAATAAGAGGTCAAAGCTAACAGACAGGTGTACTAGTTTTCAAATACACACTGTGTGAGTACATTTACTTCAGAACCTTGCCACTGTGGGAACCAGCTTGGATATTTTGCCAAGTTGGTCATAAATGACAATGGATTGTATCGTATGGTAACATATGCTTCTGAACACCATGCTTTCTGACCTACATAGTTCAGGACTGCAACTTGCTAATCTACATGTACATTGCACATGGAAACCTCTCTGAAAACCCCCTGGCAGACCTCATGTCAATATGTCCACATCCAACTTCGAAAATGTCCCATTTCCCACAAGACAGCCTGGGTGCATTGCAACCAGCACGAACCAAAGGAAGCTGTTGACTCCAGAAGACAAAGTTGCCCTGAGCTGTGAGGAGTCACAGGTTTGCAGGGATGTGTAATGTCCATATTTTAACAGGAGACAGAAGATGGACACAGCTGAGCATGCCTACTTTATGTCAAATATAAGATATGGGGTATAGTGTAGTTTGCTTGAAAAAATGTTACAATTATCATATTTTTACATATACATGAAGCCTGTTTTATGCCATGAATGGGGAGATTTTCTTAAGTTTCTCATTGCTAAGTTTTATGAATGGACCAACAGAACAAACGAACAAGAAAACCTATACCAGCAACTAATTTCAATAAATTTGCAGATGCCTAAACATTTTGGCATTCAAAAATTTGCTTCCCCCACTAATTAAACAAAACCAGGACACGTCCCATTTTTGGAGCACTGCCACAACATGAGATATTCCAATTTTTTAACAGTTCTATAAAAAACGTTACAGACTGTATTATTATGCAAATCTACTTGTTTGGAAAATGCCTATAAAAATTCTGATATGAAAACTGTGCTTCCCTCATTAATGCAAAATCAGCACACAGGACATGTCCCATTTTTATAGCACTGCAACAACACATCGGAGATACTTCATGCTTCTGAACAATCCTATAAATAAATTTTAAGGACTGTGTAATTAAGCAAATCTAGGTCTACTTATCCTGAAACCATTCTAAATTTGAAACACCGAACTTTTTATGGTAGGGATGATGGTAATTTCTCTTGGACTCATCCATTGCAACACATTTTAACAGTTTCATTGTAGGGTTTGGGATAGAGTCAACAGCTTTTCTTTCAAAAGACACCAAAGAAAGCTGTTGATCTGTTCTTTTTTCTCTGTCGCAACAAGCAGATTAAGAATTGAATGAAAAGTCTTGTTTACCTGGAATTTAGTGAATTCTAAAGCATCACCATAGTAACTGACATGTCCAAAACTTTTGGTCTGATTATCACTGACACACAGTTAAAAGCCTTGCCCTTTTGCTCTGTTCATTCTTCAGTTAGACAGTATTTCTGGCTGTTGAACTTATGCAAAAGAAGATCAAACAGACACAAAGTGCTTACAATACACCTCCTCCTGTTCATCTTGTTCTCATTTGTACATAACAAGCTGCTCCTATGGTAATCTCTACCCCACAAAAATGTTCAAACTTGCACCAGATTCTATTGCACAAGTCATTAGCTCTGGTATACTTACTTCCTTGACAGCAAGATTTTCAATCACAAAATGTTCCCTGTGTGTTTCAGGTCCATGTATATGTGTAAAATGTTTAGTGTAACATGTCACTAGTTTGATCCTCTACCATAACTGCGCTGAGAAAAAAATGTATCACAGACGCAGGCAAAAGCTTTCACTGCCACTTAAAAGTTGTTTTTCAGAGCAGTTTCGAGGCAGTAGCCAAATGAAAGTATTTGCCTTTCTCGAAATTTTAATTGTTAAAGGATACACAGCCACATATAAAAACAAGCTCATGCACCAACATCCACTCAAACAGAGCATATACATGTGTCAGTTTTCCAACAGCAAGCTTTTCTGAAGTCTGACTGGTAGCATACCACACACCAACTGACCTGACTCTTGGACAAATCAATATAAACCTGAAATAATGACAGACTGCTTTATACTGATATTTCTTTACGCTCAAGTTTTTCTTTAAATGTCAAGTCTGCATGCTATATATGTGAACTCTAGCCTATCCACTGAGCAGCATTCATGAAATGAACCAGCAGGAGAATGGGTGAGTTCATTACAAATCCCCCCCTTTTTTTTTCAAAATACAAAGGGAATGTTCCATTATTTCTGTCATGTCCCACCTTCACATGGACCCATCCAGGCATTTGCTGTTCTAGTTACCCCCCCCCCCCCAGCCAGTGAGGCTACCTTTAATTCCATCATTGGTTATCCCACTGGAAGAGTCCAATATCTATCCTGCCAAACTTGAAATCCCCTATGATAGTTTATTTCTATTTTTGATGAACCAATTCCACACCAGGGAATGACTGGTTTCCTGGGCACACACAGTGTGCTGACCTGCCTCGGGTATTGGCTATTTTCAGCAATTTATATCAGAATCTGCCATTGCAAGCCCTACCCTCCCCATTCCTCCATTTAGGCTTTCCAAATGCCACTCAAATTAGCAGTCTTATGATTATGAAAATTTATATGACATTTTCCCAGTTGTCAGTGTGCTTGTTAAGAGGTGTTTTGTCAGCAAAAATAGTCTGACAAATGAGTATCTTACAAAAAGATCCATTTTTTTTTTCCTGCTCACATAATACATTTCCCATCAGAATTCATATCATATTAAATGAACATTCCTCAAATATATTTCTCAATGAATATTAACCATTCCCTGAGGCTATCAGTTTTATCACTAGGGCAATGTGAAGTCAGGAACAAATTGTCAATTTTCTGGTTGTACAAATTGCTTGATAGCCTGTACATCTTGTGGAGGTGGCCAAATTGATCTGCACTCAGGGGTAGCTCCACTAATAGCTCTACAGTGCATTTTTCACGCACATACACACACAAAAAAATGGCGAGTTTCTACACATTTCCCATATCATGCCTAAATTTACATATACAGCAATTGGTGTGCAATCAACACCTTTAAATCTGAATTCTCCTTTCTGACATAATTCATTGATGGAACGTGAAGAAGACATCAGACATAATCATCACTATAAGAAGCAGCCTCCATCATGTCCATGTGCTGTAGCCTGTGCTTGCTATCTGGGCCTATTTTGATGTTCTGCCTGAAGTGCCTTGTTGAGATGTTCCCTTCCCTTTACTCTCTCAGTGCCAACTGGGACTCAAGTACCACTTGAAAGAAACTGCTTTCAATTATCTAGAACAAGGCAACTAGATTCGTGTTCCTTGTAAATGGGCCTTTCAGCATGCCTGTAGTTACATTGAATGCAAAAGTCCAGGTCAACAGCTTTCCTCGGCATGCTTTGGGTGCAATGCACCCAAAGCATGTTGAGGAAAGTTGTTGACTCAGTCCAAAATAAACTGTGGTCTAGTGTACACACACAGATCCTTTATACAGTAATATAACACCATCACATCTGTGACAGCTGACAAGAACAGCATAGGGAGCTGACAATATTGAAAAAAAGGGAGGCCAATGCCCTGCTAAAAAGAATGGTCTTCATATAAGTAGTACATGTACTGATCTACATACATGTATATCACAAGCATGGTATTTTCTGTTCCTAAAGCCAGGGCTTTTGTTTTATAGAACACATTTTTTTCTTTTTGGTCTGATTTAATCTCACTGAGCAGCATTGATTAATTACCATATTTTATCTTTACAGTGGTCCCCATCTTGTTTTCTGTGGCCCCCCTGACAAGAGGCCACCCCCTCTACAAAGGCCACTTCTCCTTCATCAATTACCCCATTTTCATTTTATTTTCCCTCTCACGAGAAGCCAGATTTCTGGTGCACTTGGGGGTGGCTTTATAAGAGGGGTACCACAGTATTAGATGACTGTTGACACTGTGCCTTGTACTTAGGGCTTTCCTTGCCCATTCTAAGCACAATGTATGTTAAACAAAAAGTTCTCAATCATTAAAGTAAATTGACTTGGTTTTGATGAATCACTTCAAAGTGTCAGCTACTGTTTCAGTCATAAAAAGTCTGTATAGAGAAAGCTAAACAAAAACCACAAAGCTTATATCAAACTCATCGTGCTTACACACCTGGCCAGCTGCTTTCTGCCTAATTCTCCAATCTTTTCACAAGGGAGCCTTCAGCTAAACTTTTCAACTCTTGATTTGTTTTCGTTTTTTTTTTTCAGTTACAATACAGGTCAATGTACAACAATGTGCATTGTGCCAACACTATTCCCCTACAGCCATCAACTATTTCAATTATTTCTTTAATACCACACAATGGTGGTGAAGGTTTTGGCATTGCCCAGCAAGTCATGCTGCAACTGTCTTCTATCAGTCATGCTACGGCTGCCTTGTAAAATTGCTGACGCATGATTGTTGGGCAAGGCAAACTAGAATACTTGCTGCCCACAGACTAGATCCCCCCCTACCCACTTTGCGTATATGTCCTTGAAAGTGAGGTCAAGGTCACCAAAATGTAATCTGATCAAGAAATAGTGTCAAGGTACAATTGAGGTAAAGTTGTGTTTGATGTGGCCTCTGAATCATGAGATATTTTGCTTGCAAGGATTAGAACTGCTATGAAACCAACAGATATGCGGACAAGTTAAAAACATGATACTCCCCCCAAACTTTGTTTCAAGGGGGCATAACAAGAGTGACTTGAAACTATAGGCATGTCAGTGATTGGATTACAGCTTTATTTACATGGAATTTTAGTGTACAATTTCAATAATAGAGGTCGCTCCTATATGAACCCTTCTTGTACATCAAGATAATGGGGGGGGGGGGGGGGGGCTAGCAATGAACACAAGACGTTGGTGTAAACCAATCGCATGTTAATCCACAAGCAGGAAGGAGGAAATGTACAGGAGCAAGCCAGACTGAGGTTGAGGCTCCCTGCTTCTTGCCACTCACTCACATGTCACGTCATGTGCTCAGTTTCAAATATCCAAGATGGTTGAAAACGTCTTTATTTTTGTTTCCAACTATGCACAGCATGAGCTTGTTCAGTGTATGTTTGCATGGAGCCTTCAGTGGAACTATACAGACTGGTCTTCAGAGTAAACCACACTCCAAATATCAGTACTTGTAATTCAAGACAATCAGTTCTGATACAGTGGTCCCTGTCACCCGAGACCACCCCTATAGCAACAAAAAGTGGTCTTATGAGACAGGTGGTCTTTCACGACAGGTAAATTAACATGGGAAGTATAGGACTTGGGAATCTGAAAAGTGGTCTCTCATGAGAGGGTGGTCTCTCACGACAGGGGTCTCTCATGACAGGGACTACTGTACTGTTGTATTCAGGACAAATAAAGAAATGAGTGACAAGTGTACCACAACTACAAGCTAGATCATTTTTTATTCCTACCTAATTCAAGACCACTTGAAACACGGGTGAATGACTTTTTGATGATCCTGCAGTGTCAAGGTAAGGTAGAGCTACATGTCAGTTTGATGTGGTTTGAAAAGCATCACACATTTTGCTTGCAAGGATTCTGCTACTGGCAGACAGTTGGCCCAGACATAAACAACATACATGTGCCTCCAAAAAATTTGTTTTGAGGGTATATTAAATGTGAAATCCCGGGAAACTGTCACAGTGGTCTGTTCTTTGAGAAACCACCTCCCTTTTGAGACCACATATACCAGGTCCCCAGTGTTCTATTTAATGTCATTTGACCTCCATTGTAAGACCACCAGCTTTATGTGACCAGTGTTTGGGCCTGTTCTTGGGGTGATCTCCCACTGTGCTAGGGATTAAGTTGAAATGACTGTCCCCTCAGTGCATCCTTTTTATTTTAAAAAAATTTTCAACATGGAATGCCCAAGTCTCGAATCAGCAACCTCCAACACCAACCACCAAGCTGAAAATGGGAAAACTACATATCCAGGGCACCAAAGCCCCATTCTTAAAAAGAATGGTTTCATGGAGGTAGGTATGGATGAATGCCAACATTGACAACTGAACTACCTTTTCTACTATACATTGTATCAATGTGTGAGGATCCCTTCCACAATCAGAGTTTCATATGGAGGGAGAACTCTATTAGTATATATTCTGTACTGACCCATGTGATACACACATGGCATGAGCCACACAATTCCATCAATACCATGCATTTTCACATCCGGAATAATCCCCCCCCCCAGGTCATGATGACCTGCAGACGAGTTGACTTCCTTTGCCTGCCACTCATATGTCAGCTGATACACAGGTACATGTAAAAACTGCAGTGTTTTTGCTCCAGGATCTGTCTTGTTGTCATTATGTGCCCTGCTCCGGTCACTCAATGGCACCTGCAGGCAAACTGCCGTCTGGTTTTAAGTTTTTCCTTAAATGTCATGTACTAAAGAGAAAACACTTTTGCTGACAATTGTACATCGTAACTTTTATGATGATCCATAGTTTTTGCAATGTTCAAATGCTCCAACTATTACAGCACACCAGACAAAGTTCAAATTTTTAAATTAGATTTTTTTTTTCGTGTGTAGAAAGCAATTCAGAGTACAGTGCTCCCTCTTTATAACACCCCTCATTACAAGGCGGTTTCTGATATAACACAGTGGTTACCATGGCTCCCACTGAAATAGTTTTCCCATTACTTCTATGTTTCAAGTCCCTCTGTTATAAGGCGGTTTTGCTATAACACGGTATACCCTGTGGACCCCAACATCAGCGTTATAAACAGAGAGAACTGTACTTAAATATACATATTTCTAAAAGGACTATCCTTGGATACATCGGCTTGCTACTTGTCAATAATGTTTCAACAGACTGAGCACGTAATCTGACCAGTGTACAGTACAACATAACATCACACTGAGGAGTATTTCAACTTCCCACACATCATGCCACGACAGCAACTTTGTTTTTCACCCAGGCAATGTTAGCTTCTAATTGGCTAATACTGGGTCACACTCTCCAGGGTACCGGTGTTGACCAGTTCAATATGCAGTGAACAAACAACAAACAGGAAAAAGTCACTGCATATCGGCAGGTAAAAGACTGGTTATTTTGTTGTCAAGTTACAAAATATGGATATGGTCAACATAATGATTTAATACAAAGAACACTGATTGCCTGCTAAGACAGACTAAGTTGTGCTATCTTTACTGTGTGGGCGCTCCACTTGGTCTGCCGAGCCACTACTGGCCGGCTGTCTTTCATCCTTCTGCGACAGAAAATTATTACAGCCTGTGATAGGTCAGTAGCTTTTAACCTGCACTGACCTCTGGGATAACGACGCTATTTTCCCTCTATTTTGTAACCTGGCAATTAAAATTGGAATGCAAATAATTAATAGAGTCATTAGATAAGCGTAATTTTTAGTAGCGGTAGTTAGCACTTGTGTATACAGTAGCACATGCCATCAGCGACCCCCGTGGTCACCGACCACCTGGTCAAAATGACCATTTTTCCCATGCACGGACCTTCTTCTAATGTTAAATGTACTGTCGTGAGCGACCACCTGCAGACAGCGACCAGCGACCGGGAAAATTTGGCAAAACACACCACAAATGACCACTTTTTGATTAGAGTCTCGAGTGTCAAACAGTGACAAACCCTGATTTTTTTCCATCATATACGACCAAAATGTAGCTGTCATTCATTCAATTATCGTAATTCCCCTGTGTTTCAAACTTTATTCCAAATGATCCGGATTGATTTGAAGTGTATCGCAACTTGGAACATACTGGGTTCTGGTTTTTTTTAGCGTTGAAGTTGAACTGGCCGGCACCTTGTGCCTGTGGTGCCGTCTGCTACCGAAATGTTGTTTTGCATAAAAAACAACTTAACGGTCACAAAAATATTCTGAATACATTACTTACTATCTTGATCTTTTTCTGCTCCCTCAGTCATGTCAAGTACATTGTTAATCGTAAGAAATCAATTAAAATACCCTCCCGGTATCTTGCAAGTGCACACTTGAATCCACCGTTTGTAATTTGCATTCCTGTACAAATCACTTCACGGAACTTTGGTGAACTCCAGAGAGCTTCGGAGAGACGCACGTGGTCTGACATTTGTTGATAAGCAAAACACAGAAAAACACGTGGTGTTGTGTTGCCAGTTTTTTTTTATATTCGATAACATTAAGATCATTACAGGTCTTAAATTCAGCATTACTTCCATCATACTACGACTGAATTATTGAACCAAGAGTAATACTTTCGCGTAGCTTCAGCTAACTATGGACATGCACATACTCTGAGATTTGTTAATCAACTTGACTTGAGCCAAGTCAACCACTAGCAGATATGTATACCTGTGGTGTTTTGCTTGCCGTTAATTTTATATACGATTAAATTCGAATTATGACAGGTTTTTCAGCATTACTACCATCATGCTATGACTAATTTGAACCGAGACAAGAAGAGCAAATTCGTGTGTGGCCAAACATTTAACCGGCCGCATCGTCAGGCTGGGTGGGATATGATGACGCTCAGCACAACAGCTTCAAAGACTTTACTTTACCACTTGCATTTTGTTTTGACAACTGCTCACACATAATCATCATTATTGTCACCTCAGACGTTCTGATCTATGGTAAGGATAAGAGATGGAACTGCTCAACTTCCTGAGAACGAAATCTTGTAGCTTCTCACGTGGCCATTCTGAGCAGATTTAATTTACTCAGTGCACTTGTGAAACTGCACAGGTTTGTCTTTGAACCTTTACTGATTACACAGCGACAATGATTGGTATGAAATTTCCTGATAATAAAGTTATTGAACATATATAAGCATAATGCGGCAAAAAATATATCTAATTTCCATGCTAGTGTGTGTGAATGAAAGTCTCGTAGCTGGACCAACACTAGCGTGTACCACACCTGCCTTGGAAAGTGCGAAAGATATCTGAGCTAATGTCATGTCCATGTACCTGGGATGAAAGACCACCTGTAGTATGCCACCGTTTTGGGTTGACTATAGGGGTAGTCGCATGCAGCAGGTACTGCTGTATTACCTTCCCTTTGATCTTGGGCTTATTGTGACTGGACTTACAGTTATGGAACTGGAAACATTTAAGGACATTCTGTCCGATTTTGGAACTGAACCTCAGAACACTTACTGCCACGGCAGAGCAAACCGTGGCACTGTACAGCGTGGCTGTTGAGAGGAGGTTGGTGGTTCTATCTACTGGCAGCGGAAATAGTTTTGACTTTTCAACTGTTGCCAAAATTACTGCCATGGATTGCATCTTGTGACCCGCCTGTGGTTCTGGTGTGCCCGTTAGCGAGCCTGATGAAGTCCCACGCATGGGAGCTTGATGATTCGGGGATACCGTCGTGGATATTAGGGGATACCTCTGACAATGAGGCTGAACTGCTAGCAGGACAATTTCCAGTTATTATGGGAAGTCCCGAGTCTTGGATCACGGATAAGAAATGGAGGGACATGCTTTTGACAGAGGAGTACCAGAACAAAACAGTCACGTTGTGTATTGGCGTTGTTTTACGCCAAAATACAGTATATAGCCACTCCAGCCATCTTGACATCTTTGACTCATAATTGTTAGAATTACACGAGGTACCAGTATACCACGTTTCACGTCCAGTTAACCACATCACTCTTTTTATCTCTGTGGAATACACACCCTGACCAGGTTGGCTTGCAATGTGCTCACACAACTGTGTTGAACTTGACATCATGCAGGATGCTGATTGGCTGGAGCGGAGCTCATTAATATTTAGAGGGCAATCAACCAGCCGGCAAAGACAAAGTGGTCATTGGCCAGAGAGGCCCATATCTTGCCTCAATGCGAGTGCTAATTGCCCCTTGAAATAACTCTGGTCTGCAGTTTGGCAGACTATTCGTGGAGTGCAGTCAGACACGTGGAACATTAGTCTGTTTAGCAGGCAAGGACACTGAAGACTTCTTATGAACTGCACTTCGGGATTATATATCCAGGGCTTAGTCAGTAAAAATTGAGTTACTGCCATGAGGGACATCAAAGACAACCTTGCTATGGTGGATTTCTGGCAAGCAAAAAGTATAATGCACTTCTGTCGCAGAAATGTGTCTATTAACCTCCTCTTGGGTGTATTTTTACGTTTCTTCCCCCCCCCCCCTTCTAGCAAACATTTCTCATCAACCTTGAAACACATGCAGAAAATTTGGAAAGAAATGTGTCTGCATCTCACTATTTAATATATCTTCAGGCTGCTCTTCACAGCATATAATTTGTCTTTGAAGGTCATAACTTTAACGTTGAAAGTACAAGGCCACACTGTTGCAATGAGTACTACCTGTCAAGAGTGATCACCTTGTAACATCTCAGGGTAGAATTCTAACGCACAACCCCCTGCATTTTACAGTCTATAAAGGACTTTTTATGTTGGAAAGCACAAGTCTTTTTTTTTCTAGGGAGTTTTTCTCTCATGACGGTAACGATGAGCACAACCAAAATCTGTACCGAAAAACTGTGAGCTTAAGCAGTTTCTATAAAATACAATAATTGGCTTTTTTTAAATAAGAATTAAATTAATAACCCTACAAGATCACGGTTAAATTTATAACTTTACTTATGTCAAATTTATAAGAAAAGGGTTAAATAAGTTATAACCCAATGAAGTAAGGGTCAACAATTACCCGACAAGACAAGGTGTAACTCATTTCTTAGGAGTCCCTAGTATTCCCATATTTAGCAACATTTAATACAAGAGATTGTACATTCTAATCAGTGTGAAAGACAGGAAAGTACCAACAGGCCAAGTCTGAAGTGCGAGTGGCTGCATGAATTGCCAGACAAACCAAGCAGTGGACCATGATGGTCCTGGGACCTCATATGCAACTTGACAAGGAGTTCATCTGCCCATAACATTGAAGCCAAACAGTTCTGTACACCACAACTGATGATCCAGTGTATTCCTCTGGCAAGTCTCCGAGACAGGCTGTTGCTCAGAGACCTAGATGTATGTGCTGCAGGATCTGTATGATCACTATGACTATCATGGTTGGGTGACGTGAAGTCTCTACTCAAGGGTTGTGTCAGGTCCTTTGTTGTGATGTCATAGGAATGCTCACACATCCTATGCATCAGCCCCTACCCGTCTAGTGGATATGCTGTGTGAGGAAGTGAATCAAGTTGTTCTTTCTAAAGGTAGTTCCCCTTGTGTCATTTCACTTTTTGTTTTTTGTCCTGTTGAGTATTGTGTGGATTCTTGCCACACAACACCAGAAACTGATGATGAGATTGTCTGTGTTTGTGTAGTATATTTCAGTCTCATTTGAGTCTCTTCCAGTGGGCACCCAGTGATACTATTGGTTACGACTGGTTGACTGGTTAATACAGTGATCATCTCCCATGAAGGGAACTGGTATTACCCGAGGCGTTCGACGCGGAGGGTAATACCAGTTTCCTGAGTGGGGGGATCACCACTGTACTACCCAGTCAACCAGTGGGTTATGATTTTATCCCATCTGTGTAAAATTTCACTACAAATAAAATCACAACACAACATATTTATTGTGAGTCTATCCAGTTTGCCTGTGTTTCTTTTTCTTCCATCATTTTGCTTTCAGCTGTTGTCTGTTACATGCTGCCTTCTTTGTAATACCATTCTCTGCTGTTAGGTGGCGAGAAGCCGTATTTCCATATGCCTGGTATTACTACAGTAATACCATGATTTGCGTTAAATGTGACAAGCACCTCAGGTCTATTAACCAATCAGATGCCTAGAAAGTTCATAAAAATGGGATAAATGCCTGTGTCTGTTGGTTTGTATGTAGCATAGTGCATGCTTTCCTGTTCTCACCTAGTTGGACTGTTGTGTCAAGAAAGGTGAAGAAAACACACGATAATTATTGCTGTCTTACATCATGTAAAAACAGATTATTAACTGGCCCATCATGCAGATAGATTTTATCATGACATGAGATCAGACACGCTCATTCATGATATCATATCTCCCCTTGTGATAAAAATGATCTACATGGTGGGCCATTTTATGATTGATTTATTGCAGATTCTGTTGAATCAAAGGACTCAACTTTTACCAATAATTTTATTCACTCCAGCAGATCAAGCCTTTCAGTGCTCAGCGCAAAGCCACCTAGTATTTGCACTAAACAGTTTGCATATTATATTATGAAATTTATATCACTCCATATGACAACAATATCAAACCAATGATGCGGGGCTCTGTCACTAGGTAGAGTCATGATGTTGTATTTCACTGATAGGACTTTTCAACCAAAGATATAAAGCTTTACTATCATGTGATACACCATAACTATATTGAATATGCAATAAAACCCTATATCAAAGCTTGGCGTGGGTCAGGCGCTATCCATGTACCCAACACACACCAAGAAAAGCTGTCACTCAAATCTTCATTCAAGGGTCAAAAGGCCAACACAGGGGCCTTTTCTTCCAGATCAACCCTGAGGTATGTCAAAAATTATTCCTGTAAAGTTTTTTCAATGGTAATATTAAACAGAAAAACAATAGCATGTAAAATAAGGAATAGGTTGCCCTGATATAAATGTCCCCCATTCAAGTTTGGTGAATTCTCGTCAAAAGAGTCTCTTGAAAAGTGCCAGGTGTCCAGGGCTGGTTTCACATGATGCGTGGACCCTAATCACTGGCCCTCAAAACGAGCTTACTTTTCTTCAGACAGACAATGGTGGTATTTCCCTGGCGAGTCCACTGAGAGATTACCTGCTTTTCAAGGACTGTTAAGACACCACATCAGTTTTGGGATAAGCACTACCTATCAAAGTTCGCTGACAAAAATATTACACGAAACACGTAAAAATTATATATTTTTGAAATGTACATGACCCAAAGTCTAAATCTGACTTTTATTTCAACCTCGTCATCCAACTGTTAAAGAAAGATTCAAGTTTGTGGCAAACATTTCAAGTTTCAGCTGTCTATAAAAATGTGGAAATAATAATTTGTGGATTAATTCAAATTTCAAACTATTTTTATAGGAATAAGGAACACTAGTGTGACTAGAACATCATATCAGGGATTTTTATATATTGTTTAGTTTTCCAAATATGTCCTTTGCACTTCTGAGGGAGCCCAAAATAAGGGAGACCTCAATTTTGGATTTTCATAAAAAAAAAAAAACCAAAAACAAAACCGAGGAAACAAATCCATGATTTTTTTTCAGCGACATTTTTTTTTCAGCCACACCAGTATATAAATTTTGTGTCCCCCCCCCCCCATAAGCAGAAGAAAAAGGAAAAAAAAAGAACACTCAAGAAAGAAATGTCACCACTAAAGCCAGTTTGGATAAAGCCAACCTGGTGAAATTTCTACCCAAATGTACTTCCATTGTTGAATCACGTGGGAATTCTGTCTCTCTCATATCCCTTAAGAATTTAGATCATGCAGTTAAAAACCCTACAATATGTATAATAGGCCACCCTTTCACCCTTTTGAACCCCCTCCCACCCCATCCACACAACATGGCAGGCACATTCATTGCTTTCCTATTGTATTTCCACGCAGGAATCATAACCACTGTTAAAAGATAATAATTCTCTAAATTCTGCCAACTTACCTGTACAGTTTGGACACAGACGAGCCAACAGTTCATATCTGATATCCTTTTCTACACTCATAGACCTTGCATGGATCTTGAAAATGTGTGACCGACCCTAAACAAAAGAAAAGAAAAGTCCTGTATTTTCTTATGTTGATGATGATGATGATAATGATAAAATGGTCATACTGTGTATGCCATGTCAGTAATGGCATTAAGAAATAATTTTAACCTTTAAATAAAAAAAAAAAGTTGCTATGGAAGTAATACTAGTCAGAGATTCAGGTAAAGAGTGTTACATTGTGTTGATGCTGAATACCATGAAGATTGGTCAGTTTACCACCAATTATATAACAATCGTCTTAACCCTTTTCACATTGAATTAAGGCTCAGTTTAAGATTACACCAACAGCTTTTCTTGGTGTGGACGCACATTTCTCTTGACAGGTCTAATCTACATTTCTTAATTAAATTGTTTTTTGTTACTGTTGAAATTTCTAAAAAAAAAAAAAAAAGAAAGAAAAGAAAAACAAAAAACATTGAATTGAAGCAGATGAAATTTGACCACCAGCCAGTTTTGGTAAAGGGTTAAACACACATGTAGCTTGAGTTATGACATACATGTACAAAACAAGAGCAATATCAAATTCCTTTCTGCAGTGGGCAAAATAGTATCTCACGTTTTTCATTTTGAGTAAAAGAAAGAGGTGCATGGATAAAACTAGGAAGGTGGAGATCAAGTCCATGTATCAGTAATATACTTCTGAGTCCTTTTGTTGAAAGCAGGAAGCATGGTAAAATGCACCTGTTTGCCTCCTTGTTTTGAAAAACCCAGTATTTTCAAAGACAAGTTGCAAAAAACTTAAAACATGATGACCTAGGTCTTCAAAATTTGTAGCCAAATTGGGAAATAAGACAGTAATGAATGAAACTGCATTTGGCTAGTGGCTAATGGCACCACCAGTCCTTGCATTTAGTTATGTGCGATCAGATCCCCACAATATTGACCCCTTAGACAATTCAGCAATACTTCCTGCTTTTATACTCTTAGCACTTATCTCCATATACCAGAAAACTTTGACACTGACACACACACACAGACCCCCCCCCCCCCCAAAAAAAAAAAAAAGAAAAAAACAGAGGCCCATGGGCCTAATGCTCTGCTGGCATTGTTGCTATATTGCACCTACATCTTTAGTTCAAAGTTGTGAGTCCTCCAATGGCTTCTGAACATATTAAGCTTATGTGATTTAGTGTCTCATTTGTGCACCATATGGCACTTCGCTCCACATGCAATCATAGCTTATTTGTGCAATTCCTGTGATGGATGATGGATATTGTTGCATGTACCAAGACAACAATCAGCGAGTCCTTCATTTTATGTCCTCAGTGACCTTGGGACAAAAGATCAAGGTCAGCCAGATTATGCAATATAAAAGGCCCATGGGCCTCGTGTGGTCCTGACATTGCCATTGATGTTCAAGCTGCACCCTGTCATTACAAAATCACCTCTTTTAACTTTACAGGCATGCTGACCTCACAAAAATAGGTCAAGGTCACAGATTTTACATAACATTCTAGCATGGGACATGGTCTAAATATCCTATAAACTCGGCAAGTTTAATATGGAATTTTATCTTAAACACATTTTGGCTCATAATTTCCATCAAATTATAGGTAGTGCCACTAGTACAAGTTAGATTTTGACCTCCCAACAATCCCGCCAAATTCTGTGAACATTCGCCAAAAATTAAACATGCTAGAGTGTTCACAAGATTTTCACATTTTGACCCCTATATTGCATAATATTGTAGGTGGCATCATCAATATCAAAAGGGAATTAGATTTTCATACACCCTATAAGTCCTGAAAGTTATGTCGGGCTGACTTGAAAACTATGGACGGTATTGTTGTCACAAGATTTCCACATTTTGACTTATATATTACAGAATACTATAGGTGGCGACACCCAACATTGACCTCAACAAAGATTTTCATACACTTTATAGCTTCTCAAGGTTATATGGGCCTAACTGAAAAATTGTGGGGTGCAGAGCACATATTCATGAAATGACCACTATATTAAAACTGTCCATTTTACCTTGACCTTCAACTGGGATTAAAAAATTTCCACTGTTCAAAATGTGCACCCCACATCCAGCTTTCCATACATGGTCTGTTTGTTCTCATCTGTCTTTTTTTTTTTTCATTTGTGGAAAATGTCAATCAACAACATTTCCTTGTTGACGAAAACATGCAGTGAGCAGTTGGAGAAACAACAGCTTTTTGCTTATTGTCTGCCCTCTGCAGGAGAAAAACTGAACTAAGTTTTGTGTCTTCTCAAAACAAAATTCATTCTTACGGTGTTCAAGAAACATATCATGCACAGGTGCGGACATATTTAGAGTGTATTAACAACAGTGTAATAAAATACATATTAAAAGGTTAGGAGAATTTGAAAGTTCAATTTATGGTTGCATTTACATGTGGGACATTTCACTTGGGAATCGTGAAATACATTTTACAAGTACCACAAGTACACAAACCCCTCAGACATATTAACCTTTTGGTCCTTTAGTATATCTGATCATGACATTATGGTGTATTTTTAAGGCAGTCCATACCACGGAAAAACCTAATTTGTAGATCACGCCCTTATCAAAAATAATACCAGGTGAGTGAGTTTTTTTGGAAACAATACTACAAAAACATTGGGAACTCCGCAGTTTTACCAATTTTTGCGGCATGCGAGATACCTTGGAATAAAGTGCAAACAGTTACTTTGACAATGTTTCATTGAAGTAGAACAAAAATCATACTTCTTGGCCACTGCTAGCTAAGCCCCATTTAGCCATAGGCTTAATGAAGAAGGATTTGGCTGAAGAAATTACAAATTTTGTACCTTTAATTTTGAACTGAAACACAAATACCTAACTCAAGGGAATTGATTGAAGCAATATTCAAGATTTTCACTTGTTCCTGCTCAACAAATTCAGATTTTCCCATTTCAAAATACATTTAAGTCATTTTAGCCAAAATAACTACAACCACATTATTCCAGCACCAACACATTTCTTATTAGGGAAGAAATATAATCAGAAGTAGCAGGTGTACACCAGTGCCATTTGTGACAAACCTGCTGCACTGCAGACCATGCTCCCAGTACCCTTGACCATGAGTACCACAAGGGATGTAACACCCATGTATCTGCACACAGCTTTCTCCCATTACAAATACCAGAAATGGTCCGGGGTAGTAAATGTCTACTTTTCCATTAATGATGACACAAACACCTAGTCAACAGCTTTCCTTGGTGCACACTGACTGAAGGAATTTGTGAACTCAGTACCATGTCGACCTGTATCACTGCTTCAAGTTTGAAGAGGATCTGGCCTATGATTGTGACAAGTCAAAATGTGAAATTAAAGCCAGATGACTACAGATGAAGGACCCTAAGGTTAGCTCAGCTGACTTGTCCCAAAAATGTACCAGAGACCCACAAGTTAATTGGCACTGCCTAACTTGTTTCTCAATATTTCAGGGAGAAAAGAAAAAAGAAGAGAGTAAAGCATATCTAGTTCCACTGAACAGATGGTAAAATTCTGCAATGCTCGAATAAGCAAATGTTTTTCAATTAACATTACAATATACATCACATTCAAAGTTCCACTTAAACCCTTCATTTCTCCAGAAAAGCTAGAATTATAGGACCATAAAGCATAATGTGGTGTTATTTTGGCCCTCTTTTCCACCAGAACCTGACAAAATCAGCTGACAAAAAAAAAAAACAAAACAAAAAAAACCCCCCAAACTCCCTCATCTTTCAATCATCTTTTACTGCTGACTAGCAACACACAAACCTCTAGATCTGGCAGTCCAAACTCCACCTTCCTGTCCAGTCTCCCAGGCCTGGTTAAGGCTGGGTCCAGAGTGTCTGGTCTGTTGGTTGCCATGAGAACTTTGATGTTGCCCCTTGGATCAAAGCCATCCAGCTGATTTATAAGTTCCAACATAGTTCTCTGAACCTCATTATCTCCTCCTGCACCATCATCAAATCTGGCTCCTGTTACCATGGTAAAAAAAAAAAAAAAAAAAGTGATTTTTACAACAATGAAAACACAAGTATCCGAAACGTCAATTCGTAGGTTTTTTTCCCCCAGTTTTTGCCACTGTGCGTGAGAGTGGGAACAAATTAACCCTTAAGCGCTGATTTACGACTGAGTCAACAGCTTTCCTTGGGACACTGACTGCAAAGTGTCCTGTGGAAAGCTGTTGACTAAGACTACTTTTTGCTTTAGACTAGGCTTGCTGGAATTTGAATGAAAGGTATCTTTATGGGGAATTTGAATCTTTTGACTATTATATGTTTAATGGTGATGAGAAAATGACTAGAGCCATGATTAGCACTTTAAAGGTTAACTGACATGATGCTACACATGATATGCAGAATATGATAAATGCAAAACATGTGACCTTTAAAAATACTTTAAAAAAAAAAAATTGTACTAGATCTAATAATTTTCTTGTCCAGTTGTGAAGAGGATACATGACTTTGTCACATTACTCACCGCCAATAGCATCAATCTCATCAAAGAAAATGATACAGGCTTTCTTCGTCCTGGCCATTTCAAACAGCTCACGCACCATACGGGCTCCCTGATAACATACAATTCATTGTTATGAATTCATAATCGTAATGTCTGGAAGATTCTTTATTCATTCTGGCAAAAACAAAACAATTTGGCACATTTACATTGTTAAAAAATCAGCAATATATGCATGACAGAACAACCTGAATGTTTTTCAATATATATTCATGTACATTACTATGACAAACAAAACAGCCTGATATCATCGATCAAGCCAACCAATGTGTCAATTTTCCAATTTCCAATTTACATATTTGTTGGGGAGCATAATATTGTACATGTAACTGGCATTTTGTGTGTAACAGTTTTGATACAAATAAAATGCAATCGGGTTCTGAACATAACACAACAATGAATTTGTCTGCCGACAGATAGCCACATTAGCTGATTATTATAATGTTCATGATTCACATTGACAGAAACATACATAGCACACACACACACAAATAAATTCGGGTTTTTTACAATTTTCAACTGTCTCAACAATCAGATCACGGTAGGATGGTGGAATTCATAAAACAATTTCAATGAATACAGTGTTGCCCTCTGGGGAATGGGTCAACAGGTTTCATTGGCAAGCTCTGCACCAAGAGATCACCGGAATGTTGATGACTGATGACATATTACTCTTTATGGGGAAAAAAGGTAACAACACTTAAAAATATCTAATATTTGCTTGTACTATAATTTCATAGGGAAAAAAACTACCTGCCAATATATCTGTATTAGGTTCTTCTTTGTGAACCCATTCCCCCTTAAACTGGCAAAAACAAGCTGTAGGTCAAATGTTATCTGCTTCAGTGTTTTCAACTTATTTCAATAGTAACGAAAAACAAATTTGACTGAGAAATGTAGATGAGACCCCAGGTCAACATCCTTGCTTGGCAGCGGTTGGGCACAAATTGCCCAATCCATACCAGGGAAAGCTGTTGACTTAGTCTTAATTCAAGGGGAAGGGTTAAATTGAACAGAGATAAATATCTATGCAAGAAATAGCTAACCAGAGAATACACTTTACCTCTCCAACATATTTCTGTACCAGCTCTGATCCTATGACCCTGATAAAGCAGGCATCTGTCCTGTTGGCTACAGCCCTTGCACACAGTGTCTTTCCTGTGCCTGGAGGCCCAAACAGAAGAACTCCCTTTGGTGGGTCAATACCAAGGTTCACAAAACGCTCAGGCTGCAGGTAGAAACACTTTATACTTCAGTACGTGTCTAAAATGTTCACAAGTATCAAAGATTTCTGGAGCACATGGTGAGTAGAATTTATTATTACATGAATTTATGAATATAATTCCATTTTCACACATTCTGTCTCAGGTTCTTTTTGCTTTTGTTTTGATCTTTTTTTAATCTCATCTCAATTAGTTTTGTTTGTGTACAGAAGTGCTACTTTCTCTGCAGTTGTCCTTTCCATCAATTTTAAAAAAGCTTTTTGATAAAGGTTGGTACACTGCTGGAAAAATTCTACAATGAATCTATAGAAACATATACGTCACCCTGTACAACATAACCATATCAATGTGCCCAACTAGATGTACAAACAGTTCATTCTAAACTATTTTTTAATCTAACCACCAGGTGACAGCACTTCCTGGTGCTATGCTTCAAAGCTGCTGTCAAGTGAGTCCCAAGTTGCACAGCACAGAAAGTAGAAGTCTTATTCTGCATTTTATGTACTCAGTCCAGAGGTAAATTTTACACAATGCAGAATAAGACATGACTTATTTTGTTACCAAACAGGTAAAAGAAAGGAACTACAGCATGGAGCTGTGTCAGGAGCCCTTTGCTGACTGAGTCAATGCAACTTTCCCTTGCCTGTTAACAATTTGAGGACCCACCCAGACCATGGAAAGGTGTAGAGATGCTTTCTGCAATAGGTTCATAGACATCCAAGTCATCTCCCACGCTTAATTTCACTGCCTATCACAAACACTAAATTGAGATGACAAAATGTACTAGCTTGGCTTTTGAAAATTAACATGTGTGTAATTAAATGTACAAGATTGCAGCAAGGGTTATGAGACCCACTCAGCCAGTGTGCTACACAAGGAGTGTGTTGCCTGGAAGTGGCACTGCAGGAAACTTCCCTTCCATCTGTTGCAGATGGACGACAATCAAGAGATTAACAAAGCCTGCTCCATTCATTGGTTGAAAATATCATGACACAAGAAGTAGGTCTTGCCACCATGCATAATAGTACATCTGACATGACCTATTATCTTGATTGCAGGATTGTCATTGTGACAGCGCTTGGCCCTGAATGCCTCATGGTTGCCACTTCAGGTCAGACATGCCCTGATAGTCCATGAAAGGCAACAATGACAATGAGATTATGCTGCAATATTATGGCATGGCAATGGATGCCATCTGAACGACTCATTTCCAGCCCTGGTCTCCCATACCATGGATAAGACTGAGACACTGGCACCCAGTTATCTTGATGGCACACACTTTAAGTACACAGGCACCGATTGAGACTGTATGGTGTTGCCACCTAGTGATTGCAGCCCAAGACACACAAATGCCATGATCTATCTGCTGCTGTGATCCTGATCTACTCTTGCTACAGGACACACTCCTTAGTGCTTATATATGTGAGTATCAAGTTCCATGTTACTGAGTAAACACCAAAGCTACCACCCGCCCGAAAAAAGATAAAAATATAAAAAAAATGAAAACATTACACCTAAAAGATTATAACATAATTCTCCAAATTTGCTCATGCATGTATATGTAGACAAAAGAGAGAAATTTTTAAGAATTCTACAATTCAATTTCCTGTAAGATAGGAGTTTCTTGAACCTTCCTTTACATGTAAGAGACAATTTCTGCAATTTTCCTCGTTCATTTACATGCCAAGCACAAGATGAATTTTTACGACTTTTCTCTTCACTTACATGATAGAGGAGTTTCCAGAGTGTCCCCCATTCACTTACATGTACTTGAGCAGTTCCTTCCTGTCTTTACTTACATGTAATAGCGGAGTTTCTACAACCTCCCTCAGCTTGTCAATTTGTTCCTTACAACCACCAACATCGCTGTATGTGACATCAGGCTTTTCTTCCACTTGCATCATGGTTACTGTTGGGTCTATCTTTGGAGGCAAGGGGATGTGGATCTGGTATTTGTTTCTGTCAACCCTGCGAGTAAGGTAAACAATTTATGTCAGTAGAGTCATGTTCATTCTCTAGGTCAGTGATTTTTTTAAACATTAATAAATTGCATTTCATGAATATGTACAAATAATTACATGTATTTTCAATATAAATACTTGGTAATCTTAAATGCATGCACATTTTTCATTGGCTCAAGAGATCCATCACGCAAGAGATCACCTTCTCTTAGGACACTGCTTTGTAGACTCCAAAACCCTACAGTAATTGTAAATTGTTTTCTTTTCACATGTTTAAATTTTCTTGTTTTTGTTATTTTTGACAATCCACTGTAGTTTTAATTTCACTATTTTGGACATAATTCCTATTCAAACAATGTGAAAATACTACTTCACTGTCTTTTTATTTAATGATTTTGTGCCATCAGCCAAATAAGAAAACACAGTGGAAGTAGAGCAATTAACAGTATTCTCGTTGTGTTCATTTGTCTATCCTCAGAGAGTACCTGTAATATATTACTTATTTTTCAGACAGTAGCAGGAAATCTTCAAGTTAGGGACAGCTGTTCATGAAATTACACAACTCCAATGCATAAAAAAGTATTTTTTTTTGTTCCCACTTATCAGCCAGGATTTGGAACCTGGGTGTCTTAAATGCCAATATGTTTGATTTCACAAACTGATCAGGACAGTCCATCCAATATTCATTCCAGTGTAAAAATCACAACTTTTGGGTGTCCACTTTTAAGGATGATAGTCAAAAATAGACATAGACACCCCCCTAGCTACCACTATGATCCGTTCAGAATTGTTGTTTGTTCTGGTGGGGGGAAAAGCGTATACCATAACATTTATGTCACACTTCCGGTTTTTATAAATACCATAACATTCATGTCACACTTCTTGTTTTAAAAATAATTTTTTGTTTGCACATGTGCTCTCAATGTGCCACACAATTGTTACAATTTTCTCTCCATTATTAAAAGGAAACATTGTAGTTTCTCTTTTAGATTTTGTGGCAAATAGTGGGGGAGGGAAGAACACCCATGCCACGTAAAATTTTAAAATCTTTAGCCATAGCAAGTTCAGTATATAGCCCATGCATTAGTAGATTGTTCTCCCCTCCTAAGTTTTTGCTCTCACATCAGAAATATATGCACCAAACACTCTTTTTTTAAATTATAACAGTATGCAAAACTATGACCAAAGGTTATTTTGTTCAGTGTGTACCTACCCAACCCTCATTCCTTCCTCTATGTCTGTTGGAGCCACTTGTTCTGAGAGATCAACCACAAACTTGGCAAACTGTTTGACATTGATTATGTATTTGGGATCATCTGAGTCAGCATTGATAATTTTCGTACATCTTGCTACTTGAAGTGGTTGCTCACCTGAAAAAAAAAAAAAAAAAGTTTCAAAACTGTGTCGAAATTACAGAAACCTTGTTCTAAAGATAGTGCATATCTGTAAGGGATGGTTCAACATTTTCATCATTTTTGAATTAGTACTTACAGTACGCAAGGGGGGGAGGGGGTTAAATGGGTCTGTACACTTTCACAGGATATGGAAAATGATGGTCCATTTTTGGCCTGTTTTGTGCAATTTTGCTATGATTTGGGGGGGAAAATCATCATTTTTTAAGTACTAATTTGGGGGGAGGGAGGGGGGTCATGAAATTTAGTACCCTAAGTACTAATTCAAAAATGATGATAATGTTGAACTATCCCTAAGATGTATGCCAGCAGACTTCTACAAGCTTTCATTTTTCATTCAAGTAAATAAACATACAAAAACAACACCAATACAATCTTTTTACCTCACAATATACAATAACATTAAATTATTTTAAAAATCAAACATGATTACATGTGTACACCTTTACAAGCATTTGAGAGCAAAATTGATTGAAGAATTAGGATGACTTAGAAGTCAGTCACATTTTTGGCATGCTGCCCAAAAAGCATCTTTTTCTTGTACAGTGGTACCTGCTTTTTAAGACCATCCTTAAAGCCAGACAAAAGTGGTCACATATGGCAGGTGGTCTTTCACAGAAATTGAAGGCCATTGTCTTGAAATGGCGGTCTTAAAAACTAGTGCGGTCTTTCACGAGAGGTGGTCTTTAGAGCAGGTACCACTGTATGTGTATTTCCATGTAACAATCAACTTGGTGTTACTATAAAAGAATAATAAACTTGTGAAACAAATTGCTGGCTTCAGTGCATTTATATATTTCATACTCATGCTTACGGACAACTAAGTACAGAGGTTCCTAGACTACAAAAATTTCCATTGTTCCAATAAATTAAAAATTTTTCTACTTACCTAACCCCCCCCCCAAAAAAAAAACAAACAAACAAACAAACAAAAACTAACCCACAGACACTTTAAGATTGGGTTATAGAATATGCCTCTTAACAGAACTTTCAATTGTCAGAAATTCTGAGCTTCAAGCGATATCAAGACCCTATACCTTGGTGGGGGCCTGGGTGTCCACCACACCATCCAACCTGCACACACATATACAGCAAAACCTCTCTAACCGACACCTCTCTATACTGAACACCATTTCTCGGTCCCAAATATATGCTTTCAATGTTATCAAACCTCCCTATACTGAACACCTCACTATACTGAACATTTTTTCCGGTCCCAAGGGTGTTCGGTATAGCGAGGTTTCACTATATATATATACATATAGGCTGCACATACATATTTCAACTTACTCAATTTTATGGGATCTGCAAACTTAAAACTAAAAGGCAATCAGAGATTGCTGGATCCATGCCCCCCTCGCCTCATTTATACCCTTGCTAATCATAGGTCTCATTTTGGAATAACTGTAACCATTAAAAATAGTCTATCACTGTGACCCAGATACTTGACCTAGTGACCCACTTTTATGCATGACACACTCTTTTGTCCAGATACACAGATGTGTAAAAAATCATGATTCTAAGTCAAAGGACAAACACAATTACAGCCTGGGCATGAGGTGTGAAGTAGTTTTCCATAAATATATCACTGTGACCCAGATAACTGACCTAGTGACCTTCTTTTGCTTCATGACACACATTTAGGTCAACACACATGTGTGAGTGTGTGTGTGAAGTTTCATGAAACTAAGTAGAAGAGTAAGGGAATAATAGTCTGGACAAGATTTTACAAGGATGTCACTGTTGACCCAGACACTTGATCTAGTGACCTACTTTTGGTACATGACACACTTATGTATAGATGCATCTGTGTATAAAGTTTCATTAAGTTAAGTTAAATGGTAAAGAAATTATAGCCCAGACACAATTTTACAAGAATGTCACTGTGACCCAGATACTGGACATAGTTTTGGTACATGACAAACCCTATGTCCAGATGCACCTGTGTGCAAAGTTTCATTAATCTAAGTTGAAGGACAATTATAGCCCAAACACGAATAGCGGTGACCCTGATACTTGACTTAGTGACCTACTTTTGTTTCATGGCACACCTTTAGGTCAAGATATATATGTATGTTAAGTTTCATGAAACTTAGTTAAATAGTAAAGGAATAATAGCCCTGACATGATTTTACAAGGATATATCACTGTTGATCCAGATACTTGACTATGTGACCTACTTTTGGTACATGACACACTCTTATGTGTACATCCCTCTGTGTGGAAAGCTTCACTGATCAAAACTATATGGTTAAGGAATTGAGCAAACTTACATAGTTAAGGAATTATAGCCTGGACATGATTTTACAAGGATATGTCACTGTGCCCAAGATATTCGACCTAGTGACCTACTTTTGGTACATCACACACCCTCATTGTATTTGTGTCTTTTTGCCCAGAACCACTTCCTTGTAGTCATTACCCTATTCCGCAGTCCAAACTCTTTACTCTCCATTATAAGCTAACCTGTCCCTGTCTAACATACATATGGAATTACTATTGTCCATATTGCACACATTCCTCTGTAAAATTTGGACATAGGCTGTATCAGCCCAAATAAATTAAAGAAATAAATATGTCCAGATGCATTTGTGTGTAAAGTTTCATTAATCTACGTTGAAGGGCAAGTGAATTACAGCAAAGACACAAAAAGCGGACAGATGGATGAGCGGACTCACAGAAAAAGCAATTACTATATGCCCTTCCCCCGGTTGGAGGGGGCATATTAATTCTTCTTGGAACCCCTGTGTATAGACGTAATCCTGATAATTTGCGATTGTTCCCCGAACTTAGTTCAACCTGCTGGAGCTGCTCTGGTTTAAACTTGCTCTGAGAGTGAAAAACTTAGCCTCAACAAATCATGATTTTTCCATGACCGTAAAACTGTTCATAGTGTACTTTTTCTGTGCTCATGAAAATGATGATAATTGTGAATGACCACACCAAAATCAATGGACACCAACAATTTTTCAGGTACATGCATGTCAAACTTTTACTCTTTACATAATTAACTTGAATGACTATTTTGAAGTTACACATCAATCATGAAACTTTTGTGAAACAATTTCTTAACCTGCAACTATGCTTGTCAAATATCTTAAGTACATTTTCTTTATGCAACAGAGCCAAACACAGTCACGACATAAAATCAAGTGAACTGATTGGGTCCTTTGGTGTTGTCATATTAGAAACATGACGGTGACAGTACTTACTCTGCAGGGTTTGTTTATCTGCGGCCAGATCCCACAATGCAGGTGGTGCCAGCCCTGTATCACTCTCCTTGATGCCAGTCAGCTCATTTACACGTTTCAGTATATTCTGGGTGTCATCTTCTATTTTTTTAATAGCTCCGCTGTACATGCCTGCCCCCTATGATACAACATAGGAAAACAATCAATAGACCTGTTCCACTAACACCCCACAGCTGACATGGGGCAAAATGATATCTTTAATATAGTGAATCAAAGTAAAATGTATATTCCATTGCAGGAAATGATGTATCTACTCTTTCACTATATTATCCCAAATCAAATTCAACCACAGAAACTGCGAAAAACCTGTTTTAAGTCAAGTTTAATAATTAAAAGTTGCTGTTGTTTGCAAGGCTGGCAGGACAAGGTGATGATAATCTGTTGTCATAACAGTGTTTGAAGTTGGAGTACTGTGTGCATGCTGAAGACAGCTGACAGTCACACGTAAGTGACAGCATGGCGGGGATCTGAGGTGAACTGAGCATTATCATGGCACCCAGTCTCACGGACTGATTGGGGACACATTCGGCAGTTCCCTCTATCCTCTATCTTTGTGTATTTGCCTGTGACTCCAAATAATTGTTGCTATTAAACACTGGAATCTTTAATTTTGCATGCTGCAATATAAATAAAGCTTTCCATTTGTGTGTTCCCTCTGTAAATTACGGCAGATTCACACATGTTCACTGGGCGGCAGCCATGATGAACACATGGTAACAAGAGCCCTGATTGGCTCATTTTTGCATGTGACTCAATTGACTAATGAGGTCATGTGTTGTGCATCAAACCACATGGCCAAGGCAGCTGTTTGTGTGCAGTTGTAAGAAAGATGGTGATGGTGCACACACTGGATTTCTGATTTGAAATAAAAAAATTTTTTTTATTTGAATTTGAAATAAGAACACTGTTTATTGCAAGGAACTGCATTCATGGAAGGTATGCAAACAATATGCATACCATCAGAGGCAAAGAGACAGCGAATCCTGAAACCAATGCCACTATTTGATCTTTACAAAAGCTTACCAGGGATACTGACTCTTATAGTCCCAGAATTTACGCTGTATTTTTCACTGTGGGTCACGCCATGCAAATACTGTAGCTTACTTTTCAGTTTGTATTATCAATAATTTGCCAGTTTCACTGTTATACCAGTCATAGCTAGAATCATGGTAAAATTTGACATATTTTTGTGAATTTGCAAGCAACAATAAGTTGCAAATAAAATTTAGGGTAAATGATTTGTCTATGGATTGATGAAAAAATTTTGTTTATAGTATCAAATTATGTTCATGATATTTGGACAAGTGGATTCTGAAATCTACTTGCCATGTGGACAAGTGCTTTTAAAAAAAAATTGTCGTGCCCTGTGACTTCTGCCAAACAAACTGAATTGATCCACAGACAACAAATGAATAGTTTCATACAGATCCACTGGACAGTTTCCAAGTATGAAAAGTTTGATACTTTGTTAATGTTGACAATAAATACCAATATACATGACATGAAACATACATCCCTCTTTTGCTTTGAAAAAGGTGACATAGACACACATATTATTTGTCCTCAGGACAAACTCACAATGTATCATCTAAATTTTGGGAAAACTTGCAGTCAAACTATTTTGTGCTATGTGAATACATGTAATTTATATAAATTCAAAACAAAACTGATCATGTAACCAACTTATTTTTCTTTACCTGTACTATCAACCTTGAATATGCAAAAGGTGATATCCAAACATGTACAAGTTAATTTTCAAGGTTAATTGACATGGAACACTTCACAACTTAAATTGATCATTAAAACCTTCATTTATGCCCTCTGCCTCCTTCCAGAACAAACTAATCAATGATTCTTTTCCTTTTACAAGAAAATTATACAGCCAGTCTTACAAGAAACTGTACTGTCTGGGACAAGAAAATTCTTAGTCAGGAATGGTCAAAAATTAAACTGTGTGGCAGTTAATGTTTATCTTGTTCCAAATTGTGCAAAATGTTTGTTGTCTGATGAGCTGTAAAAATATCCAGCAACAAAATTGTACATAAAGGTTTGGTTCAATGAGCAATACAAAGTAACTTCTAATTTTCAGCATTAAGTGAAAAACACACTTCAAAATTTACCATGTCATAGAATCTGAATACATACATACATGTACTTATATATACAGTATAATAACTTACATATGATTTCAGCAAAGCAATATCCCCTTCATCAAGAGCTGAAATGAAAATATAGACCCAGTTTTACTGATGGAAATACACAAAAATGTCATTATCACACAAGACAATACACAATGCTAAACAGGGATACCAGCCATCTCACCAGAAAGATAAATCACACAAACTTACATGATTGTAAGGAAATACACATGCCATCTGTCCATAGGCCTGTTTTAAGCAAATCTTGCCAAGTTCAGGGCCTACAGGTCTCCAAATTTTCACTCAAAAGTGTCTGAATCTAATTTCTGTATTCCACTTGTCTCAAGCGAATCAAAGGCTCATTTTTTATGTACACATGGTCTGTGAAACATTTTGTGAAAGGCTGTCATTAACTAGACTAGGTTCAGGTGATCATCAATTTGCTATCCATCAAGCCCTGCATACTTAGCCATCTATCATTTGATAGAGATGAAGTTGAAAATGTGAATTAGCCTTAGAATCCCCATTGACTTACAAAGTGATCTTGAATAGGAAAGGTGCATTTACCAACAAGTACTCCAATTGAAAAAATCATTAAAACTCAGAAATCCACAGCAATGTTACCAGGTGAACACTTTTGTTTGACAGTTCCACACGGAACCTATCCACCAAGTTTCATATTACTCTGAGAGACGGATCTGGAGAAGCAGTCAAAAAGAGCAAAAACACACAAAACAATCCTAAAAAATTAGAAAAAAAAAAATGTAGCCCCACCTGGTGTAAAAATTAAGAACCAAGAGTCCCTCGGAGTGTTCATGTATGATATCAAGGCAATTGGGTGAGCAGTTTCAGAGAAGATTTTATAAAATTTGCCCCCCCCCCCCCCGAAAAAAAAATCATAAAAAATTCAAAATTCACTGCAGTGTGAAGATTTGACCAAATTTGGTAGAGACCCACCCAAAAGTACATTGCCACCACCTTTGAAGTGAATCTAGCTGACGGTTTTGGAGAAGTCGATTGTTGACAACGGATGAAGGACCATAAGATAAGCTCAGCTTGGCATCAAGGCAAGTCTATTTTTTTTTAGCCTAAAATAGACACCCCCCATCACCTTTAAAACATTTATGATCCTTACTCAATACTGTGTATCCCTCCATATCAATTTCTGCATTCAAAATTTCCTCACATGCCCATGATTCTGTTACTAAGTCTGGTCCATTATCAGAAACATAACATTTCATTTCTGGTATTTTATTCATCAAGCTCCTTACATTTACTAGAATGCATTTCAATTTGTGTACTATACAGTTAGTTACTTTTCCTGAGTCCTAAAAATTTCCCTTGCGGCAAAAGTGCTTTGATGTTCAGTATTCCAGACAGTCCAATACCTTGGACATTGGGGCTGTCTGGAGCACCGTTATCTGATTGACAGCGCTATGAAAAGTACAAGACAAACAAAGCCTTTCAAAAAAATATTTTTAATTCAGTGGTGAGCACATGCTCAAAGTAACCCAACTCTATGTTCACTCATGAAAATAACAACATTGTAAAAAATCGTAAATAAACTGCCACAGGCAATGACAAAATTTGACAAACGTGGAATTTTCTTTTCTTTTTTTGGGGGGGGGGGGGGGGGTAAAAATGTGTTAACCTATTTTTTATTATCAAATGTGTTCAATGGTAGTTATCCGATTACCAGCACTGCATTGCATCAGAATAACAATCTAAATTACACAATTTCAGACACTATTTTACACTTGAGGTTGTATGGAACAATAGTTGAAAACGGGTGTTTTGTTTGAAACTGGAAGAACAGACCTAACTAACGATTATTTCATTTGCATCAATTTGCTCACCTTCGGTTTCACTGCTGGTGTAATTTTACACAGCAGCGTGATAACTTATTATATAGGCCCAGCATGTCTTCACAAATTGCTCAGATTTTATCCACGGTTCTGATGTTGATACCGTACATTTGAAGCATGTGGCCGATTGCAGTGCGTTGCTGCTTATAAGGCACATGCCCAGGAATGAGATTGTGACACATGGTCTATAGCTGATTGATAGGGGTATGGTTCATGAGATGTGCAGGGATATAAACAAGTTATCGGACTGGCTGCGGTCCAATAGTTGATTTATCGTGGCATGTTCACGCGAGATGGGCTTGGCTAAAGATACGCCCATCTCACATGATCAAATGGCCCAATAAATCTACTATGGTGCCTTGACAATCTGTAACCTATACTTCATCCTGATTTTACCAGATCCCATGGCAGCCTCGAAACCAGGACGGTCCAGCCCCTCCCTCCCCCATCATTTTTTCCCTTCTGTCAGGCTTCTGCCACTTTTTCACCGATTTCTTCCTCTTTCTTCCTGTGTCAGATCATTAGACACGCTTACGTTCCTAAATTTGGCTTCTGTATTTTTCAGTTTAGGCAAACTTGCCATGATTTTACACTTTTCATCTTTGTTGCTCACAGACACTATGAGTGGTCTGGCTTTGATGGATATCTTCATTGTTGCCAAGTCTGACAACATTCTTCATTTCAATATTTTGGTGTCCTAGCACCTCACTGCAAAATGACCTGAGAAAATTTATGTTATTGATCAGGATTTCCAGGGCAAGAACTATTTTGAAATTAATCGTCTTCAGGACAAGTGACACCAAATTTTCACTTGTCCTCCTCAATGCTGATGAAGTGTGCTTAAGTTTTGGTTGAAATGAGCATGGAAATGGAAACCATTACATGTATATAATACAGTGAGATTATGTGTCTGTTATGCCAACAAATTTTGAAATTTAACATATTGTTAATTTTGCCAATTAAAAGTACTTGTCAATAGGACAAGTAAAATTTGAAAGTCACTTGTCCTCAAAAGAATTTCCTTTGTCCCAGATGTTAGGATCATAGGAATTTCCCCACCCTGATTTCCTCATGTGCTATGTATATATAAGGTTTTCCTCCCTAATTTCTCTTGACCTTTCTTCATTTTTATGCTCTATCATTGTTTCCTTTACAATTTTCTTGACACTTAAAGTTTCCATTTCATTGCTAACAAGTGCCTTTGGCTATGCCCAGATAACAAATTCAATGACGTCAACATTTAATTCATCATATAAGGATGCAAATTCACCCCCTTATCAGTTTTTCTCACCCCATTAGCCCCATTTTTTACCTCCATGGAATTTGAAACTGCCGGTTCGCCTGGTAACAACTGTGCATGGTAGAAATTTCAGGATGCCAATCACTGTGTGGCGTAGCTATCTAGGGGTGGTTTTTTGCATACATGTATAGATTATGATGTCAAGGCTTTTTGAATGAAAAATAGATGCTCCGCTCACTACTACTAGGTTGAACCTACTTCCATATTAACATACGCCATACTTTCACTTCTGAACACCGGGACTGTATTCAAAAGAATGGAGAAAAGCACTGTTTTTGGCAGTCTCACAACTCACATGCCGTGACATTTCAGTGATTTTCTATAGTGGCGCCTTATTCCATCAGGAAATTGGTGGTGGATTCTAAAGAAGCCAATTAACAATTTATCCTCTGTTTCCTACTGTTGTTTTGAAAACCGAAATGTGCTCTTTCCTACACTGTCTACCTACCCTCCCCGTTAACAGGTCACTTCGGCAGCAAACCATTTCGGCATGCAAATTTTGGTCAGTTCGGCAGAAAACTGGGTCACATCGGCACAGAAAAAGATGGTCATTTCGGCACATATATGTATTTTCTCCATTTTATGAAAAACATTGGAGACAGAATAAAGGCTATCTTCATAATCATAAGACATCTCGTCATGATAGAAGTTCAAATTACCCTTGTAATAAGTTGTAAATCTGGCCTGTTCACAGACAGCGTGTCTGAATAAGGGAATTAGTGAAATGCACATGCCGCTAGCTGGAGCGTGACGTAGGCATTTGCCTGGTAACTGAACTGCCATTTGGTAATTTTCTTGGTTTACAAGTTAACTTCGGCACATGAAGAGAAGTATAAGCTCTGCCCAACCTTCACTGGAATTGCATAGCCAAATAGCCATGCAATTCTAGAAATTATCCTACATGTATGATCATACGAAGGTCGGTGAACATAGTAACATTCACAACAACAGTATGATGTGAAGTGCACTTTGACACGATGTCACGGCTCACGCGTGAACTTTGACACGATGTCGATGACCCAATCAACAATATTGAGGTCGAAGTCACCCTGCCGAATCGACTTGTTTTCCGTGTCGAATTGGGGTCACTTCAGCATGCCGAATTAGCATTCTGCTGAAGTGACTTGTATTCCCCTCCCCCCCAACCACCAAACAGAAGCACCGTTTTTGGCAGTCTCCTCACCAACTAATTGGGGGGGGGGGAGGGGGGGATTCTAAACAACCTCCCGAGTAGGGATTGTCACTGCGGTGGGGAGTCTGCGCAGTGCTCAAACCGCTTCTTTTCCCTGACTGCTTTTGCATTGTTGTGTTATCACATTCGCTGAAACAATCGGATGTTGAACTCTTAAATCAATATGCAATTCTACAACAGTGGTGTAATCAATATACTGTCGATCATGTTCACAGTGAAGGACTGAATTTGTTGTCAAACTCAGTCTGGACCACAGGCAAACTGAAACGTCTGTGTGCTGGGCGCATCCCATTGTGTACATAATAATACACAAGGCGTCCCACTCACCGTGTCAACATTCAACAGTACCCTCGCGTTTGCTTCAATAAAGTTAACATACCCTCCTGGCTGTGGTAAAACCATATATGTCTGTGTTCCTTATTACCTAGTCTATATGACGAACAACATTTTAACCTTCTGCCTCACACTAAACATGTTAAAATACGGAGCGAAACTCGCAAACACGTTTTCGTCAGTGTTCAAGGCGGAAGTTATGCGGTTTTAACGTCCGAAAGCTGCGAGAAGCAAAATTGTCCGGCGATACAACCACATTTACCCCGACCGATGCTTAACTTGGGGTAAATGTGGTTGTATCGCCTGACAATTTTGCCGTTTTTCGCAGCTTTCGGACGTTAAAACCGCATAACTTCCGCCTTGAATGCTGACGAAAACGTGTTTGCGAGTTTCGCTCCGTATTTTAACATGTTTAGTGTGAGGTAGAAGGTTAAAATGTTGTTCGTCATATAGACTAGGTAATAAGGAACACAGACATATATGGTTTTACCACAGCCAGGAGGATATGTTAACTTTATTGAAGCAAACGCGAGGGTACTGTTGAATGTTGACACGGTGAGTGGGACGCCTTGTGTATTATTATGTACACAATGGGATGCGCCCAGCACACAGACGTTTCAGTTTGCCTGTGGTCTGGACAAAGATGAATGTCAATGTGACTCAGCATACTTGCAATTGTATTTTTCTTAATTTTACAACCTGCTTTCACGAATTTACCTTGAATTGGCTTTTCCTCTTCATCTTCATCGTGCACTTTTCTCTGGTCTGCTCCTAAATGGTCAGGCATTTTTATATTCTGTTCAAGTAACTTTTCACAGAAATCCGAAAGTCAATCCGGTATCAAATTAATGGCGCCCGACGTTCTCGTTAAGTCTCACGAGATTATTAAATGAATAAGTTTCTGCAGAATATTCCGAGGCTGTCCAGGATTAGCCTTGTAACTGTTATATGCAAACGGTAGCACCGTAAAAATCGAGCGCAGCTTTAATCCTAATAATAATAATAATAATAATAATAATAATAATAATAATAATAATAATAATAATAATAATAATAATAATAATAATAATAATAATAATATATATATACACACACACACACACACACACACACACATATGTAGGTATATACACATATTTATAATTATAAACTATGACAATACCAACACAGGGGCGGACCTAAGCCTTAAAAATTTGTATCAAATGGGGAGGTAAAACTGTAATTGCTACAGAATCCGACAAGATTCTTATTAAATTCATGAATATATATATATATATATATATATATATATATATATATATATATATATATATATAGTATAGTATGTGACTGGTAGTTTCTGTAACAAATTTAAACAAGTGGCATACTACTATGGCCATATAACATGTTGAGTGTTCTGACGTTTTGCAGCTGGCTGCCAGTGATTTGTATATTTAGGTGCTGTGCGCTTTTTTAATAGAGAGTGATGGGGATGTAAGTTTGTTGTTTTTGTTGCTGTTATCATCACCATAATCACAATTTTTATAGTTACCATAATCACTGTGACTATCATTGTCATCACTATGACCGTTATCATTATCACCATGACCTTCATCACATTTTTGTCACCAACACTGTGATCATCATCATCATTATCGTCATCACCATAACCTTTATCATTGTCATCGCTATGCCCTTCATCACTTCTTTTTGTCACCACGATCGATCATCATTATCACCATGACAATCACCATGATTTTTGTCAGCATCGCCATCCACATTATCATCACCATGACCATCATTGTCCCTATCGTCACTGATTGTTGTTTGAACTCCAATTTCAGTTGACTCTTGCTCACCCAAGAGTGCACATACACACTTGCTAGCTGTGGGTAACACAGCATGATAATGTACCCCAGTGGTTGCAATTGAAATATATGATACTGGTGGGGCAGTTGAAGTTCTTTGCTGTGGACAATTTTCTTTCCATTGATAAGTTCCATCATATTCACAAAACACGTACACTGGACATTATAATGTTGCAATGACATATATTTTTTTTACATCAGATCCCCAACTGGTAATTTTGCCACATGTGTTGCAAGTGACGATCAAAATATTATTGTCCACGCGTATGCAGAGAAGGTATCTCTGTGGATCCTCGTGAATTGACTTGTTTTGAAACGAAGTACTTAATGTAATGCTTCCATTTGGAACAACAAAGTACCAACTGCCCTAAAATAATTTACATAACCTGCAACACGGAAAATAACTGTATCTTCTTTCAACATGGATGATGAAAATATATGCCTCTGGTCATATTTTTCCCTTACCAGCAGTGACCGGTACAGGGGTCAAACTGTATGACAAGCGATACCTGCAT
>OZ026626.1:86539468-86563468 GCA_964020975.1 Hermodice carunculata
GTCTGTAATTTCTGGCTGAAACATGTACACTCACCAATGTTAAAAAAATATCAAAGCTGTACAAGAATCAATTTATGGAAAATAAAAGTAAAATGAAAGATAGAGAAAGTTGTCAGATTTTATTTGCTTATCAGACTTGGACTAAATTATGTTCTTTAATTATTTGAAGAATTATAAATTAAAAGAAAATGTCGTTCTCAAATTTAATATAGTTTTGGAAAATACAAAAATATGAATGCGGAATATGAATGAGTGCCCATGAATATATTTCTTGCTCTGTCATTGATCGGTTTTCTTGATAGGCCACATTAACTGGGGAATCAGTGTGTGTGTGTGTGTGTGTGTGTGTGTGTGTGTGTGTGTGTGTGTAATCCAGGGGTCTTATCCAGTTCTATATTATACTTTTTATAATATCAAAATAGAGGGGGTTTCTGGCAAATTCATTGGCATAATATCTAATGTTAAGAAAAAAAAGAAAAGACGTAAAAAGGATGAATAGATAATAGCAGCGATTCTTTATCATGTTAGCAATTTGATCTTAACCGGTTAATTCGAAAGGTACAAGTTAACTTTAGACTTAACTGAATACAATAATTTATGATACTCTTTGAGTCTTCTAGATTTTTCGGGGTTTGTATTTTTTTCCTTTGTGTCTAATCTCTCCATATTCATTGCAGGTTTTTAATTTCGTCCAGGGTCATGTCCCATTGCCAAATTCGAATTAATATCAAAAATATATATTTAGGTTAACTTATATTGTAATTAAAACTTAAATACACAGAGCATGACACAGCGTTTATAATGGATTAGTTATTATTAATGCTGTCCAGAGTACCTATATTTTATCACTATGTATATGTTATTTATGTTATTTTAATCGTATATTTTACTAAGAATATACATGTATAAGTTGATTGCACTATATCTTATTTCCAGAAAAAAAAAAAAAAACGAATCTATGTGTTCGGCTGTAGCTGCAACATGTGAAAATGTGTACTATAAAGGACTGTCATGAAAATAATTCAAGCAGCGCCTGATTTTCTGGCACTTTCCTTCTTTTCAGAAAAGTCCAGTCACCTTTGAGTAATTCCCATAATGCTATGTGTTATTCGCTGTATGATACATCCATATCATCTTTTCGTAACCTGTGTTGTATAGCAAATTTTATCCATCAATAAATTTCGGAGGAAAAATATACAGCTACATTGTTTAACCAATAAATACCAACTTTTTGGTGAGAAATAAAATGGGAAAACCTTTTATATAAAAATGAAAACGTGAAACCTTTTTGCATAAAAAAATTCAAATTATATTCGAAATTTTGTGTAAAGGTTTCAAGCTAAAGTCTCTATGATTTGAAGTTATATCATTTTTTAAGATATTTCATGTTGGATTAATCAACTAACAAATTGGAGTAAAATGCTTTTTCACGAACTAAGTATATGGTTTAGAAAATATTGGATGCACTGCCCTTTTGCATTGCAGACTTAATAAGATAATTTAACAAATAAATTCATTCTCATATTCTCTTGTGTAGCTACTGGTAAAATAATGGCTTCAAATTACAAGAAAAAGACAGTTAGTGATATGGTTGTGTCGAAAGCACGATAGTTCAGACCATAGATTTTTAAAATCTTATCTTCATCTTCAAATGCTATTTTCAATTTTGCGCCAAGTTTATTGGTGGTGAAAACACACATTTTTTAGCAAAATAATACTAGATCTGCGGCTCTCTTTTAGAAAAAAATATGGTTTTCATATCCTTGGATGAAAACCCCAGACATTTGCACACAAGACTCGCAAGGTGCAGCAAGCCGTTCAACAGGAATCGTTTATAACGCTCAAATGAATACGCGGAAAAAGTAACTGGATCCCCTAAATTCTGTAGTACGTTTCATAGCAGCATGTAAACAACTGAGAGGTGCAATGTTACTGTACATCGTTAGCGGACATTTTCCGGTAGGTTAATGTGTATGCATTTGCTGTTTTTATATTAAAACTTAAAATTCAATCGCTATTTTCTCGTATATTGTGCAGATAAATCCCTCAAAATGCAAGAAAGTGTCAAGAAGCGCACCTGTTTGCGCGATTGCATGGCTTCACGTTCAAATCAAAATGGCGCTTCAAGTTGCACAGACGATTACAAGCATAAACACTTGACCTAATTCTCAATTGATTCTTCCGTGTTAGGTTCAAGGATCATGAGTTGAATTAAATGGACTTGTGGCAGAGTCTTGGGGGTGGGTGGTGGGTGGGTGGGTGCAAGATTCAATGGGGAGGGCAGAAGACATTTTGCCATTTACCCTGAAGACTAAATGTTGGAGTGGTAGCAAGGGTTCTGGACTGTTATTTGAGGGCAGAACAGGAGTGATCAATCTGGAGAAGAGGAAACAGAAGTGGACCAATGGGAGCGATGGGAAGTGTAGGGTGTGTAGGGTGGATGTGGATGAGACCATGATCATATGATGACATGGTGTGCAGGTTATAGTCATATAGAACACCTAGAGACTGGCAGAAAGTAGAGTTGGTTTATAGTCAGTGAAAGGGTAACAGGTCACTTCGGCAGCAAACCATTTCGGCATGTAAATTTAGGTCAGTTCGGCAGGAAACTCCGTCACATCGGCACATAAAAAGGAGTCAGTTCGGCAGGAAAAAGATGGTCGTTTCGGCAGAATAAATAAATAAAGGCTATCTAAAGCATTTGCCTGGGAATTGAACTGCTATTTGTTATTTTTATTCTATTTGTTATTTTTACTGGGTCACAAGTTAACTTCGGCATATGAAGAGGAGTAAGCTCCACCCACCCTTCACTAGTAGTGTATAGCCAAATAGCCATGCAATTATATAGAAAGGACCTTGAACATAATAACAAACTCATTTTGTATTTATATTGGTTTTATTAAGCTGTCATTACAGAAAATTGAGCACGTCTTAAAAATTTTAATATTGTTAGAAATTTTAAACTGAAATGTAGCACAATTTAAAACACTTTTAAACTCATTAATTTCAGCATATCTTAGAATTCTTAATATCCTAAGAAAATTAAAACTGAAATGTAGCACCTTTTTAAAAACACTTTTAAACTCACTAAATTGAGCATATCTTAGAATTTTAAAATTTTAAGAAAATTAAAACTGAAATGTAGCACCTTTTCATAACACTTGTAAACTCACTAAATTGAGCATATCTTAGAATTTAAAAATTTTAAGAAAATTAAAACTGAAATGTAGCACCTTTTCATAACACTGTTTAAGAAATCTTTGTTGCATTTATACAATTACAATAGAAATTTAACTTTGAGATTAAAAAAAATCTATATATACGGTACACATAAAGAACAAATAGTGTGACAATTACTGTAGACATCATGATAAATTGAAAAATACTGATGTGGCACATAAAAACATACATAACATTTATACCAGACAGAACTAATACAATAAAAATGACAATAAAGCAAAAAATGTGATGTAGCTCAAAAAAATATACATTGAAACTAACATCATGAATAAAAATTGCAAAGAAATGGTACATATAAAACACAACTGAGTTATTGATTAAAAAAAATAATTTAAACTAGAAACTAGACTGCACATGAAACATAAAACACACACTGTACGCACTTGAGCCCGACTGTTTGCCTGCAAGCACACAAGGAAAATCACAAGCATTTCTTAATGTCATGTCATGTTTTTATACTTCAGCTGGTATTGGACCATTTATTTTTGCTATTATGCTGAGTAGCTCTCGAGGTTCCATGTGACCATCGGCGTACTGGTCCCAGGCAGAAAATATTGTGTCTTGTTTGTTTCTCGACGTTGCCCGTTGGTGTCTGAGGACCTGATCCTCAGCCACAAGTTTTACCTGCAAGATATAATATAATATGCTGAAATCGACTCAACTATATAGATATACTTTTCCCGTTTTATTAATTCACTACATTATTAGTTACATATTACTTACTATTCAATCCATTGTATTTAACCAAAGTTTGCACTAACAGTATTCATTACCCTATTCTACTCCCTGGTATAAACATTAACGGTTATGTGTTATTATAACCCACAACTGCACTCTTATCTGATTAGAATATTCAATCTTTTTGTTTGTTTGTATAGCACACATGCAGTGTCACTTTATCATTTTCCCCTAATTTGTGATTCTTAATAAAGTTATTAAGCACTCTAATCAATATACCCCTATTTGCGTAGACCATATACTTACCTCAGTGGTAGTAGTTTGATGTTGGCACAATAAACACATGTATGGGAGATCCATACCCTCTGTAACGTGAAGGGGGAAAAATGTCAAAACCTCATTTATCAATGTGGTCTGGTTTCGTTCATTTGCCTGTTAAATTACAAATATCTTCAAATTAAATTTACATTTATTATTGGTTGGATGCGGGAGGGAAAATAAAGTACATAAATCGATTTATCATTTTTTAAAATCCATGTTAAAAGGTATGATTTTCAAATGAAAACAAGTTGCGCTTATTACCATATACTTACTTTCTTTTGCCTTGCGGTATCGATAGGCACTATAGTCTATACCCTGTGCCACATGCCCTGTGTGTCCATTCCCCACAGCCATCACACTCAATGGCGTGGTGATGGTCCCTGACTTGTCTTCTGCAGCTTGTACACGAATACATGTTGCCGTGTCCAGTGTCAAAGAATGAACCGACAAAAAAATTTCAAATCTCCCCCGATATGATGTCACAAAGTTCAAAGTTCAAAGTTCTATATATTAACCCGAGTCATGTGGTCACGTGTGAACTTTGACACGATGACCCCATAAACAATGACCCGCAGAGTCTGCAGAGACCGAGTTGGGTTCGGCTGAGGATACATTTAATAATTCAAGAGATAAATGAAGAAATAAGTCTCTATTCGAGCATCAATAATCGTTTATTATAATGTATGCAATAATCAACCATGCCGAAGTGACCCTGCCGAATCGACTTGTTTTCTGTGTCGAATACAGGTCACTTCGGCATGCCGAATTAGCTTTCTGCCGAAGTGACCTGTATTCAGTGAAAGGCTTCTTGGTGCAGTGCTGGGAGAGTAGGAATAATATCTTAGGATTGGTCACTGAAGAGAATAGAGGGCAAACTTAGAAGGGAAGGGAGAAGATAGCCCTTATTAGGGCTCCCATGACCCTGCCAGGTGGCATCATCAGCAGGGGCTGTGGGCATGCCAAGCGCAAAGTTGCGACAGTGGGATAGGGCTGAGTGGGTTTTTTTTTTTTTTTTTGTTACTAAAGGCCACCTGACTTGCTGCTAAGGTAATCAGGACCGTGGCAAAGAAGCTGAGTGCCACAGAATATTATTACCCCTTTATGTTCTACACTAAGAAAACCTCTGATCCAGTGATGTGCTTTATCTCGAACGCCAAAACGTTCGTTTAAGTTCAGTAAAAGTATACAGCTAAAAGGAAAAGATAGTTGGATACATTGATACCTGCTATTTAAGACCACCCTTAATGCCAGACAAAAGTAGTCACATGTGACAGGTGGTCTTTCACTGCAGGTAAGGCAGCAAACAAATTACAGGCCAATGTCTTGAAATTGCAGTCTTTCATGAGAGGTGGTCTTTAGAGCAGGCACCACTGTATTGGGATTGGAGATACTTAAGAATCATCCCCCCCCCCGTTAAGATGGTCAGGAGACTGCTAAAAAAGGGGCTTTTCTTTTTTGAGGCCCCCCCCCACACACACACACACACCATCAGGCTCCCTCTTCCGCTAACTTGTGTGGGACTCAAGCCCTCCTGTCTTACAGCCTGAGCTAGCAAGGACTATTGGTGATCTGTGGCATTCATGCCCCACTTGAACACTCAAGTGACGTCCTATTGCCAGGAGCGCCATTTAGTGAGAACCAGAAATACTACCATACCAATATGGTGGTCACTGACCACTGAACACTGTAACCCAACATATAATATGGACATTTCTTACATACCTTCTGGTATATCACTAAATGTATAAAAAAAACATTGATAGCAGAGGTAATTTTTAGTTCACTCATACATTCCTAGTGTGCAATATACTATTTTTGTATTATGGTAAAGGTGGTAGTTGTTATTGTCTGAAAACAAGGAAAGGATTCTAAAGTTTAGCCTTGGGATTATTGTAATGCAAATTTGGGATTAATATCTGTATACCGATATATATTAATCCAGAAGATGGCACCATGGACCAGTGGTTACTGTTTTTTTTTCTGTTACACTTGTCTTATAACAGGTCAGTGATAGTGCTCAGCCATATGGCTCTGAAAGATGTAGGGCAATATTTATAGAATTTGATACACACCGTGTAGAGGTACATGTACAATTTTGCTGATTGTGGTATATTGCAGGTCTTTTAAGTGCCTCTATTTGATTCTTTTGTTTCTTTTAGCACCGTACCTTTGTGGTACGGATCCAAGTCCATGAGACCATAGCTAGGATTCGAGCACAACTTCTTCATATTCTATATGAGCTTGGCAAAGACAGCCTGCAGTTTCGTCTACGATACAAGAGCCAGTATTTACGTGATGCATACACTGTAGAGGACTACCAAATTGTCGAAAATGCCATTGTCAAGATGGTTCCATTGGCCAAAAGGCCAGAGGTATGATAACTGCACTTAAGTTGTGCATTATAATTTCTCTGTTAAGTCTGCAGAACAAGTCAAGGTAGTGATCTAGTGAACAACATAAGCTAACCATTTTTCAATCATCTATTTTCTACTATGTTTAATGGTTTATTTCGAGAGTTTTTAAGTTTCATTGCTTGATACACATTGTGTCAGTATTAGGATTTTTGTTTTTCTGAAGCAGTTTCAGCAAAATAAGATGTAAACAAAACTGCCATTGAATGTGCTGGGCTTGTTGGGTCACGTGACCTGTGATGCTCCATACTGATACATATCTAACAAGGTCAGAAGTCACTGCTGTGGGCCTCGCACGTCTTGATCTACTTGTACACAATGGCTTCGACAAGTGGTTCCACAATGGCTATGAAAAGGAAGTCGTGGACGTGGTCAGAAAAAGAACAAAATTAGATAAATGGACATGGATCACAGAAAAAAACCTTGCCAATAGTGACAAAGGCTCCTACTACCAGACATGGCCTGAAGAGCAGTGAAGTCCCAGTCCTTGGAGTTAGACGGCTATGTCCATCCACGTCCATGGGCAGCGAATGTCCAATAATTTTCTTTTTTGTATACTTTTTGCATCCTTGGCATCATGGTTGACAAACTATAAAGCTGATAAATTACATTGTTTAACATTGAAAATTCAATTACCCAAGGTCCAGCCACCAGGGCCTGACAGCATTCCACCAATTGATCTGCCTGGGCTTGGTCTTGGACGTGCCCCCTAGCACCACAACTATGACCACAATCTCTGCCTCTGTCCCTACCCCATCCCCAGAGTGCTAATCCTCTGGTGGCAAATTGGACCCTTTTAGTTTATTGGATGTATGTTTAGAATGGTGTGAAATAGCAGTGTTGTAGTGTTAAACAAAATTTAATTTTAAGGCTACAATTTATTTCTTGTCGGGTTTTGGGTTTCTTTTGACATCGAACTGTCTGGTCAGTGTAAGCCTGGGGTTTGATGGATCTGAACACATGTTGTATGGTAAATATGCCAGCCAGTTGGAAACCCGCATTGTATTACTTTATACTTAAATTGTTATGAACAATTGTTACAACTGCTGGGAATTGCAGAAAAATGGGACATGTCTGGATGATTTAAAACCTGTTCAAATTCATTGCAGTTATTTCCATGAATGCTATCATTCATTTAACAGTACATGTAGTTGTCTTGTAGACTTCTGAACTGTTCCTGTGTGGGATTTTTAAATCAATTTCACTCAACCACTGCTTGTTTGTTTGTTTGTTTTTTTCCTTTGGAACTATTTGTGGTGGCTGGACATAGACATTAGAGGTTGTTCTCCTTACTTTTCACATAAATTAAAATCATGGGATCCAGTCTGGGTGAGATTCCAACCTGAATGGTTCTGGACGAGTGTCATTTGGGATCCAGTCTGGGTGAGATTCCAACCTGAATGGTTCTGGACGAGTGTCATTTGAACAATATGTCTTAACCAGTACACCACTGGAACCAAACAAGCTTTTTCCTTGTCTGGGTCAAACTACATGTGCATGTAACCTTGTAGCCTGCATTTTAACCCTTTACCCCCTTCAATGAAGACTGAGTCAACAGCTTTCCTTGGCATGGGCTGGGCACTAAGTGCCCAACCCATGCCCAGGAAAGCTGTTGACTTGGGGCATGTTATCTAGATAGGTCTCATCTATAATTCTCAATCAAATTATTTTCAACTTCTATTCAAATAAGTTGAAAACGCTGAAGCAGAAATTTGACCATGCCAGGCTTGGCCACATTAAAAGGGGAAAGGGTCAAAAGATCAAGGGCAGAAATGATTGCATAACTTCTGATCTGATATTAATGTCTCATGGTAATAACTCCTCCGGGAATTAAAAGGTATATTTGTCATGTGTGTAATGTTTCTGGAGAACCCAACTTATTAGTTCATTTCGATGTACTATAGGGCGATCCAGATGAAATAAATATGTTTAAATAAAATATTTTTTTTTAGCTCTGCTGACCAAAGGTTGCAGAACTTACGCCACTGCTCATGTCTCTATGTCCGTAAACTTTTGCTAGTTAGCGCAATACCATCCACAGGTTTTCAAGTTAACCCAATATAACTTTCAGGACTTGTAGGCTGTATGAAAATCTAAGCCGCTTTTGATATTGATGGTGCCACCTACATTATGTAATATGGGGGTCAAAATGTGAAAATCTTGTGTGAACACTCTAGCATCTTTATTTTTTGGTGGATCTTCACCAAATTTGGTGGGATTGTGGGGGAGTTCAAAGTCTAAGTTGCTAAATATACTAGTGGTGCCATCTGTAATTTGATGGAAATTATGAGCCAAAATGTGTTTTAAGATGTAAAATTCCATATTTGGAAAATTAATCGGATTAGACTTGCCAAATTTATATGATGTACAGACCATGGTTAAAGGTAGAATGTTATACATGTACGTGTAATATCAGTGACCTTGACCTATTTTTGTAAGGCCACCATGCCTGTTAAGTTGAAAGAGGCGATTTTGTAATGGCTGGGTGTAGCTTGGACATCAATGGCAAAAAGAATTGAGCCTCCAGAACAAAATTGCACTTGATTACATAAGACATAAAACTGTACTTGGTGACCTGCTTTTTGGGTCACTGTGACCCAGTAATTATGGAGTTTGGCGCTAGTCCAAGTTTATTGTTTTTCCTCAATAACTCGAAAAGTTATTACCGAATTTGAACAAACAGAGTATATATGGGAAGCTGGATGTGGGGCGCATATTTTGAACATAACAGTTTTTTAATCAAGTTGGAAGTCAAGGTCAAATGGTCAGTTTGAATATTGGGGTCATCTTGTGAATGCTCTGCACCCCACAATTCTTGAGATAGGCCCACGTAACGTTTAGGAGAACTTTATAAAGTGTGTAAAAATCTTTGTCGACATCAATGTTGGTGGTGCCACCTAAAATATTAAGTAATATACAGGTCAAAATATGAAAATCTTGTGATCGCAGTACTGTCTACAGTTTTCAGGTTAGCCTAATATAACCTTCAGGACTTATATTGGGTACACAAATCTAGGTTCTTTTTGATATTGGTGGCGCCACCTACAATATTATGCAATATAGGGTCAAAATATGAAAATCTTGTGAACACTGTAGCATCTTTAATGTTTAGCAGAGCTTCACCAAAATTTGGTGAGATTGTGGGAGAGGTCAAAGTCTAAGTCTAAGATACTAGTTCTTGGCACCACCTATAATTTGATGGAAATTATGAGCCAAAATGTGTTTTGAGATATAAAATTCCATATCTTGAAAAGTAATTGGATTAGACTTGCCAAATTTACACTAGGATGTATAGACAATGTCGAAAGCTAGAATGGTATATAATATCAGTGATCGTGACCTTTTTTTATGAGGTCACCATGCCTGTAAAGTTGAAAGAGGTGATTTTGTAATGGCAGGGTGTAGCTTGGACTTCAATGGCAATGTCAGCACAGCACCAGGCCTATGGGCCTCTTGTATTACATAATCTGGGTGTCCTTGATCTTCTGTCTCAAGGTCACTGAGGACATACAGTGAAGGACTCACTCATTGTTCTCTTGGCACATGCAACAATATTCATCAGAGGAGTTGCACAAATAAGCTATGATTACATGTGGAGCTAAGTGCCATCTGGTGGCCAATTTGTACATGAAGCTTGACATGTTCAGAACCCACTTGAGGACTCACAGCGTTGAAATGAACAGGTGCAATATAGCCATGATGCCAGCAGAGCATTAGACTCATGGACTTTTTGTTCTTTTTTTTTTTTTTTCAAATCCTGTAATTGACAGAGTGTCAGTGACCTCTCCTCCATGGACAGCTCAATGGAAGGGAGCAAGGCCGGAGCCAGACCAATCATAGAGGGTCAGAGCCTGGATGTCAAGGAAGCTTTGCAGAAAGAGGTTAAAACTTTTAACCTCAGGGAGAGGCTGACATATGATTTCAAGGTCAGTGAAAATACAAATTTCTGCTTAACAGATATATGTGCATGTTAATGCTAATCACAATGAAGTAGGGAAAACGTATACTGGTGGGCAGACGCAAAACTATTAATTCAATACAGTGTTTAAATCTGCAATTTTGCATGTACACGTATTATTAAAAAGACTGATTTACAGGCATGCCAATGTCCCAGATTGCTGTGGTTACCGCTTTATCTTCCACAGACTTTATTTCTTAAATATTTCCTCTTGTTATGCACTTCTCCCTTGAATTAAGACTGACTTAACTTCATTGGTGTGAGTGGGGCATTGATACCCAACCCACAACAAAGACAGCTGTTGACCTGGGGCATGTTACTTTGATGGGTCCTGTCTACAATTGCTCAACTTCACTTTGTTTTTTGAAATTGTTCAAAAACATTGAAGTAGATAATAATAACATATTTCAACGGTTGACTGCTTGGGCACCATGGTCCTGTCTTCACAGGAGACATGAAGAGGAAAAGGAAGAGGTAAAAATCAAAATGGTACTTTCTCTCAGTTCTCATCCCACATATTCCTCACTCTAAGGCTCATGCGTTTCCCTTGTCATGTTCCTGCACTGACAAACAGTCTACAGGCAAACAATCATTCAAGGGAGCCCAAGTGCTACCACTGTTCCCCTCCATTCCTCCATTGTTTTCATCGATGACATTTGCCCCCCCCCCCCCCCCCCCCAGTCTGATTTGGTAAGTTTGAGAGGGAAAGGGTTCCATACTTAATCATTGTAAGTGTACCCAGCCACAAATCTGACCCAGGTAGGTGTAATTATATCCCCCGCATCTGAAGGATCCGGGGGATATATTGGTTTTGTGACCATTGGCCCGCTGTCTGTCTGTTCAGGGCTAGAATTTCGATGAGAATGCGAGAATCCATTCACGTACAGATTCTCCTAAACTTGTCTTTTTTTAAAAAGAAAGTGAATTGACAAAAATCCAAATAGATTCTTGCAAAATTTTGCGAAATTCTGGCTCTGCTGTCCGTTGGGACGACGTTACCATGGTAACTAAAAAAATATTGCATGTAGCTCTGCCAGATTTTGGGTAATGATGTTTCTTATGATGAACCAGGTCAAGTTCGAAAACTAGCTTCCTGTGATTATTAATTTATTAGTTAATTAACAAAAGATCATTAGGCAACCCCCAGATGACGTTACCGCAATAACTAAGAAAGTATTGCATGTAGCTCCGCCAAATTTTGGTTAGTGGTGCACCTTATGAGAAACAGGTCAAGTTCAAAAACTAACTTTCTGTGATCATTAATTAATTAGTTAATTAATCGAAGATCGTTAGGCAACCTGCAGATCTGAACCATTAGGCAACCTCCAGAGGACATAACCGTGATAACTTAAAAAATATTGCATGTAGCTCCATGAAATTTTGGTTAGTGATGCACCTTATGATGAAGCAGGTCAAGTACGAAAACTAGCTTCCTGTGATCATTAATTAATTAACAAAACATCACTAGGCAACATCCAGGTCCAAACGGCCATATCCTTGCATTTATACGTTCTCCCTCATCCAGATTTGTTTGCATCTTAATACAGTCATCCATCCTTTGAAAGACCACTCATAGAGCAGGTCAAAAAGTGGTCACATGGAGTAGGTGGTTTTGCAGTAGAGATTCAGTAACATGGGAAAGAGAGCACTAATATTGTGACAAAAGTTGGCTCTTAAGATGATTTCTCAATTGGGAGACAGTGTGCCATGCAGGGGATATATGTATTTGTCTTCACGCATTACAACTATCTCTATTTTTTTTGTTTGGAACGAGCAAGACTCGAACTTGCAACCTTTGGCACCAGTCACCTAGCTGACATGGGAAAAAGCACATATCCACTCAACCAAATCCCCATTCTTAAAAAGACTGGGAGGATATATTGGCAAACAAAGCATATAGTAAGTTTATTTTCCTTACAGGTAGGCTCAGGCCTTCATATTTGAGGAGTGTGATTTTTCACTCGCCTTGAAAGCTCACCTTAAAAAATTGAGGTGAGCTCCGAAACACACCTCAATCTTGCATTTAAGTACTCTGACTTTAGCACTAGCTCACCTGCAGCTCACCTAAAATGATTTCAGGCGAGCCTTTTCAGCTTGCCAACGATTTTTAGATGTGAAGGCTTGTAAGCTGAATGTTCCATATTTTTGGTACAGGATTCTGTGTTTTTAGATCAGCTGACATGTCAGTCAGCTTAGCTTGTATGATGGTTCCTCATCCATCTTTCTGTCATCCACCAGTGTACAGTTGCCATGGTAATGAAATGATAATGGCAGATAACAATTGAAATCAATTTCAGTTGGATTGTAGCTGTGAAGTTTTGACATTCTCATGTTGACAGGCATTTGGCTTGACACATGGCATCATTTTTATTCATATTTTCACCTTTTTGGAATGTATTAGTTGCAAACACTGTACATTTTCAATGCAAAAAAAAAAAAAAAAGAATGAATCCCTGCCAGTACCAGCACTTGCTAGATTTGATCATTGTATAGTGTGACAGAGCATTTGAACTTGAACTTGGGGGGCGTGGCATGTAGTGATTGTGCTATTATTGCAAATTGGTTGCAAGTCAATTTGTATACATGGGATAGGGTGGAACTTGAGTAAGTGTAAATAATACTGCAAATTGATTTATTTTTTATGTGTTTAAATTTTAGCAGTTTTTGTAGTTTTGACATTTTGCAGTAATTTTAATCTCACTGTTTTGGAACATAATTCCTATTCAAACAATGTGAAACTACTATTTCAAGGTGTTTTTATATTCATGGTTTTGTACCATCAGGGAAATAAGAAAAAACAAGAATACATTTACAGTACATGTATGTTACGACAAGTAATGCTGAACAGTGGAGTAGGGATTGATCTCTTGACTTTCACTTTCCTGACAGACACTGCTGTATCTTCATGCCCTGGCAATCTTTCTGGGGCTCATGACCACGTACTGGTACTCGGCATTTTGGACGGCGGTAGTGGTTCTAATTGGTATTCTGTTCTGCCCCACCTTCACACGACTGGGAGGATACATTGGCAAACAAAGCATATAGTAAGTTTATTTTCCTTACAGGTAAGCTGAATGTTTCCTATTTGTTTTATGTTTATTTGTGTTTTCAGCTCAGCTGAAATGTCAGTCAGCTGAGCCAGTTTGATGGTTCCTCATCCAGCTTTCTGTCATTCACAATTTACATTTTTGACCTCTTTGGCAAAACCGTTGGCCAGACCCTCTTCAACCTTGGTGGGGATCTACCTTGGGTGAGTCTTTTGTTTGTTTAAATGGCCATGCTCAGCAAAATTTGAATTTTTTTCTGATTTTTTTTTTTTTTTTTTTTTTTGTTGGTGCCAAATTTGAGAATAAAATCTCCAAAAACCAGTCAGCCAATTTTTTTAAATTGCATCGGAACATGTCAGGGTGTCCCAGACGTTGATTTCTTCCACAGGTGACACTTTGATATTTTTTTAAATTTTTTTTTAATTTGTGCATGTTTGTTCATTAATTTAGACTTACTCTCCCAACCCATATGCAGGGTTCTTGTCAAACATGGTGGAAGTAACCTAGTCACCATTAAGTTTTTGCAGTACATGGGTGCTGCATTTCCCGATTTTTAATGAGGTTTTTAAATTACAAATTGTTAGTGAGGGTACATGTCACATAACAATGTTATAATAGCAATAAATTCTACATATTGGCTTGTATTTCTGTAATGGTGGATCCTGGATCCATGGGTTAATATTAACATAAGTAAAGAAGTACCTGTGGGGTTTCTTTCAGTGTTGTTAATTTTGACCTTGTGGGATCTGTCAAGGTTGAACTGATATTATGGCTTATATCTTGGTAATGATAGCTCCTGTCAGTTCTCATTTAAAAAAAAAAATCACAACTGCAGAAGTCTGTGAGCTAAGACTGTGATGGTCTTCCAAAAAGGCCAGTTTGGCAGTGCAGATGGGTGACATTTGATGTGATATCTTTATGGTCACAACGCTACAGTTACTTGTATTTTTCTCTGGATATTGGGAGAATTGTAAACTGCCGGCAGCTCAAATTTTAATTTTGCAACTTGTAATGGTCCTGTATGAGGGCAAAAATGAAATGTACATGATTGATCCGGACCCAATTCTTAAGGTCACATGACAACTTTAGTAAATATTTTATTTTGAGTCATAACTTCAGAAGTGTTGAGCCATCATTCTGGGTGTTTACCTAATTGAGAACTGGTCAGCCAGTACTTCCATATTTGCACATAATGATGGCTGTTAAGCAAGGTAACCTTGATGTACTTTCAAAAGTCATGGAATAACTTTGGTCTGTACATACTAGATCAACTGAGCACAAGACTGTCACAGTCCTTTTGTTTGTTTTACCATTATTCACCAAGGTAAATTTTTCCAGCTTACAGTTTAGTATGTAAAAGAAATGAATATTTGTATTTCAGCAATACAATGAAAATTTAAAGTTCTTGATGGCTTTACTTTTCAACAGACAACCAAAGCAGAATGTTAGCCAACATTCCAAGTTTCATGTTAGCAGGTTCAGAAACAGTAGTACACTACTGAACAAAATAGCCTAATTTCTGAAAGTACTCATGTAGCTGGTGTGGTTAAGAAAATATTCTATGGGCATCCCAGTCAGATGCACATTTCTTTTGTCTTTCCTGTCTGAAACATATTTGTTAACCCTTTCCCCCTTACACTGTCTGGTGGTCAAATATCACCTGCTTCTGTGTTTTCAACCGATTTCAACAGTAATGAAAAACAGTCTGGCTGAGAATTGTGGATGAGACCTCTGAAGATCATATCCCCAGGTCAATAGCTTTCCTTGGCATGAGTTTGGGTTGGGCACCATGCCAAGGAAAGCTGTTGGGACTCAGACTGGATTCAAGGGGGAAAAGGTTAAAAGAGCAGCTCAGTCTGGTTTGAGTCTTAGATCAGACAACCGCCATTTTTCATTGTTGCTGCTGTACCTCATCAATGGCTGTCACTTTCCTTATACTGATCCTGCTTCTGATAAACAATGAGAAATAATGATGTCACACACTGTCACTCTCTGACAGAGAGCATGGCCTGATGGGATAGTTGTACATGTACTTCCTTCTAAATGGCAGCCATGTCATTGTCACTTGTGATCTTGGACTGAAAATTGAACATTTTGGCTACTTATTAGTCATGTCGTATTTCCAAGAATCACATAGTGGGGTAGAATAGGGATTTGCTACATCTGGTCACAGCGTAGAATAGGGATTTGCTACATCTGGTCACAGCTGGACATTCAGCACAGCCCACATCATGAAGGACTGACAAGTCCTTTCCCTACAATGAAAGCACAAAGACTTGCCATGTCATGGTGCAGGTTGAGTTTAACATCAAACTGTTCCCAGATACATTAAAACGTATAATTCAAATCTGTTTCAGCAAAACTGAGTTCTGTGTGATATATGGACTTGCATCACTCACTAACGCAGCCGTGGCTATATATCTGGCCACTGTGGAGTGGCAACGCATTGTTGTAAGTGTGTCATGTTTGCATTATGTTACACCATAAATCCAGATAAAGTACTTGAGTGTGTGATTTCTGACTTTGTTAGGACTGATAAGGGAGGGAGGAAAAAAGTACAAAACTTCTTTGTGGAATTGCTACATTTACTGACTGCTGATGGTAATTTTTAATGTAATATGTAAACATGACCAATGGAACTCAATGGACAGTGTATAACCTGTATGCATTTGTGTAGATTTATGAAATATAACCTGGTGAAATGAAGTAAGGATACTTTGACTAAAGTGGTTTACATATATGCCAAGGTCTCTGATGCCTAAGTAAGGCAGTTTGCCAGTTGCAAATTTATTTTGGTTGGGTGGCTTTCTATTCTCTGTTGGCTGATTAACCCTTTCCCCCTTGAACTGGCCAAAACCGGCTGGTGGTCAAATGTTGTCTGCTTTAGTGTTTTCAATGAATTTCAACGGTAATGAAAAACAATCTGACTGAAAATGGAAGATGAGACACATCAAGATCACATGCCTCAGGTCAACAGCTTTCCTTGGCATGGGTTGGGCACTTAGTGCCTAACCCATGCCAAGGAAAGCTGTTGACTCAGTCTTAATTCAAGGGAAAAAGCTCATGTAAATCCATTGTAATAGGACATTTATGTGCTCTATTGATATGATTCTTATTTGGATTTCACAGGCTCATGGCTGTAAGGATTTTGAATTCGTGGATGACTGTTCTCATCGAGTAGTGTATTCTGGCGTTTACTTCTCCGTACAAGCGCTGGTCCTTTTAATTTCTAGCACACTAGCTTGGCTGCTCCTCTGGAATATACAAGTTGAGGTGAGTGACATACTTTTAAATTTTGATTGTTTCTCTTTGAATTAAGACTGGGTCAACAGCTTTCCTTGGCATGGGTTGGATGCTAAGCACCCAATCCACTTCATGGAAAGCTGTTGACTTGGGTCACATTAGCTGCATAGGTCTCATCTGTGATTCTTATTCATTTTTTTTTTCATTATTGTGGAGATTGGCCAAAAAAAAACATTGTAGCAGAGGACATTTAACCACCAGCTGGTTTTTGGGCAGTTTGAGGGGGAATATTTCCCCTACCTGATCAAATATACCAAGAAAAAAAACAGAACAAACAATCCATAACTATGTCATAATTTAGCCTGATACACCCGTAACTCGTCTTTGGTTGACAGACATGATTATTGTTCTTAAAAATTCAGAGGCGGTACAAATGGAAAATACAGACAGCTGCATGTACATGTAGCTGGATGCTGCTTTCTGTAATGAGTAGCATTCTAGACATCTGTTTTCTGTAATGAGTCATTCTAGACATCTGTTTTCTGTAATGAGTCATTCTAGACAACTGCTTTCTGTAATGAGTAGCATTCTAGACATCTGCTTTCTGTAATGAGTAGCATTCTAGACATCTGCTGATATTTTTCTCTGGACAAGGGAGGCTCACAGTAAACTTGCAAATTGTTTTGTTGAGCCTCGAGTGTAACATCAAATAAAACTCATCCGAGCCAAGACAGACAATGATAGAGGCTGCATGTGTCTGCTGAACGTATCAGGGTACTAGATGAGTGGATGCATGTACAACATCAGGATACTTGCTGTATATACCAGGGTATACCAGTATATACCAGGGTATTCAAATTAAACGAGTGTAAGGTATGTCAAGACTCACACCCACATGAGCTGAAAAGTGGTTCCAAAGAGAAGGCATAATAGTGACTCGTGAAGTAAGTACACAATCTGACCCTTTCAGGTGTAATGCACATGGGGTTTTAGTTCTTACCTTGGTGGCCACTTGGATTGCATCCAGGTGACTCCTGGCCATGATGATCTGAATCCATCTAAAATCGAGAGATGTTTTACTTTTCTGACAGCCTTCCTTGATTGACAATTGGAGTCTTGCAGCGAGTGCTTACCTATGAAAATCCTATTTACATGTGACAGTGAGGAAGAACTAGAGCAAAAAGCAAAACAAAAAAGAAACTTTCGCTGACATTTGACAGGAAGCTTAATCTGCCCAGTGCCCAGTACATTTAGGCCTGAAGACTCTGCAGTGCACTTTCAGTGAAGCCAGTCTGTGGCCCTTATATGCTTTAGTTCCAGGTTATTGCTTTGTAAGGGGTTTGTGCAAAGGAAACATATAAATTTGTCCTTAAATTTAACATATTTATTTTGAAAGACTGAAAATTGTGACTGAAATTTTGAGGACTGGTTAAAGTATCAATTTCCAAGGGTTAGTCATTTTTACATGTTTTTTTACAATTATTTAATTTCACAGAGTTGCTTTCACATGCAGGGAATATTTATGAGTATTCATTTTATTATATTATATTATATTTAATTTTTCATTCCTAGCACACTTTTGGAATTCACCAAATTAAATACCACTCAAAATTACATACCTGTACTGTAAAATTAATTTCTTTTCGAAATTTAGGTAAAAATGTTCAATGTTCAGATGTACCTCTGTGTAAGTGTGTATGTGGAAAACTTGCATTGCTTTTTGGTCAGTAGGGAGAGTTATATTTGCTTTTTCCTAAATATGGAGATCATTTCTGCACATGTAGAAAATAACAATAACTGAAGTCAAGATCATTTGGTTCAGATTGGTTCTCAGTAGAGGGCGCTGCATGAAGGAAAGCTAGTCCCATTACTTTCCATTGAAGGTCCCAACATTTTGAAACACCAAATTTATCATGGTATATCTTTGTGTATAGTTGAAATACTAATATAAATTTTAAAAACTCAGCTGCAAAATTAAGCAAATTATTGAATATTAATTTAACATTGAATCCGTTGGGAAAATACACCTCTAGCCTGCATGAATTTGGTGTATTAGGTTGTGTATTTGACCAAATACACACTAAATTGGTAAGTGTGGCAGCCCCTATTGCTTTTGTGTCAATATGGAGATCACTTCCACACATGTGGAGAATTATATACTTGCTTTTGGTCTCGTTATGGAGATAGTTTTCATGTATGTGGAGAATTGCCTTCGTATGTTGGTCTCAGATTGAGATAGTTTCCATGAATGTAGCGAATTGCCTTTGTTTCAGTATGGAGATTATGTGGAAAAACATCTGGTACAGAGTCGAGACATCGAGGAGGTCATGAAGATGGCTAGGAATGGAAGGTGGGTTTGCATAAATTGCAGAATGTACTTATAAAACTGGCTCCCACTATTTCCTAACCACTCAGTGAAAGTAAAACTAAGACGCAAAATAGGGGACGCACATATTAATTTGCCACCAAAATATCTGACCCTGTTGCCAGGCAACCGTGACAATCAGCCACTGAAAAAGCCCACAGTCAGTGTTCCAGATATTTATGGGGATAAAGAATACCTATACTAAACATATAACCACTCAGGGTGTGTTTTGAGAACATGACTATGAATTCTTAAATACTTCATGTTATCGAAGTTACCAGTTTGGCAAGGGCAGCTCATTCGCCATATTTGACAGCAGAATCTGCCCACACACACAGGTACTTTCTTGTTGAATGATGTGAGCCAAAGCAGCACCGCAGCTAATATGAATGTCCACTATTGGCTTTCCTGTACCTGTGTTATAGCCTAAGAAAAGTTGTTCTTATACTGCTTTGAAAAGTGAACTGTAGGTTGTCCAAATGTTTCTCATTAGGGCTGTTCAAAAAAATTATTGTACTTTGGAGAGCCATGCAATCTTTTTTTGGACGCACTTCACTCCCCCCCCCCCTCGGCACAATGCCTTTTTAAACCCTTCACCCACAGGGCACATCTTATTTCAGACCCCCCCACACACCTTACCTGTGCAAGTAATTTCCTCCACCAGGACAAGATAAAATTCTGACATATTTCCATGGATTCAAATGCCTCCAAAGCATGCAGAGGAAAGCTGTTGATTTAGTTTTTTTTTAAAGTAGTTTATAGAAGGGTTTAAAAGTTTAAAACTTTGATCTTGCAGGAAATCATGCTTTGCAACAGATTTTATTTGTTCGCAAAAAAACGCAGCATCTGATCATTTTGTAGAGATACTGAATAATTATATGTAATTGAAAAATTGAATTTTTATAATATATGTAATTGAAAAATTGATTTTTCGAAATCAATGCATGAAGTAGTATCTTGATTTCCTACAGGAAAAATAAGCATCAGCTGGGAGCTTATTGTTCCTGACCTAGCCTCGAGCCCTAGATGTCATAAGGTCACATGACCTCGTCCCATCATGGAGCAATGATTAAAGCCAGTAATTCCCTTATTCATAAATAGCAGTACTCAGGGAGAAGATCTAGTCACCAAGGACATTTTTGTGGTTGGTTGCGACCTGACCACATTTGGATCCATAAGCTGTACAGGATGTAGCCATACATGTATTATATATACTATTATCTCTAGTGCCATCATTTCAATCCACCCATCCACCCAATCATTCAGGAAGTGTTTACTTCAGATGAAAATCTGTCAAGCATAATGTTACCACAGTTTTACTCGTTACAACCATCAGCTTTGGTGATATTTGATTGAAGGGTCTTGCTACAAGGGATTGAATCAGAAATCATTGTAATAGTAGTTTGGCTGAGAGCAACCTTTGTAGTGATTGTGGTGCAAAAAGTTGATGATGTTTCATTCATTTCAGACCAAAGGAGAAGAGAGTGGCAGCCTTTGAGATGGCAACAATGGCCGCCACGGGGGATGATAACAAGTTCAGGATTGTTGCCGAGGGAGGGTACGTTTTGTGTACTTTGTTTCCTGTTACATGTTAAAACATGATTCCAAGGAAAAGAGCTTTGGCTCACCAATACTTTGCACTTAATAATTTATATTAAGAAGTCATTTCACAAGTGCATGGGAGAATATTACCTGTGTCTGCATTCTCTCAGGTCAAGATTAAGTCTGATTTATGTACAGTGTAATGACAATTAAGAAACAGCCGCAGGGCAGAAGAAAAAATGGTGGTAGTTTTTTTGGGGGGTGGGGGAGTGGTTTCAATACAGCATTCAAAATATTAAGTACAAATAAAACTGGGACTGTAGAAATGTAGTTGTAATGGGGGTAGTTTGAATGACCCACTTGGCCAGAGCCCAAGGGGCAAGCTCAAATGCAGTAGGACAAGTTCATTCTAAAGCATGATATTAATTCCCATCAGGCAAGACATAATTCTGCAGTTGAAAAAAAAATGAGGAAAAAAAAAAAAGAAACTCCTTTATTCACAGGATCTGAAGTTGCAAAAGTTTGCTTCCTGACATGTACAGCTGATAATTATAAAGAATCTGCCAAGTGCAAGTGGGACAGCCATTGTGGAGCCATTTCATAAGACCTCTGATTGGTTCCAAGGAATCACATGTCCAGCTTTGCATGCCATGTGACCATTTGTGACCCATCTTTTAATGCAATGAGTGAGACGTGATCATCAGTTTGAAATCAGAAATATCCTCAGTCGTGTGGCGGGATGGGACACGTGAATTGTGATATATATGCCCTGTTTTTAGATATTGAGAAGAACCAATCAGTTTACTTTAGTCCAATTCACGTAAGTCTACCCCCATAATGCATTGCTTCTGAGCATGAGCAGTACAACCTGGGTGAGAGCAGGTGTCCCCCTGACCTAGTTTGGACAGTGTCTTGCCTGGGTTGACACACCTGTGCTCATGCTCAAAGCAGTGCATTGTTGCGGTAGACTTTAGTCAGTGTGGTGTACGTGTGTGAAATGCATGAGTGAACATGAAGAGCAATAGAAAGTCCTACAAATTTGATAAATTTGAATTAAATGTATACTGAACCCCAATGAAAAGTATCCACATGCCAATTTTGAAGTATTTTATTGTTTATACTTGAAACATTTCATACCTAGACGTGCTTAGAACTTAACAAAGCATTCGCTTTTCTGGCGTAAAAATAATGTCACGCTCTACCGACATTAACGTCACTTACAGGCAAAAAATTGCATTAACTGCCCTAATTGAAAGTCACACAAATTTTTCTGTTCAATATGGGATGTGGCCACCTCGAGCATCAACACATGCTATACATCTGCGGCGCATACTGCTGACCAGGGTTTGAATTCTGTGTTGGGGAACATTATTCCATTCTTCCTACAGAGCTTGGATCAGCTGGTTTCGGGTAGTAGGCCTAGGTGTCCTCCGTTGAATACCTTGGCCTAACTGATCCCACAAATGTTCAATAGGGCTCAGATCGGGTGAGAACGCTGGCCATTCCATGACATTGATGTTGTTCTCATTGAGAAAGTTCATTGTTAATCTTGCAGAGTGTGCACGTGCATTGTCCTGCTGAAAGATCGCCAGATCTTGATGCTGCTCCATAAATGGGACCATGTGCGGCTCCAGCACCTCATCAATGTACCGCCTAGCATTGAGGATCCCTTGAATGACCACTAGGGGTGTCCGGTAGCGGTTGCTGATGCCTGCCCACACCATGACAGAGGGTCCACCCCATCGATCTGCCTGACGGACACAGGCATCTGCATATCTCTCCCCAGTCCGGCGCCACACACGTTCTCTGCCATCTGCTCTGCTGACACAAAAACGGGACTCGTCAGTAAAAAGGACGGTATTCCACTGCTGGCGAGTCCACCTGGAGTGTGCTCTACACCACTGCAGTCGTCTTTCTCTTCTGGGTTGGGTCAGCAGGTTACCCCTGTAAGGTCTTCTGGCTGTTAGGCCACTGCTCCTCAGTCGCCTCTCCACAGTAGAACTACTGACAGGACGGTGATTCACCCCTTGAGTCTCACGGGCTGTTTGGGCTGCTGTACGGAAACGGTCTCGCAGGTGCATCAGCCGGATGTGACGGTCTTGGCCAGGTGTTGTCACTCTTTCTCGGCCAGGCCTAGGCCGATCATCTACGGATCCAGTTTCTTGTTGCCGTTCAATTAGTCGTTGGATGGTGCGCCGAGTACACCCCATTCTTTGTGCGATTTGAGTGATTGGGACTCCACCCTCTGCAAGCCCCAAAGCATGGTGTCTTTGACCTTGGCTCAGACGCGGCATGATCGCCTCAACACACCTGAGACCACTGGCTTTTTTCTTGGCTGAGCATCCCTTTTTAAAGCCACTGAAAACATCAGGTCATTTTAGCCATCCAATAGGAGTGGTGGTCAGAAGCCATATTCGGTGCACAAAAGTCACATGCATTATGTAACAACCCAGCAAAAGTTAAAAAGTTGTCCTGAATGACCCTGATGTAGGCTCCAAACCATGCATATATGCACACACAGTACTTAGTAACTTACAAAATTAATGTGTTAATTTTTTTATGTGGATACTTTTCATTGGGGTTCAGTATATAATCCACCATTGACATAGCATTTCAGTATGTAAAGCACTAAGTGTGACGGAAAAAAACCACCTTTTTTTCAACATTTTTTCATACAAAGTGTATCCCTGGTTTCTGTGGGCACTTTTTGGGGAAAATGTACATCCCCCTAATGTATCTCTTTGTAAAATACCCACACCCTTGCAGGACATCAGGCAAGACCACTGGGGCGTGACTTGTGTATTCAGTTAGTAACAGGCCAATTGAAACAGTGTTCTTGTATACTTGCCCATGATATTTCTTCTGACTTGTTTTATTATTTGTAAGGTGTTGATGTCCTAGGACTTGAGACTTTTGACTGATTTACAGAGAACTGTATGTATAAGTGTGGCCTGTTACACAAATAAACTTAAGTGCATGCTCTCACATACGTTTTGTTGGAGTTCACTTAAAAATAAATAGTGGGCAAGCTCATGTCTCATCACAAGTTACAAAAACAAATGTAAATGTAACCCTGAAAGGTCAGAAGGCGGTGATACAATATCTTTAGGAACAGCATGAGACACACACACACACACAAATATATATATATATATATATATAGATATATATATATATATATATATATATATATAT